>CM037871.1:40267980-40867980 GCA_021292105.1 Anadara kagoshimensis
GTCCCCAGATCAAACGTTGGGAGCGGGGGTATTAGCCTCTTTCAGAGACAGTTCTAGTTTCTATTGGTGTCATGTTTCCATGGTTGTGACTTGTTCTACTGGTGTCTTGTTTCCATAGTTGTGTCTTGTTTCCATGATTGTGACTTGTTTCTATTGGTGTCATGTTTCCATGGTTGTGACTTGTTCTACTGGTGTCTTGTTTCCATGGTTGTGGCTTGTTCTACTGGTGTCATGTTTCCATGGTTGTGACTTGTTCTATTGGTGTCATGTTTCCATGATTGTGACTTGTTCTATTGGTGTCATGTTTCCATGGTTGTGACTTGTTCTACTGGTGTCATGTTTCCATGGTTGTGACTTGTTCTATTGGTGTCATGTTTCCATGATTGTGACTTGTTCTATTGGTGTCATGTTTCCATGATTGTGACTTGTTCTACTGGTGTCTTGTTTCCATGGTTGTGACTTGTTTCTATTGGTGTCTTGTTTCCATGATTGTGACTTGTTCTACTGGTGTCTTGTTTCCATGGTTGTGACTTGTTCTACTGGTGTCTTGTTTCCATGATTGTGGCTTGTTCTATTGGTGTCATGTTTCCATGATTGTTCCTTGTTTCTATTGGTGTCTTGTTTCCATGGTTGTGGTTTGTTTCTATTGGTGTTGTTTCCATGGTTGTGGCTTGTTCTACTGGTGTCTTGTTTCCATGGTTGTGGTTTGTTTCTATTGGTGTCTTGTTTCCATGGTTGTGGCTTGTTCTACTGGTGTCTTGTTTCCAAGGTTGTGGCTTGTTTCTATTGGTGTCTTGTTTCTATGATTGTGGTTTGTTTCTATTGGTGTCTTGTTTCCATGGTTGTGGTTTGTTTCTATTGGTGTCTTGTTTCCATGGTTGTGGCTTGTTCTACTGGTGTCTTGTTTCCATGATTGTGACTTGTTTCTATTGGTGTCTTGTTTCCATGATTGTTGCTTGTTTCTACTGGTGTCTTGTTTCCATGATTGTTGCTTGTTTCTACTGGTGTCTTGTTTCCATGGTTGTGGTTTGTTTCTATTGGTGTCTTGTTTCCATGGTTGTGGCTTGTTCTACTGGTGTCTTGTTTCCATGGTTGTGACTTGTTCTACTGGTGTCTTGTTTCCATGATTGTGGCTTGTTTCTATTGGTGTCATGTTTCCATGATTGTTGCTTGTTTCTATTGGTGTCTTGTTTCCATGGTTGTGGTTTGTTTCTATTGGTGTCTTGTTTCCATGGTTGTGGCTTGTTCTACTGGTGTCTTGTTTCCATGGTTGTGACTTGTTCTACTGGTGTCTTGTTTCCATGATTGTGGCTTGTTCTACTGGTGTCATGTTTCTATGGTTGTGACTTGTTTCTATTGGTGTCATGTTTCCATGGTTGTGGTTTGTTTCTATTGGTGTCTTGTTTCCAAGGTTGTGGCTTGTTTCTATTGGTGTCTTGTTTCTATGATTGTGGTTTGTTTCTATTGGTGTCTTGTTTCCATGGTTGTGGCTTGTTCTACTGGTGTCTTGTTTCCATGGTTGTGGCTTGTTCTACTGGTGTCTTGTTTCCAAGGTTGTGGCTTGTTTCTATTGGTGTCTTGTTTCTATGATTGTGGTTTGTTTCTATTGGTGTCTTGTTTCCATGGTTGTGGCTTGTTCTACTGGTGTCTTGTTTCCATGGTTGTGGCTTGTTCTACTGGTGTTTTGTTTCCATGATTGTGACTTGTTTCTATTGGTGTCTTGTTTCTATGATTGTGGTTTGTTTCTATTGGTGTCTTGTTTCCATGGTTGTGGCTTGTTCTACTGGTGTCTTGTTTCCATGGTTGTGGCTTGTTCTACTGGTGTCTTGTTTCCAAGGTTGTGGCTTGTTCTATTGGTGTCTTGTTTCCATGATTGTAACCTGTTTCTATTGGTGTCTTGTTTCCAAGGTTGTGGCTTGTTTATATTAGTGTGTCTTTCTTATATCGATGTGTCTTGTTTCCAAGGTTGTGGCTTGTTCTACTGGTGTCTTGTTTCCATGATTGTGACCTGTTTCTATTGGTGACTTGTTTCCAAGGTTGTGGCTTGTTTATATTAGTGTGTCTTTCTTATATCGATGTGTCTTGTTTCCAAGGTTGTGGCTTGTTCTACTGGTGTCTTGTTTCCATGATTGTGACCTGTTTCTATTGGTGTCTTGTTTCCAAGGTTGTGGCTTGTTTATATTAGTGTGTCTTTGTTATATCGATGTGTCTTGTTTCCATGGTTGTGTCTGGTTTCTACTGTTGTTGTTTGTTCTTATTTGTTCTTGGATGTTTCCTATACAACCTACACTACATCCAATTCTTATGTAATGTTTGAACTGTCGCTAAATGGTTTACTCAATAAGTTTGGGTATGTAATTTTAGGGTCCTATTTGTTGACGTGGTTTCATGTACCAGTGGTATAAAAGTACATACTAACATTTCAAGCACATATCCTCATACATAGAACAGCTTAGAAATACTTGCACAAACTCCGGAATATCAACATCAACTTATTTGCAAATTATTTTTTCGTTCAAATGAACACTTTTCTTGTCACAATATTACACGTGTTTGTGTGTTACTTTAGAATTTTTTAAAATAAAATAATGCATTCAATAGTAACAAAGGATGAATATTTTATTACTTTTAACGATATATTTCTTTTATATCTCAGAATTTTAACATTTAAGTTTAAACCTCAAATATAAGTCAAATTATGGAGATTAAAAAAGTACAAATAATGATTCATTTTTGCATTTCTGTTGTGTAATGATGTTACGGTAAACTTGTTTTTAATTTAATTAAACACCATTCATCATTGACCAAGTGGGTAAAACAATTTTGTAATTCACCTGCTACCTACAAGCTTAACAAAAGCGGATTTAGTTGCCAAGTTAACCCTTTTATATTTCTTTTTGCAATCTGGTAACACTAAGATACACTGATGCAGAATGAAGTAATGCTAATTACATATTACGTAAGCACACTCACTCAAATTACATTGTTCTTGAAAAAACTGTTATTATCTAAGAGTTACTATGACGACTTCAAGGTTTGAACTTAATCTTTAAAGCCTTTTGACAAGTTAAACTTATTATAAAGACCAACCCATAGACGGTAATCGCCTCCTTCGGAAAACGTTAAAAAACAATTAAAGTTATGATTTACTATATATCCGTCAAATGGAAGTGTGTATTGATTGTTAGTTTTAACAATCGTACATCTCGCAAAAACAGTAGATTTATGATTTCAGGTGTTAATTTAAGTCTCGTGTCCAGCAGCTCTGTGGGAAATATTTGACGTCCCATAGTTTTATCTTCCTTTCATTCCCAACCAAGTTTGATTACACTAGGGACGAGTGTGGCTAATTAGAAAGGAGGAGCTTACTTATTCGAAGCACCCGACCTCACTTCCTGTTGGAACTTCATGTATTTAAATCAATTTGCCAGTTTTCACTCTTTTTACTTTGTTTTTTTTTTTTTTTTGTTTTTTTTTTTTTTTTTTTTTTGGATTGTGATCTGATCTTGGACCGGTATATTCATATTTAAAGTTCTCTTCTTAATGCTTTGGCAACCCCTAAAAAACTGCTGATATCTTTATTTTGTACTATCCCTGATAAAAACAATTTTTGTAAATCATTATCTGTTCCATTCTGTCACACTCGCACTATATTGTCATGTTCTGCTTCTATCATGCCGATAGGCAACGCGATTGATGACGTCATCAACACAAACTACATTCTAAGTGTTACCTACACCATATATTAAAAAAATAAACCATGATCAAATAACAATCAATCCTAAAGACTTTGAAAACACGTAGATTTCCACCAAGGAAGTGCAACTGGGTGTTTCTGTCTAGCTACTACATCCGCCAATGACAGACACATGGAAATATCTTTATTTTGTACTATCACTGATAAAAACAATTTTTGCACATCATTATCTGTTCCACTCTGTCGCACTATCTTGTCATGTTCTGCTTCTATCGATCTGATAGGCAACGCGATTGATGACGTCATCAACACAAACAACATTCTAAGTCTTGCCTACACTATATATTCAAAAATAAACCATGATCAAATAACAATCAATCTCAAAGCAAAGTAACTTGAAACTTTGAAAACACGTGGATTTCCACCAGGGAAGTGCGATTGGGTGTTTTAGAAGAGCAAGTTTTGTCTAGCTAGCTACATCCGCCAATGACAGACACATGGAAATATGGTCCTTAATACGTATTTGATACATCTTAAAGAGCATTATTAAACGCAATTAATGACTAAAAACGCGTATTTTACAAAAGCCAATTAAAAAGAAAAAAAGTAACAAAACAAGAACATATACAAACTGCAAATTTTAAAACTTTTGTATAATTTTGAATATATAATCTTTTCAATTTTTACAGGATTTATAAATCACTTGCTAGACGAACAAAAAAGGATGCTAAAAGTTTCCCTTACAATTGGAACTTTGTTTTCCGATTGCGTCAGAAGTAGCACTTGACAGGGTAGCAAATAAGAAATCAGAAGATCTCAAGACTCTTTATACGATTAAAACATATGATGATTTAAGTTTTGTCTCACAGAAGTTATGTAACAGTTATGAGACTTCACAGTTAGCAAAATTGTTCTCTCTTATCGAAAACACATGTATCACATACATTTGAAAGATTGGAATCATATTTGGATAACAAGTAGTGTAAAATGTTTTCTAGTCCTTCTATTCTACCATGCATCTAACTGTCAAATATATAGAGAGATATGTTCATAAAAAGGCAACAACAACACAAGAGAAAGAACAATGGAAAAAGATGGAAAAATCATAAGATAAACACATATTTGGACCAATGATAACATATTATGCTAGTTTTAAACTTATAGTACTAGACGGCCGTTTAGGAATGCTATTCCTCATTAGTAGTGCTTGGACCAAAATAATGAAACCAAAATTGTTTTCAAGATGTTGAAAAGATACACAAAGAACCAAAATATATATTTTACCAAATTTTGCTAAGGAAATACTTTGCATGAGGGAGTATACCTTAGTTTTTGAAGAATTTCGTATTTTATCTAGCAGACAATAGTATATTTCTGACAATAATACACAATTATTGCCTTCCAAATTTATGATATCCTCGGGGCAACAGCCACCAGCAGTTGCCGATTTTGTACAGACAATGGATTTAGAAACAAGATAAAATATGAACATATCTTGGGACTGATGATAGTAAAACACGATTTCGTTCGAATACCGATAATGCTAATCTTATAAAACACTGAACAAAAAATTGAAAATTGTGTCATGTATGGAGGGATGGACAGGCGAAAAGCAACCATGTTTAAATATGCAATCCAACACTAATTACTGATTATTATACCCCCTGCTTAAAAAGTGGGGGTATATAGTGATAGGGGTGTCCATCCATGTGTCCGTCCGTCCTTCCGTTACACCTTAGGGTACCTATCTCTTATCCGCAACTCCTCCTAAACCCTTCAATGGATTTTCATGAAACTTTCACACAGTCTTTGTGATATAATGTAGATGTGCACCTCTATTTAAAAATTTGATCCGATGGATTTTTGGGAGCGGGGGGTATTTTTGCGAGCTTGTTGCTCACAGTTTTTCTAGTTTTGGTTTAGTTTCAATAAAATTCTCTTCAATACTTATATAATATAGTTGTGAATATAAGTTCTCTGGACAGACAGGTGAAGGGACAGACAGATAGATGGAAGGACAAACCGCAATCACCTACTAATATGCAATATTACTCTTACAATTGATCATTTCTACTTAGTTTCAGTAAAATATTTTCTTTAATTTAGGATGAGTTTTGTATGCATATTCTAAGTTATTAATACTATTTATATCCCCCGCAAACTAGTTTGAGGGGGTATATATAGGAATCACCATGTCTGTCTGTCCGTCTGTTTGTCTGTCAGTGTAAAATTGTGTCCGGGCCATATCTCATAGCTGCTTTGGAATCGCATGAATAATCTTCATGGTCCAAAGGTGCGCCATGACCTTGAATCAAGGTCATATCGTAAAGGTCAAGGTCGCGGGAAAACATTAAATTCTGGGGGTGGTTGGCACTCAAGAGACAGTTCTAGTTTTAAATTTAGTTTAAAAATCTGTTTTAAAAAAATTATTAAAACAAATTGGTCTTAAACAGTGCAAATGCACTACACCTGAAACTGACAAATAAATCTAGTTGCAATAAAGAACTTAGACAAAAGTATTTGAAGCATTTGGTCCGGAATTTCCACGGTGAGTGATCTAGTGTTCTATTGATGGGCATATCAAAATAAGTGTTACAAATATTATAAACATTTCAAAATTGTTTATATATGAATAATGATTTATACATTGATATAACATGGGAATGTTTAGTGTCACTTTGACTTAGAACCGTAAAATACGCTGTATTACATGTAACCTTTACATATTAACAGATTTCATCAACTGATAATGAAACACGCCTAATCTGTTAAACATACATGTAGTATTGCAGATATTAATGCATTTACTCTGCGTTTTATTTTGTTTTTCTTTAAAGACATTTTAATTTATAATACTTCCGAAATAACTGTGCTAAGGGCGTTTCGTCACTTATGGCCCGTGTCCCAGTTTCACAATCATTCCTTAACTAAGATTTTCTTTAACTGGAAACTTTTGACAATATTTAACGAAATTAGAATATAGATGTAATTATCTTAGAGTGAGCTTCAAATTGACACTTTAAAACCATAAATATCTTGAAAAATAACAAATTATTAAGCTTTCAAATTTGCCAGATTTAAATACGGAAAATCTTAGTTAAACTGCGGTCCGGTCACTTTGTGTAACATAGTAGACTCCATCGTGAACAATCCAGTTAAACCTGTAGGAATCGCTCTGCTGACCTCATTTCATTTCTGTTCTTTCTCTTATTTTTATTTCTTACAAGAAGTTGCTTATCCTTCCGGAGCACCCAGTCTCACTTCCCATGTGGAAGTTCAGTTGCCAGTTTTCAAAGTTTTTACGTTGTTTTTGTGATAACTAATTGAACATGGATTGGTATGATTCTGGTTGGTTATTCTTTCCATATTTAAAGGTTCTTATTCAAAACGTTCGAATTTAAAGTTTTCATTTGTGCACCCAAATACCTATAAATGGGTCTTAATCGACCTTTATAAACCATTCAGTTTTAACAGTTACTAAATTGCCATGTAGAATATCTTTGTCCGAGATCTTCTGCTTGTAACAACATTAGGTAGAATCCTTTCTTATCATAATGTTTTTAATTTTCTGAGTGTACTATTCAAAATTTATTAAAAAATTAACATTTCAGTCAGAAAATTCAATGAATTAAAATATGACAATGCCTCGGTCTTTTAGTCGTAAGGTAATCATACATTTTTTAATATTAAATCTTTTAAATGCATTTTTAAAATATGCATATGACACTGTCTGGACCTGTCCTTAGTGACAACCTCTAATGTACAGGTATCATGATCAATCAGCCCTTTACTGACTTGCATATATAGTAGATCTTCTATATCAATAGCATTCTTCCCATTGTAAACTACTTCAAGTGAACAGTTTTTACATTCAACAGAGGAAGATTTGGATCTGACAGTCAGGAGTGGAATGTAGAACAGTTTAGATATTTTTTATGTAAAAGTACCGTACAGACTTGCCGAAAAATGAACACTGGCCAAATGAAAGAGAGTCAAAACTCGACTGCTGAGATGTGGATAGGTACTGGTAGAAAAGTTGCCGAGAGACAGAATAACATTTACTGAAAATTTGTCGAGGTATCGCTACAGAGTGGCCGAAATGGATTCTCGATTCGGTACTTATTCGATGACCTTGTATTTAACTTTCGACAGGTCTGTACTGTATGTCAGAAGTCTATTGAAGAAAGTTCCGGTATTTTTTATTAACTTTTTGACACGAGTTACACTAGGATCAACTCGGATCAAACTGACAAGTGTATCAGATGAAATGGACATTTTCTCCTTATCTTCTCAACAAATATGGAGATTTGTTTAATTTATACACATTGATTACCAACATTATCGCAAAAAGTAAAGATAGTATGTCAGATTTTTTAATAACTTTGAAATTCAGAAGCCATGACATATTTTAATCTTCACATCTTCACATTTTCTCCAGTAATTCCCAAATATCATTTGTATGATATGGGTTGTCATGTGCTATTTTTGATTTTTTTTTTTTTTTTTTTTTTTTTTTTTGTGAAATAATGCCTTCAAAAGAAGCAAATAACATGCATTATTTAAAACAGATTAAAAGTAGCATATGGTGGTTATTATGTCAAAAAATTATTCTTGATATTTCCCATTTGTGATCAGTTTTCAAATGATTTCCGCATTTTCTTTGAGGAATTTTAGAATCACAGACAGGGTTGGATATATAATGAAAGCGATCCCGTTCTTCATGACCAGTTAACGATATTAAGATATTTGTATATATACAATCTTTGAAAGATTTACACAGCTGAAAATCTCGAAAAAAGAACTTGGAAGAAAAAAATAATCAAACTTGATAAAACAAATGTGTAGCGTAATGTTACAAGCTAGTAAGTGTGAAAAAGAAAAACCTAGCACAATGTTATAAATTAAAAAAAAACCATTTAAACTCTGTTACATATAGTACGGATTCCGTTTCAGCGTGACACTTTTTCGAAGATACGAAATGCCATTAAAAATAACGAATTATTATTTCGAAATAACGAAATAATATTTCGAAATAACAAAGTAATACTAATATTAAGAGGTTATGAATTAATATTTCAAAATATCGAAAACTATTTCGAGGTAACGATAAAATATTTCAAAAATAAAGTCCGTTAGATGACACTATTTCCAGAGAATGTAATACTATTTCAAGACAACGAATAATTATTTCGAAATAACGAATTGAATATAACCAAATTAAATTAAAATTTCGAGATAACTATATACTATTCCGGCGAAATAATAAAATAAAACTATATTTACCATGTCACCTAACGGACTCCGTAATATAAAGTTATCTATCTTATGATCATAATATGATGAATCTAAAGATTCAAATTATTCTTCATTAATTGCTTATGCAACTCTTCCCACTTTCTGTATATAAACCGAGTACAAATTGACAACTGATAAACCTAACAACCTCGAGCCCAGTAACAATTTTACCATTTAAAACAGAACTTAAAGTAAACGTTTCCAACCTGGTTCAAACACGCACCTGCCTAAACAGAGATATGTATCAATTAGCTATGTTATTATTAGAAAGACATCTTAACAGTTTATTTAAAGAAAAATCGTAAATTTTTATTCTTTCTTTAAAGTCAGCAAGTTGATGTTCCGTTCGACTTTTCACTCAATAACCGCCAAGCTTGAAAGAATTTTTGGCAAGAATTACCTTTCATTTTCTATATCGAGTGAATGGAATAAGATTTTTACGTATTATTTCTGTAGAGAAAATTATAATATCAATAATATAATGATTTTGTTTTTTATGTACAGTACGGGCCTGTCGAAAGTCTAACACTGAGCTAAAGAATTGGTGCCAAATCGACAGTCAATCTAGGCCCTTTGTAACCTAAATCTTGACATCTTTTAGGCTGAAGCTGCTATCTATCTCTCTGTAGCTTTTCGATTAACTAGCTATCATTTGGCAGCCGAATTTTGTTCGCCTTTACTGATTCACCTGGTATAATGTGACTGGGGGAGTGGTACGCTTGTCTGTGGCGTACTGACTCTGTGAGCTAGCACGTTAAAGTCGCCCAGAGTGCGCGCTAGTACAAGACAGACCATACTCGCACTTCACATGCATACACAAAATTGTTCATAGATTAATTCACAGAGACTAATAAAATATTTCTCGTCGCGAATTGCTGAAAAATAGCTGATGCGACGTTAAGCAACATTCAACATACCAACCGAATTCTGTCCTTTTTGGTTAAACTTTGGACAGGACTGTAACGTACGTAATGCTAAGTTTCATTTCAAACATCGACGGCTTATCTGGATTCTACATTAGAATCTTTTAACAGAGATATTTATACACTAACTCTAGCCCAATCGGAGATCTTTATAAAATACTTAAAATATCCAGAAATATATGTTAAGTATTTTCACAGATATTTTATTACTTAATATTTCAGTAAAATCCTTTAGAATAAAATATTAAGTGTTTAAAATATAAAAACACATTTTTGCCACTCAAAATATGCTTCATTTGATTGGGAATTAAATCGGGAAAGTGTAGCTGAATAACATGGTCAACAACAGGCTACAACAAAATATTATGAAAGTTTTACCGAGTATAATGCATCAAGTTTGACCTGGATGTTTGACCTTTAATTTGAATATTAAATTGGGCAAATAGACTGTGATTTAAAGAAAGGCATAAACATCGCGTTCTTTTAACGCTTCGAAAAGTATACCGATTGTACAGGACCAATTCCAAGTGGAATGTACCAACCGATGGTTCTAAAGAAATGTAATTGTGAACTTAAAAGATTTAAAAATGGTCCGACCAAACACCCTTCAAAACGGTATATATAAGATTTACATATTTCAAAAGGAGACCAAAAAGTGTTGCAGTATGTTTCTTAAAAATTAACATTTGGAATCTTAAGTTGACATTTGAAAGTTATTACAAAAACATATTATACACCTAACTTCTACTTCATTTTTAACATTTGAATGCTTTGCGAAAACGTATCACAAACCCTTTCTATTTCATATTTATTTCATCGAAAGTGTTAAAAAAATAATATTCACATTTTGCGATAAAATCCATTTTTGAAACCGCTGATCAAAGTGCTCACTGCAGCTGCTCTGTGTTACGTAATACACAATATTTATCTTTTATGTGTATGTATATATGTAAAGTTTCAATAATGTTTACGATATGATTAGAAACATTTTTATATTAACTCAGCGATATCCAATACAGACCTGTCGAAAGTTTTACAATACGCTAACGGACTACTGTGGTAGTTTAGTCAGTAGAGTGCTCGCTCCGTAAGTGGGAGGTCGTGCGTTCGAACCCCGACCGGGTCTGAGCCAAGACTTGAAAGTGGGTGGGAAGTGACTGTTCTTTCGCCAAGCAATCGGCATTACGAAATGAAAGTCACGCTTCTTTCGGATGGAAACTTAAAACAAATGAGGTCCTGTGTCACGACTGACGTGGCACGATAAAGATCCCTGCTGTATAATTCCACCAGCGCAATCAGGCAAAATTTCTGCACCTTCGCCTATAGCTGACGACGTCTCGATATAAGTGTAATATTCTTGACTGGTGTCGAACCTACAACTTATCTCAGCTCCTCGTTAGCAATATCTCAATAGCTTTTTGACAACTGAACACTATATCTTTCGGTAGCTTTTCCGCTCCTAATTATCCATACCCCGACAAATCGGCAGCCTATCTTCGGCTTCTTTTGGCTGGCTAAGTGTTAAACTTTCGACAGGTCTGTATTGTAGATGTATAGTTTCTTTATAAAAGTACATAAAAATACCGATATTCCTAATCAAAGAGTTAGTAAAAGTGTACATCAAGTCAATCTCCATAAAAACTGAAATAAATAGATTTATTTATAATAGTTCCTATATATCCAGACTAAATATTGAAAGATCAAAATAACTTTAACTATATAGCCAATTATGTAATCTGAAAAGTTTACATGTAAATTCTGTCGTGTGGCCACTACGACTATGAAATCGTGTAGTACATTTAATAGTTAAGAACTTGATGACATAAGGAATATCACATTTTGATTTTAATGCGGAACTAGGATTGGGGTTGGGAAAGTAATATCATTAATACAGATATCTTAGCACACGCAAAATGGCGACAGAGAAAAACGCAATGCCATCATTTAATTTTATGCTAGTTACATTGGAAAATCTAATATTATGTCATTTTGTCTAAATGTTGAAAGATATAATTTAAGCTACAGTTGTTTAGAAGGGACAGCGTATTATACTGATGGTTTTCAGTAAACGATTGGATATTTTGAAATATGATGTCAATTTTTCTATGTCTAAATAAGTCGCATTTAGGCCTATGTACAGATTAAAAGAAATGCTGAAATAATAGTTAATTCATAATTAGTCATTGGTATATTGCATGCACAGGCACAACGTAATGCATCAATTTTTGGTGACTTTTTCCTCTCTCACAGCTGGGTGTTTTTTGTTTTTATGTTTTGTTTTTTTCTTCTTTTTAATTTTTTTTATAAAGTCTTACCTTTGTGTTGTCTTCGTTCTGTGTTCTAACCACTGGAATTAACAGAAACATAGGCCAATACAACCTGTAACAAATATAATAGGATATGTATCAGGTAATAAAAATACAACCCCTTTGTGATACCAAATGAAGTTAATATGTCCTTTACAATCACTACGAAGCCCGTAAAGTGACATGAGTAAAAAAGTTATTACCGTTGTCACCAAGGAGAAAGAATAAGCCATGCAGTGATGCAATAGTTAGTGACAAAAACATTTCCTGCTTTCAAACTTTTAATGCCAGTAAAACATTTTGGAAATAATGTTACCCGTTATTCTTGAATATATAGAACAAATATCTTAACTTTTATCAGAATTCTCAACCATAATGAAGGTGTTAGATACATCTATCTAGCTGGACTGGTGATTTTTGACAAAACTAGACATTGTGTTTAGTTCGTTGGAATGTCTACTTCGATTTTCACTAAAACCTCGTATATCTTAAAATTTTTGCACTGCTTATAAAGGGATGAGTTGAGATGAGTAATGATGTTTAACGCCCAGTAAAGAATATTTCACTTACATCGAGACGTTGCCAGCTATAGGCAAAGGTGCAGAAATGTTGTCTGTGCGTTGCGCTGATGGCATTATACAACAGGGTTCTTTAGCGTGCCAACCCCACCGTGACACGGGACCTCGTTTATTTTAAGTTCCCATCCGAAAGAACTTTCATTTCGTAATGTCGAGTGCATGGCGAAAAAACAGTCACAACCCACTTTCAAGTCTTGTGTCAGACCCGGCCGGGAATATATAAAGAGATGGACTTATGTGCATATTAGAGTAAACGTGCATAATGCTAGGTTTCCATAAATTTAAATTAATTAGTAGCCAAATTTCCAAAATTTGTGAAAATATAGTCCTTTTTAAAGTATTTTTTCACAAATTTGCTAAAATAGGTTACTTTTTGAAAGAATTCCTCAGAAATTAGTAGCCAATGGCGATTTTGGCTACCAGGAATGGAAACATGGGCATAATGACCTTCAAGATAAAAACCCCAATCAAACCGGCGATGGTTTAATATCATTAGTGTAATTTTAGTCAAACTTTTTTTCAGAAACCTTCTCTTTTACATGGATGTACCCTCCAATACGTACAAATTCGAGTAAAAAAGCCTAAAGTGAAAAAAACTAGCCGTTTTGGACATTTCCGTGATTTTTTTCCCTTCATTTTTTCCCCTTTAATCTAATGGGTGGGGAGTACAAAAAGAAGTTTTTTCCCGCATATTTTTGTTAAATGCTTCCTAAGTACATGAAATATATATATGTAGAGTCAATTGACACTAAGGACAGGGGTCTACTTTCATCTATTACTCGTTTTATTTGTCACAAGCATAAATGAACGGTATTTATATGACCATAACGTTTTCAACTGAATTGAATAAAAAATTAAGAAAAATGGTCATACACTTGATACAGCGGTTTTAAAATATGTATTTTTTTGTATAACGACGAGTATTTTATTCTAACGGGGTTATAAAGTTAATCATGATAGCGTATTAAGTTCCAATAGGTGTATTATTGTGTCATGTTATGATGGATGATGTAAAATGATGCATGTACAGTACTGTCCAAAGTTTAACACTAAGCTACAAATTGGTGCCGAATGAGCAGCTAATCTCGTCCTCTGGTTACCCATAGGCGTAGGAGCAGGGGGGGGGGGCAACGGGGGCCGAGCCCCCCCCCCCATGTCAGAGAAGAGGGGGGGGCAGGCCCCGCAATATATTGCGTGAAATTTTGTATCATGCTAAAAAAAAGAAGAAAAAAAAAAAAACAACACAAAACAAGAGCTTAAACAGGAAATGTCCACTGGTAACCAATCAATTATCAATTTCATCATTATACTTGTAAAAGGCCGTCAAAATTTTCCGGGGTACCCCCATATCCAGTGGCGGATTCAGCAGGGGGCGTGGGGGGAATACGCCCCCCCCCCCTTTATGTCGCTAACAATACATATTGTTCAGCTCAGATTGCACCAGAATGCAGGATTTTTGCGCCACTTTTTCAAAATTTTCCGGGGGAGCCACCTAGAAGGTTCGAGTCTTCGACTCTCATATTATACGCCCACTTTCTAAAATTCTGGATCAGCCTCTGATATCCATCTTCAATGAGAGGGGTGATTATGGAACTTGTGTCATACGGTTATTTTATATAATCTTGCCTTGATATCGCAGTATTTTAAACCTATCGAAACGATGCACAATACATTGGAAATGCGTCTAGACAGGACTTAGTTTTAAAAATTTTCCGGACCCCCACCTATGCGAGGGGTTCAGTAGCACCCCTCTCATACTCTCCCCGCCGACTCTCTACCTGCGGCACGACATAGACATAGCTTCGGTTTGCCCCCCCCCCCCCAATATTAAAAACCCTCCTACGCCTATGTTACCTATATCTAGTCAGTTGTTATCTACTGAAAAGGGGGAAATTTTTTCGCGTGGGTAAAATTTTCGCTTATTTCGCGCTAAAGACATTACCGCGAAATTTTTACCCACGCGAAAATGACAACTATACAGGTTTATATATCATAATATACAGAATATATACCCATTTATATCGGTAACGCGGAAATTACATCCACGCGAAATATCAGATTTCAGAAATCGCGAAATTTTCACCCCGCGAAAATAATCCTCTTTACACTATCCCTTGTCAGTTTTTAGGCCACAACCTACCCGTATCTCAGCCACTCAACTGCCGATATTTGACTCCATTTCGTTAGCTCAGTGTTAAACTTTCAACAGGTCTGTACTTCAGGACTTGAATGTCAGCGTGTGGCATTATAACCTTCTTAAGCACCGTGAAATCACTAAGCATGGTGTATTAAATTACTATATCAATTCTCCCCTCTATTTGAATGGGATAATGCTTGATCCTCTAGTTGACATTTTGGCATTTGTACATTCTGTATAATAGGTTGTGGTGTCTGTTAAACCCTATACTTTATATTCGCGTAATTTTGAAAACGATACACATAAGGTACACAATTTATTATGAAATATACGTTCTATAAATTATATCCCCTTAACAGTTATGGTAATAAATAAATAACACCGTATGCATGTTACAATATTTTCTCATCGTGTGGGACAATATAGTTTTCAGCATTGTTAAAAAAGGTTGCATGTACTCTTGACGCGCTACATTTTTTCCAATGCTCATATTTGATTTAAATGAAAAAAGTCATTAATCCTTACAATTTATATATAAATGAACCAGTATGGATTACAGGTTTCCAGCGGTTTTTCTGTTTCAGGGATGCATTACAGACCTACCGAATAACAATTATTGCCGAATAGTCAGCTCATCTTGGCCCCTCATTAAGTATATACCGTCGACAGTTAATTTGGTCATAAGCTATCTCTATGTTGGTCACTAAGCAGCCGAGCTTCGATTTTTTCGTTAACTCAGTGTAAAATTTTCGAAAAAGTCCTTTGTTGTACCTGAACTTGTTTTACGTGTTCTAAACACGGAAGAGCAATCTGCACATCAATGATATGACATATTCTTGGGGCGGGGGCTATATATTTTGCACTTCAAGGCAAACACGTTAAAACTTTGATTATGAAACAAAATATGACCTCATTATTTAATATTTTGATGTGATAACTATTCAGTTACACACCATTGCGTGTTAATGAATGTAAATAACCGGAAATAATTATAACTGAATGTAAAAAAAACTAATATCCGAAGTGTCGCCCTCTTAAAATCTGAAACGTGTTTCTATCTATCAGCGAAAAAACAGTATATTATGATGATTATAAACTACATACATGCGAATTGAGTATGAAACAAATGATATCCAAAGAGAGAAGAGTGGTCACTTCACTTCCCGTTTTACCCGTACCAGTATCACCCTTTCTGGAATCGTGTTATGTCAAACTTTATTAGTGTTATTTTCTGAAAGAAATTGTTCTAGATTTAACATGACTACATAAATGGTCACTTCCTGTTTTTATACTAGTACATTGAAACACCTTTTTCTGAAATAGTAACCAATCAAAAACAAACATACTTATTCCTGTCTGTCGGAATCACAATCCAGAAGCAAAGCAAAAACTTTGGAACTGACAAGTCAGGTTAAACACGCGCACTTCCACCAGGAAAGTGAGGCTGAGTGCTCCGGAAGGGTAAGCACCTCCTGTTTAGTTAGCTACGCCCGTCACGTGTGTAATCAAAATTGTGTGAAAAGAACATGGACATATATGTGACGTCAGACACACCCAAGGCAACCCCGGACACAGAGACACCAAACCCACCAACAACACCGCAACGACGGCCACAAAACCCCCGAAAGTGAGATTATTTATTTAAGAAGTTACCTTCTCTTTTTGCAAGAAATATATGCCATGGTAGTGAGCCTTCTCTTTTTGCAAGAAATATATGCCATGGTAGTGAGCCTTCTCTTTTGCAAGAAATATATGCCATGGTAGTGAGCCTTCTTTTTGCAAGAAATACATACCATGGTAGTGAGCCTTCTCTTTTTGCAAGAAATACATACCATGGTAGTGAGCCTTCTCTTTTTGCAAGAAATATATGCCATGGTAGTGAGCCTTCTCTTTTTGCAAGAAATACATACCATGGTAGTGAGCCTTCTCTTTTTGCAAGAAATACATACCATGGTAGTGAGCCTTCTCTTTTTGCAAGAAATATATGCCATGGTAGTGAGCCTTCTCTTTTTGCAAGAAATACATACCATGGTAGTGAGCCTTCTCTTTTTGCAAGAAATACATACCATGGTAGTGAGCCTTCTCTTTTTGCAAGAAATATATGCCATGGTAGTGAGCCTTCTCTTTTTGCAAGAAATACATACCATGGTAGTGAGCCTTCTCTTTTTGCAAGAAATACATGCCATGGTAGAAGAAATACATGCCATGGTAGTGAGCCTTCTCTTTTTGCAAGAAATATATGCCATGGCACTGAGAACTTTTTGGCAATCACGGCACAACATGTTATATTGCAAATCGTACGTAATTTTCAAGTTTTATGTTCAGTCATTACATCTAACCACGCCTTGGCTCTAAAACTGATGCCAACGTATATCAAGTAACATAATAAAACTGCCCATGGTCAGACATTATCAGAGTAACTGTATCGATACTTAAAGAATGGTCGATGTCGGTATAATCAAATATATATGTAATCAACGTGAGATCAGGTACGGAATCATCATCATGATTTTTCTTCAGGAATCGATATTTAATCCCAGGCTTACAAAGATCTCCAGACCGTTATGACCATCAACAGAATATTATTGTTATTTATGATGTCTCTGTCATGTGCTGTTTTTGAATTTCTATTAAAATAATGCAAAAACAGGACATGACAACTTTGTATGCAAAATTAGCCTGAATTTTAATGGCCATTAGTTCCATGTTCCTTTCATTCTCAATTTTGATTTTATATCTAGTTAGGCAGGAGGTGCTTACCCTTCTGGAACACCTGACTTCACTTCTCCAGTGGAAGACCATGTGTTTAACTCAAATTGCCAGTTTTCAAAGAGGGTTCTTTGTTTTTGGGAGGATTGTGATTCAGACATGGACAGGTATATTTGTGTTCGGTTTCTTCGCTAGACGTATTCGGAATAATCGTATTGTTATTAAATATAATATATCAACGGTTGGACAATTATAACGTTCATTTCATTGGTGAAAGGTAGTTCTTGATTGGTTTTAACACGTCTAATGTATGTATTAGGGATATCGACAATTGCTGCGTTTCAAACGCTCGAGTTGCTCATCTCCTCTACAAAAGACCTTCTCTGTTGACGTTGTCCAATGCCCACTTTGATCACGTACATATTGTATGTACAAACTCACATAATGCTTAAATTTACATTAATATTTTAATTTATTGTCCAAACGGGGAAACAGGGGACTGTTTTTCTTTGCAAGTGTACGAAAGAATGAATACCTATTGAAATTTTCTCACGCCATTATATGATACAATTTCGCTTACCGTGCAAACATTAACGAACTTCTCTTAACGCAAACATAACAAATTAAAGTGAGATATATGGTCATTAGGGTTAATTTATTTAAATTAGATGTGATGTATAATACATACAGGTAGGGTATAAATGCATGCATGACCTGAAGTATTCAATGTAGAAAGATAAATATGTTGTGTTCTTTAGTTCTCCGATCAAACGGAAAATGCATGAAATTAAAAATGGTGACCCCTGTCTATCAATTGTAAAGATATGTGGTTTATTATTTAACCATTTTTATTCTGTAAATAATACGTGTTAACAGTATAGAAAATAAAATAGAAAATAATGAACTCTGAAATATTATATATAAGTTGTACTGGATCATCACGAACATAGCCTTGTGGCATGTTGCACTAAACGCCACCGAAACCACGGTTGTACCAATAATTCCAATGTGTGCAACACACACTGCGGCAGTGTTCCAAAAATCGTCCTAAATAAGCAATGCACATGAAGCACATTTTGTGTTCCAAAAATCGTCCCCAATAAGCAATGCACACGAAGCACATTTTGTGTTTCCGGTATGTTTGACACGTCTTCTTGTATATGTTTGCACATGTTGTTGTTACAGAATGTTACCTAATGAATTTAGAAATTGAAATTAGAAAATGAATTCCAACCGAATATGCAAATGCACTTGGCAATGTCAAAAAACCGCAAAAGAACAACAATAAAAAACACACGTAGCACCACAACAACAAAACACAAACAACAACACACGAAATAAGATAAGACACGAGATAAGTGCACATGTACATTTATGATTATAGATACTACCGGCTTGTGACGGACACTGAAAAACAGAATCTGATTCTATTGTACGTTTGGAAGACACTGACCATTCAACCTATTTTAAAACTAATTATGTGTAACAAAATAATCTTGATGTTTCTAACATCACCAGAAGGTGCCTAACCTTCCAGAGTACTCGACCTCACTTTCCTGGTGGAAGTTAAGCTTTTTCTTTGCTTATGGGATTGTTTTTTAGACGTGGACTCGTATAATGGTCTACATTAGGTTTATCTTGTCTGTTGTTGTCTATTTACGACATATTCTCTTACATTGGGTCAAACTTACACCGTATACCTGCATGACTCATCAAGTTAAAAACTTTAACATCCACCAGGAAAGTGAGACCAGGTGCTTCGGAAGGGTAGACACCTCCTGACAATGTTAGGGACATCAAGATCGATATCAGTAAAAATAAAACTGACACCAGTCTTACAGTGTGGAATTACCGTATGTGATTATCATTGAGTTTATGTGATTTTTCTCTACATCTATGCACTGTATTATTCATTAAAAAGATCGGTAGGCCCAACAACATTCACTAAAGGTTTAATAGATCGCATGCCGTTAAATTAAAGATGCACTTCCTATACTTATAAAATTAATAAAAACGTCAAACACCTGTCATGTGCTATTTTTTTTCAAAACCTATGACGTAAACTATCCAAAAAATCAGCACAAGTTGCAATATGCTAGTTTTTAAAAACAGCTTTTTTCATTAAAAATTTTAAAAAATAACCACACTGCATATCTTAAGAACAAATGGAATTTAGTGATGGCATTTTACTAAATTTATCAAAATTAATTTATCAGTGGGTTAACGCCTTGATATCAGCATGGCTCCCTAGCGCTGGTGCCATTGGCGACTTCCAGAGGGCGGTATTTTCGATAGTCCACGCTGGGACTCAATTTTGCGATGCATCCATCAGCCAATAAGTGCAATACAATGTAAACGCCTTCTTAAATAGGTTAGTTTTTTTTAAATGTTATATTTATTTTTAAAAGATTTTTGTTGTTGCATCAAGATGAACATGTGCATTTCATATCCATCCCAGACAGGAAATTGACATGGCATTATTACAACAGAAACTAAATTTATGTGTAAACACTGATTGCAATTGAATATACACTCGTCTCTCTGATTAAACTTTGATTAAAAATAATTACTTCAGAATTTCCTCACTTAAGAAATTTGTGAGTAACAAAAGAGCTCTGTATCGACTTATCCGTGTTATGTTACAACTTTAAAGCAAAAAAATGAGTACAAAATATGCCATTGAAATAGGATACGTGTAAAATGCTGCGTATGCCTCTGCATTGTAATACGTTTATTGTATATTATTTAGAGATTATCATTCAGCTATCTCTCGTGTCGTCCAAATCCAAATTTAAAGTACATTTTAGACCTCCTTTGGTCGGGCTTTGAATTTACCGACAAAAATTAAATAATATGTCAACCCAAACCATCTCCTTTATTTTACAACCAGTGTCCCCCTCAGCATAAACATTTACTAAAGCACGAACCATTGGTTATTGAGGTTACTGAATCGGGTGGTAAGGTTTCTGAATTACGGGTATCAGTTGCGTGGTCCTGGTACATCAAATTTCCAGAACTAACACTTTTATCTTAGTATTATACAGTTTACAGCGAAAAAGATAGAAGAGGAACCAGTTTGTACATTAAATCTATGTCAAAATTGAACCTTTTTACATTACCATTGCGATGTTTGCATGGCTGCAATGCACGATGTCTATCAAAAACAAACATACTAATCCATGCTTGATTCACAATCCAGAAGCAAAGTAAAAAAAATGAAATTTACAAATTAGGTTAAACACGTGAACTTCAAATTCCACCAGGAAAGTGAGTTGTCTTTATTAGTTTCATGCATCTACCTAAACCATGGGTGATTTTGTGAACAGGATAAACCACTTAGTTTAGTACAACTTGCTTGTACATCAGTTAAGAGTAGCATAAAGTAAAAGAAGTAACACTGTATCTATTAGTACTGTAAAATTACAAGTACCAGTAGTTGTCATGTCTGATATTTTAGGCACCAGTATTTTCCTCATCAAATAAAATTTTGTCAGACTT
Organism: Anadara kagoshimensis; assembly: GCA_021292105.1. Lineage (NCBI taxonomy): Eukaryota > Metazoa > Mollusca > Bivalvia > Arcoida > Arcidae > Anadara > Anadara kagoshimensis. Next base: position 40,289,124 of record CM037871.1, read on the forward strand.
ATACAGTTATCAATCCAAGGGCACTTAAAAGGGCTTGATCTTTATAAGTGAATAAAACTTGCAACCGTTTTAAAATCATTTACAAATTCTTAAGTGTTTGCAATATAAATCTAGATGTTTCTGCCACCAAACGGGTTCTTAGTTTGTCTCCAGTTCGAACTCAAATTACGAAAGTGAAGAAAATGTTTGTTTGTTTTCAATTGAAGTGGCTTAGAATAGAACATGAATATTCTAGAAACTTCCCCAAAAACTAAGGTATATATACTCTCTCATGCATAGTATTTCCTTAGATAAATTTGGTAAAATACATTTTGGACCTTTTGGTATCTTTTCAACATCTTGAAAACAATTAAGCTTCATATTTTTGGTCCACTGATGAGGAATTGTATTCCAAAACGGCCGTCTAGTGCTGTAAAATTAAAACTGGCATAGAGTACGAAATTGGTATTTCAAAACAATCTAAATATATATAACAAAAAAGTTACCACTTGATAAACAACCGAATATTTAGGATTATTACGAGGCTATTGCCATAATAATTCGGGACAACTAAGCCATTTCACGTTTTAACCAACGCAAAATTTGACAACGACGGTATCCAGTATCTACTAGTATTTTTGAATAGTCCAGAGATCGGTGGGTCCTTAAAATGCACAATTTTAAAGATCAAATAACAAACCATTTATATTTTATATTTCTGTTCATAAATCGGTTCAGGATGTACTGAACTTTAAGTAACCTTCAACACAGACGTATAGCACAGACATGTTATATGTAGTATTTAATTTTAAATAAACATTATGTTTGTTAATGCTCTGAGCTGTGTTGACAATGTATTGTATTCCAAACAGGTAAATGAACAAACAATGTTTTTTGCAGACATAACATTATTTGTTGTGTCGTGTTCTAAGTTGCATTGTCTATTGTTAAGCAAGAAACTTCAATACAGTCCAACCTGCTTTAAAGGCCACCTCTATATAAGGACCACCTGCTTTTAAAGACCAGTAGAATTGTATCCCAATTGTTCTTTATTCATATTATTTGAACCAGTTTATAAAGGTCACCTGCCTATAAAGGCCACTTTACTGGTTCCCTTTCGGTGGCCTTAATAGACAGGTTTGGTTGTATTCAAACATCCGTCTTTTTGTATTTAGGCGGCATCTAAATATCGTTTGAATGCATAAAAGTTTTAAGCTGCACTACCTTTATCTCAGATGAAAATGAATATTTTAATAAAGAATCAGATATGATTGATTTTTTGTAGGTAATTCTTGATTTCTATCCATTTAAACTCTGGAGAAAAGAATTAGATATTGAAGTGAACTGCAGGCAGCTGTCATTCAATTCAATGTACAATGTACTTGGGACATCGAAAAAATGTCAAAATATGCGCTTACCCTTCCAGAGCACCCGGTATCACTTTCCTAGTTAAATATGTTCTTTTAATTTACCAGTTTTCAAAGTTTTTACTTTGCTTTAGGATTGTGCTTTGGACATGTTTGATTTTGGTTTAATTGCTCCGTTAGCTCAAAGCCCAGTTTCAAGTAAAAAAAATCCTCAACATAAGTTTAAATCCCTAATTATTTCCTAAATTTTAAAGAAATTCGGGAGTATGAAATGCCATTTGTCAAAACAATTGCCGAAATATGCTGATATTATTAGTTAAGGAAGAATTGTAAAACAGGTCCTGTTACAACTCTATACAAGTAGTAACGACATTTATATCGTCTTGTTTTCTCTTCAGTGACTTGAGCAGACGAACAATGATTTTGTCGGACTGTGTTTTGACTTTTTGTGTTATAAAATCTGTGACGTAGGCAAGTTGTACTTGTTTGATTTGAATGACAGTTATGTAGTATGAAATGTTGAAAAATAGTTGTTAAATAAAACTATCAGAAACCAGATGCGCCTACTGCTAAGTAAAGAGGACTTTCTAAAAAAAAAATGAGAAAGCCAGACTGGGGGCCATAGCAGAGGGGCATATTCAAAAACCTTAAACTATAAGACTTTTATGTGGATATTCAAAAACCTTAAATTAGAAACCACCAACTAGAAGGAGCATTTAAAAACGTTTCAAAATACGAGCAAAACCAGCCTTGGGTGCCTAGTAAAGGTGGACATTAAACAATTGCATGATGTAAACAACCAGTGATGTAAACAAACAGAAATCTTTAATTGTTTCTCGTTTGATTCTCTTTTCAAATTGTCATAGCTTTCACAACATTAAGGACATCCCTAAAAAAGAAGACACTTAAATTTTTGAAAGCTCGGACAATCTCAGAAGGAACAAACGACAAATGAAAAGCTGCGAAGACATGTCAATTGTTATTTTCAATATGGATAATTAGCACATGACAATATTTAAATCAGATGACCAATAGCGTTTTGCATTGAATTCCCACGTGATAAAATGAGACTTCAGAATATCTAGAATGAAGAAGCAGGTGAAAGTGTAATATACCACCAGTAATGAAATATACACACTACTATAAAATACTATTATCCAAAAAAGTGGAGTTATCAGATCGTATACAAAATATAAATAATACTGTAACATTCTAACATCTTAAGTAAGATAAAAGTTTAAAACTACAGACCTGTCGAAAGTTTAACACTAAAAGGGAGTCGTAGCTCGACTATCGAATGACCGAGCGACAGGCAGCTAAGGACGGAAAAGCTGCCGAGAGACACATACCTGCTGTCGAAAAGCTATCGAGATATTGCTATAACAAGGAAACGAGATCTACTGCCGATTCGACACTAATTCGTTAGCTTATTGTTAACCTTTCGACGGGGCTGTACTATAAGATGTAATACTGTCGACACCTCACTCTCACTGAAGATATCCCGGGCATGTACTATAAGATGTAATACTGTCGACACCTCACTCTCACTGAAGATATCCCGGGCCTGTACTATAAGATGTAATACTGTCGACACCTCACTCTCACTGAAGATATCCCGGGCCTGTACTATAAGATGTAATACTGTCGACACCTCACTCTCACTGAAGATATCCCGGGCCTGTACTATAAGATGTAATACTGTCGACACCTCACTCTCACTGAAGATATCCCGGGCATGTACTATAAGATGTAATACTGTCGACACCTCACTCTCACTGAAGATATCCCGGGCCTGTACTATAAGATGTAATACTGTCGACACCTCACTCTCACTGAAGATATCCCGGGCATGTACTATAAGATGTAATACTGACGACACCTCACTCTCACTGAAGATATCCCGGGCATGTACTATAAGATGTAATACTGTCGACACCTCACTCTCACTGAAGATATCCCGGGCCTGTACTATAAGATGTAATACTGTCGACACCTCACTCTCACTGAAGATATCCCGGGCATGTACTATAAGATGTAATACTGTCGACACCACTCTCACTGAAGATATCCCGGGCATGTACTATAAGATGTAATACTGTCGACACCTCACTCTCACTGAAGATATCCCGGGCATGTACTATAAGATGTAATACTGTCGACACCTCACTCTCACTGAAGATATCCCGGGCATGTACTATAAGATGTAATACTGTCGACACCTCACTCTCACTGAAGATATCCCGGGCCTGTACTATAAGATGTAATACTGTCGACACCTCACTCTCACTGAAGATATCCCGGGCATCTACTATAAGATGTAATACTGTCGACACCTCACTCTCACTGAAGATATCCCGGGCATGTACTATAAGATGTAATACTGTCGACACCTCACTCTCACTGAAGATATCCCGGGCATGTACTATAAGATGTAATACTGTCGACACCTCACTCTCACTGAAGATATCCCGGGCATCTACTATAAGATGTAATACTGTCGACACCTCACTCTCACTGAAGATATCCCAACTCACATTTGTATTACTAAACATGCGGTAATGACATTTATTTATGATTTATATCACATCTTAGGTTATTTTTATTGAAGTTTCAAGTATAAGTGATCATAGTTTTTCACCTGACCTAACGGTTTAGTATGTTACTTAACTTAAGGGTATAAAATGTTGAATTTATACATTTATAAGATGAGGAACCTTAACATTAAACCCTATTTTTGAAAGAAACGCCCTACAACTCAATTTCGACATCCCTTGTATTAAAATATTGGTGGAAGTCCCTCCACATAAGGGGACAGGGAAGTTTGAGCTAAATTATACTTATGGAGTATATTGTCTTGTAGCGACCTAGGTCTGTAATAAATAATTAAATTAAAATTTACTTGTGAAAGACACATCCTACAACTCTGAATTCATTTGTTGATAACCCCTGTAGCAAAAGTGCATTTAAACCTTATACTAAATAAAGGGGTCGGGAAATTTTGAGCCCATTATGCTTATGAAGTTTAATATCTAATAATAGCTACCTAGGTTTATATATCGAATTTCGCTAGTTGAAGTCAAGAAAGTCATTACATAGCATTGGTTAGTTGAATGTTGCTTTACGTCGCATCAGCAATTTTTCAGCTATTCGTGACGAGAACTTTTTTTTATTAATTTCTTTGGATTAATCTATGAACAATTTCGTGTATGCATGTGAAGTGTGAGGTGTTGTATGGTCTGCCTTGTATTAGCGCACACTCATGGCGACTTTAAGGTGTTAGCTCACCGAGCCAGTACGCCGCAGACAAGCGTACCACTCCCCCAGTCCGTTATACTGATACCAGATGTACCAGTAAAGGCCAATTGTAAGGAAAATTCAAAATATATCAAGTAACACTGTTATGTGTCTCCGATTTTGGTGTCCTTTACACACATTTGACTGCAATGGGAATGATTGCGCAATAATGAACTATGAATTTTTACTACATGTAATTTTCAAATGAAACTGCCGGGGTGCAAGATAAAACTTTAAAAATATTAATAATGTTTTCAGTTCTTATCAGGTAGGCATGTGAATTACGTCATTGACTAAACTGATTTTTTTTTAAAAAAAAGGAGAGAGAAAATATACTCACCTCATTTTTGATGATATCGTTCAACACTTATATTCAAGATGAAAAATTCTTATATAAATATACTAAATTTTAGATACATCACTTAAAAACAAATTCTATCAACACCGTTATTCCTATGGTTATTGTGACATGTATGCGAAATTGTACCAGACATTGTGTTTTCAAAATTAATTCCAATACACTATCTTATTAGTATCACATCTTAAAATCTCCACTTATGAAAACTTATTTTCTATATTTGTTTGACTGTACAAACAGAAAGTACTGTCACGTACTACTAGTATTTTAAAATCCAACCGTTTTAGTATTAAACCATTACACCATATAACATACTATAGTATATATAACAGTATAATACTTATAACACAATCCGACTCGTTTACACTGTAAAGTTACACTTATCTGTGTTACATTATACATTGGTGTAGGGTGTATCACAACTTTGTATTTCCCGTAATTGTTAATTTGCCGCTTCGAGCCTATTGTTTCCTTTGTAAATTTGGTGATTCAAGGAAGTACCTCTTCACAAATTACAGAATTTCACAAATGTTATTAAATATTTAAATAAAATTCCTCAACAAAACTAAGGTATACTCCTTCATGAAAGGTATTTTCTTAGCTGAATTTGGTAAATATATTTGGTCATTTGGATATTTTTTCAACTTCTGGAAAACAATTTTGGATTTTATAATTTTAGTCCAAGCACTACTGATGAGAAATTGTTTTCCGAAACGACCGTCTAGTGCTGTAACATTATTATTATAAATATATAATAATATATTTTTGTTACATAATATCGTTGAATTGGAAACAAAACAGCGTTCCCCGTTACAAGATCAGTGCTTCAAAACCTATTGTTTCATTTTTCGAAACGGATGCATCAAAATTGTAATCAAACACAACTTTTGTTTAGCTTTATGACAAGATTTGCACCTTTAAGTTACTTTGGCAACTGTATGACAAGAAAATTTTTTGTCCAGAACAAGCATTACTTACATACCGGTATTATACCATTTCCAACCCAACAGCACCAAACGGCCGCCTCGGAACACCAGCAGCGCCCGGACCAAAATGATGAAAATAAAATCGTCATCAAGATGCTGAAAAGATATTTTATTTTTGATCTTGTGCATTTTGGTTTTATTTTGTTAATTTTTAAAATTATTGTCATTATTATTATATTTTTCTTTTCGCGAGTATTTTGACCATTTTCATCAATCAAAACTTTTTTCGATTTGCGATGATTAAGTTATATGATTGACTTTATTCTCTGACATGGAATATTATTACAGGACAAAAATACACATAGTTTTACAGATGATTTAGTATGAGGGATCGTTCTCATTTTTTGTTCAAATATCAATGCTCCGAACCAAATCACATTGTTCTTTTTTAATCCATTCACACTGCTAAAATTTTCTAATTAAAGAATAGTCTTGATTATTTTGGACAAACACTGCTTTTGATAATATTTTGATTCTCAGATGAGCAATATTGGGTGTAAATTAATTTCCGTGTCATTCTTTGTTTACACACATGTGTTTTGTATTGCCTGTCTCAATCACGTATACGGCTGCAAAAACTCAAGACAAGGACATAACTTTGGTCTTCAAATACACGTATTTCCATTCGACAATCTTGAAATATTTTAACAATCCATCAACCATGGATAAAATTGCTCGATTCTGATTTCCCTAGGGCATTGCCCAATTACTTATTTTTAATGTATTTAAATGTAATACAAACATTTGTTCCTGAAACAATAGTCAATGCATCTAACACGAAACTACAAAGGAACTAAAGAACTTGAAGACAAGACAGACCAAACACATTTTGAGACCACTGATTAGAAAACTCCTGACTTTGTACATACACTGGGTATAATGAAAAAAAAAAAAAGAAAAGAAAACGAGACAAGATCAACACATTTTGAGACCACTGAATATAAAACTCCTGACTTTGGAAGCACACCGAAGCGAACATGGTATCCAGTGATTAGATTGTTGAAGGCCTTTAAGCAGTTAAGAAGACCCTATCCATACCACTTCTGATACAACCAGTGGTATGTAAACAATGAGTTCGACTACATTCAGTCATGTATTATTTGTAACTTAATGTATTGTAATGCTTTGAAACAACATATATATACGCAGCAGAAAAATATATGTAAGGATGTATCATGACCCTTGAAAACAGAGTATGTACGGTCAGAACGATTATAAACATGAAAACAAAAAGGAATTGAATATTTGGTGAGGATTTATCATGATCCTTGAAAACAGAGTATGTACGGTCAGAACGAGTATAAACATGAAAACAAAAAGGAATTGAATATTTGGTGAGGATTTATCATGATCCTTGAAAACAGAGTATGTACGGTCAGAACGATTATAAACATGAAAACAAAAAGGAATTGAATATTTGGTGAGGATTTATCATGATCCTTGAAAACAGAGTATGTACGGTCAGAACGATTATAAACATGAAAACAAAAAGGTATTGAATATTTGGTAAAGCTTGAAGTGGTTTCTTCAGGTGTCTACAGGAGGTCTGTCGGCCAATATACAGACCAATCACTACCACGATATACAGTACAGACCTGTCGAAAGTTAAGCACTAAGCTAACGAATTGGTACCGAATAATAAAGCCATCATCTCGGCTCCTCGCTAGTTAATTATCGACAGCTGCTCGACAGCGGCTATCTATCTCTCGGTCGCTTTTGGGCCACAAACTGATCGATATCTCGTCCACTCCGGCAGTCATTTCGTAGGCTATGTGTTTAACTTTCGACAGGTCTGTATTGTAGGTACAAACATTAGAGCTTTGTGTGAGAACAATACGGCAGAAATAAATGAACATACCAACAACACATTAAAGCTCTCACACATACAATAAGTCCTAAAATAACCTTTAAATGTCTATTGTATGGGTAAATGCTGAACTACCCTTAACTCAAGTTGAACAGTTGGTAACAAAAGCCGTACATAATGAAAAAATGACGTACAATTATTTCATTAGGAATACTCTATAAGCGGTTCTATATTATATATATATGACATCGCTAAAACAAGAATCAGATTAAGGATAGTATAGTAGCTTCTTATAAAGTCAATTTGCTACGTTTGTCTTATGCCAATACAGAAACTACAGTATGTAGCAATATACCTGCTTCTTCTGTTTCACAGTAAATTAAATACACTACTGTTGAGCTTGTTCTCATTACTGGAACTTTCTAAAACGAAGCAAGCTGCTGGGTATTGCAAGACCCTTCAAAAGTTGCATGATTGTCATCACAATATTATGGATTTGACGTCACGTGATTTCACATCCGGGATCTACCTGCCCGTTTTCAATGAAGTTTTATTTAGCTTTTGAGACTGTGATTTAAACATAGACCGGTAGGTTCGTGTTTGAAACACGTTGAAGTTTTGATAATTCAAAAAAATTAAATAAAAACAAACATACCAACATATGTCCAAATCACAATTCAAAAGACAAGTAAAAACTTTGAAAACTGGAAAATTCCACCAGCCCAGGGAAGTGAGGCCGGGTGTCTCGAACAGGTAAATACCTATATCAGATATGATTTATTTGCGAATGGGTGTTACTGGATGTCTATAAATGGCTTTGAATATAAACAGTGGAATTCTATTGGACATGAATTGGTGTTTGTTTTTTATTTAAAATTTTTGAAACAATATTTTACTATATTTAAAAACTAATATTTTTAAACTATATGCCAGTATCGTGATACCAACCCTGAAAAATTGATGACAGACCCACATGTAGTATGGAATTTAAGAGGCAATCAAAATCATGTCAAATTATTTACTACACAAAATAAGTTACGTGACAATTATGTACAACATGTTACAAACATCAAAATGTATCATATCAAAACAAGAATTCTGACAGTATATTATGTAATCAGTTATAGTGGTTGGATTTAAGTAGATAATCTGTACATAAAAAATTACAAAAATTAAAACTATTCGACATGCGACACTGTATTCCCACACACTACACGTACATGTTCTATCGCTATTTCACTTATTTATTAATTGTGTTGTGTGAGTCTAAGTCAGGTGCGGTTCCAGACGGGGGCACACCCGGCCTGTGCCCCCATAAAATTTTCGGGTATTCATAAAGAAATATTTTACCGGTCCATAAATGCATTTTTGTTTCTAAAAAACACCGATTAGAAGAACGGATCTGCGTCACAACTTAATTATAATTCATCTCGAGCAAACGTTCGATTCATCTTGTAGCCTATTGGCAAACTATAACATAACACACTATAATGCCCCAGTCACACATTCAGGGATCACCTCGCCGGTACCACTACGGATTAAATTTCACGGATGATCCCGGAAAAGCCCAATTCCGTAGTCCGGCACGGATCCGATACCGGACGCACTAGTAGATGTGTCATATTTTATTCATATTTTGATCATGCACATGGGTTTGATTCTTTACCTAAACAATTAAGGTAAGTTATGCATTTAGCTCCAGATCCAAATACAATGTATGTTCAACTTAGAGACTCTCTATTTATTCAGAATGGCCTTTTTTCTCTCAATTCTAACTAAAGATATCCAGTAGGACCCCCATTGCTAAGATTTATGCCAATTTAGTTTAAACATTATTAGAACTTTAATAACCCAATTCCCTAGCTCCAGTCCTTACCTTTGAATCATCTCATTTTCCTAGATTGATGTCTATAATGACCTTTATTTCAAATAACTTTGATATTTTTTGGTTTATCATTTCTAACCCCCAAAAACGGTGTGTAAACTGTATAACTCCGTGAAGCGGTTTATACAAAAGTTAAACAAAAAAAAGTTAACCCTAAAAGTTAACCAAAAAAATATCAAAGTTATTTCTTACAATTTAATTCAAAAATAATTTTGCAATAATATTTATAATTTTGATGACAATTAAATGTTTTCAAAACTTTACATTCAAATTGCCACCATCATATGGTGCATTAATAACATTGACGCCACTGACATAAGGTCATCTTTTCTATTGATCATGTGACCAATGTTGGTTATCATAAATAAACTGAAAATGATGATATGAAAAAGATACCTAGCATTAAATGATTTTAAAATAACATTTTAGTTTTCTAGATTCTGCCAAGGATTATTGCAACAGCTGTTCCTCTATTAGGATCTAACAACATACAGTGTTGTTAAAAAAAAACAAACACTGGCCCATTCCTAAGACAGGCAAACTCTTCAGCTGCACATCAAGCTAAAGGTATAAGTTTTTGTTCTTCTAAATTAAAAAAGAAAAAATGACAAGGTTCTGAGACAGCAGATTGTGCCACAGAAAATAGCAAAAAAATTGTCTCTTGTTTGATTGGAGATGTTCATCTATATAGCTAGTGGGAAATAATGAAGTCTTCAATAATCAATAGAGTATACAACATTCTTCAATACAGTTGACTACTAGTATATGCTCTCTATTATTGCAGTTTAAATGGTATTATAAATGATAAAATAAACATGTTTTATGAACACCGCCATATAATACTGTAAATGTATTAATTTCCACATTATCTATTTTCAAGCTATTTAAAATTTAGACATATCTGCAGAGTTAAATTATTGCATTTTTTTAAATAAGCAATATAACACATTACTCATAATATAATTTTCACATCGTATTAATTTTCACACAAAACAAACAGCCGCAAAATAAGTGAAAATTTGTACACCGCTAAAAATAAATACATTTACTGCAAACTGCTTACAAAACAAAACCCATCTAAGAATCAATACACAGTTGACCACCAAAACTTGTAAAAAGGACTACATATATAGAGTGGATAGCTGAGAAACTGGAAATTAAAACAGCAAAACCTCGATATAATGTCCCTCATTAACTTTGCCACCTCACTTATTACACCATCATTTGGAAGACCCATGTGCATGATCAAAATATGAATAGCATACGACACATCTACTCCACCCAAAAATTGTTCCCGTGATAAAAAAAAAAGATAAAAATCATAAAGATCTGTTTGATCAGTCCCACATTTTGTTAATCAGTTTTCCAGAAAAGAGTTGTGGAAATAGAGAAAACTCAATATGCCCCTCAATAACTTATTTCCAACATAATTTGGGAATATCAAGTTTTTGAGAAAAGTGAGAGACAAAATTTTGACCAGAAGAAATGGAATAAACCCAATACGCTCCTCAATAACTTATTTCCACCATAATTTGGAAATCTCAAGTTTATAAGGAAAGTGACAGACAAAATCTTTACCAGAAAAAATGGAGTAAACACTATACCTGGGTATGTCTCATATTTTTTAGGGGAAATAACTAGTAAAATAAAATACAAACAAATCAAATGTGTTTTGTCAGACATCAAGTTCATACAAAAACTAAAACAATGAGAAGACAACAAATATAATACCAACAGGTAACTCACCTATATGGATACACACCAGGTAACTCACCTATATGGATACACACCAGGTAACTCACCTATATGGATACACACCAGGTAACTCACCTATATGGATACACACCAGGTAACTCACCTATATGGATACACACCAGGTAACTCACCTATATGGATACACACCAGGTAACTCACCTATATGGATATATCATTTTATAGACTGCCCCATTGGTTTAAAAAAGTAGAACTGCCTCTTGAGAGCCAAATTCTTCTTGCCCACAACATTTTGTTTTCCTGTGACCTTAACCTTTCCGATATCACCTTGGTTCAAGGTCATGACAAACCTTTGGACCATGAAGATTATTCATGTGAAGTTTTAGGAGAGTTGTCCAAAGGAATTCTGAGATATGGCTGGACATGATTTTACACAAACAGACAGATGAACAGACAGACATGGTGATTCCTATATACACCCCTCAAACTAGTTTGCCTGGAAGTATAAAAACAAACAAACAAAGCAAATCCTTTGTATGTGTGTATCATGTATTTGTTTTATTACAGTGTTGTACAAATGTGATTGGTTTTATTCTGACAACTTCAGCCATGTTTATATCGAACCAACATGTCACATGTAAAACATCTACAGTAAAGAAGTACAGACTATCCTCACATTTCTTCCTCCTGTATACCGATCGCGGATCTTCTCTCAAAATATCACTTATCGCGGATTTAGCCTCGTCAATATCATTTAGAAATCTAAGTCTATAATTTATATCTTCAGTTTCTGGTGAGAAGTGTTTCAACTCCTCATCAGCAGTATTGGTAAATCTGACAATTAACTTATTTATTGGTGGTTCCTGTACCCACCCTGCTGTTTCAGTTTGACCGTATACAGTATTTTCAAACTTTGACATATCCTGACCACAACTGGCATTTCTATTTGTTAAAGTTATAGTTTTATTACAATCATTTATAGTTCTTGGTAATAATGGACAACCACCAGTATTATTTTCAGATTTTGTTTCACAGTTTAATATATCCTGATTGTTATTGATAAATATTTCACTACCATCATTTATATTAACTGATGATATGCCCTGTCTATATTCAGCATCTCTTTCAAAATCACCCTCACACATTATTTTGACTACTTCTTGCCCAACATGGTCTGTACTTTTAGCTACTTGTCTGAAATTATCTGTACAATTTTCAGAATTATCCAAATTTTTACTCTCATGACTTAATTTTCCTGAACCAAAGAAATCCATCTGATTTCCTAAGAAACCATTTGATTTAATATCCATATCTTTATGACCATGATCACAATGGATACTGATCTTAGCATTGTCACAATGATTATTGGTCTCGGCATGATCACAAAAAATATCTGTTGTTTCCGTGTCTGATGAAATATTTTCAGTACACATGACACTTTCTGATTCCTCTATGGTTTTACTTGGGATATTGACTAATTCTGAATCAACAGATTGTGTATTTTGTACATTTCCAGTGTAATCATTCTCAGATGCACATATGGTTTCCATAGCAACAGTCTTTGGACAATCATAATCTGGTATGTATGGTTTTATGTCTAACACTGGAGTACCATCAAGAAGATCAATCCCAGATAAGTGAACTGTTGCACCTGAAAAAAATATTTTATTGTGGAAATTATGTTTTAATTGACAAAAAAATTGGTGATATTGAAATGCTAAAAGTAGTAAAGTGATAAGATTAGACTTTTACCACTTAAACACAAAAACTGCTATACACACAAAATTTAACAAGAGTAATACCTCCTTAAACCTAATGTGAAAAGGTATAAAGTCACCTGTTTTTACTGTGTTCTCATCTTTTCATCCCATATTAAGATCTCATGTGCACTGAAACCTGGGCCAATGACATAGATTAATAAAGTTGTATGAACGTACTTGTTTCTTCAATAATGTATTCAAAATAAACAGCAACTGCTATTTGTCTCTTGCAATATGCTCATATCACCGAGATGATATCTCACTCTTAATAACATTTACTAAGGGAGATAACTCCATTCTGACAATTTATTGAATGGGGAAAATATTAAGAAATGGACAATTCCCACATCAGCACATTTTCAAACAGATGGTCTTTATATCATATAGAGCTGGTTTCTATAGCAGGTTTTACTGTATTAAAATGTCTGTTATTACCTTGTATTTTATCTATCTTGGCTAGAGTTAATCCAATAGGGTTGGGTCTGTATGGACATCTTGTAGAGAACAGTCCTACTCTCTTCCCGTTTAATCTTGGTGGTTTTACTTTGGCTTTTGTGTACTGATTGTTGTTTTTATGGAATACAAAAACAATCCTATAAAATAGAAAACAACTTTATATTATTCATTATTATCTATTAAGAAGCCCTTCATTTTGAATTTGGCATGTGCCACACTATCTTGCATTACCCCTTGAAAAACCATGAGCAGAAATGTCATTTCTTATATTTACAATTCTATCTTTTAATAAATAATTTTATTTGTTTTAACCTTATGGCGCTATGTCTTCCATACCTGCTCATGTGATATAGGATTTTAATATAAAAATCCATCCATAGACATGGAAGATATGCAGCTGACACGATATTGGGATGGATGACCAGATGGACAGCGGACAGGGTAATTCCTATATGTATCCCTTAAACTTCATTGCAGGGAGTATAATAAGCACATATTAAATTTTATTACCAAACATGAGAAAATGACTCCAGTCCTTCTAATGAATGTTCTGGATTGTTGAACACAGATTTCTCTATGGTTAAACTACCCCTGGCATGCTGGCATATACTGGACTGTCTGGGTGTGCCATTCTTAAAGGTAAACAAGGACTGTATATATCCTATTGGCTGCATTTCAAACATATCCTGAAATTAGATAATAAAACAACTTTAATTAATGTCATATAATTAAGTAATGGGAAACATTTGGTATGATACAACAGCAAAACCTTTACTAGCCAAGAGTCACTTGTAAATGGTACCTAGTGAAAAAAAACAATAACATAACGCAAATTCAAAATTTAGGTTGGTTGGCAGGCCAAAGACCTGTAACTTTTAACTTGGATCCTGTAAAAGTATGATATGTCATTTATATTCTAATTAAAATTTTGAGAATAAGACCAGTTTGGATTTCACCAAAATGTCACATTACAGATGAGTGCATTGAGTGGATTGGAAAAGACTTGATTGGTGTTAAAACCATAGCTTAATCATAAAAAGAAATACTTATTTACATCTGCTAATACCATAGAATATTTCTGCATAGTAAAATGTTGCCATTGATATGGGGATTTTAAAGTTGCATGTTGAAATTCGGGGGAATGAAAGATTCTTATGAGCATACAATGTAACACATCACCAGGAGGCATAAAAACCACTATTTTCAATCTGTTAAATCCCCATTGTGGCAATATCCTTCTTTCTTCATAAACATTTCATGCATGGTTTAAGAGAATTCATAGTCACCAATTTTAACACTGACTGGAATGCAGCCACCAAATGAGTGAGACAGATGACCATTTCCAATAAAACCATAGATGTTGCGGTAATTTGCATATATTATTATAAGCTGAAGTTCTGGACAATCAAACATTTTCTGAATTTTCTCTCTCGGTTCTGAGAGATCACTCTCTCAGTTACTTTTTTCACTTTGGTGGTCCTAAAATAGGAGGGAAATTAAAAGAAAGAAAAAGAAGATACAAGCACTGTGCCATTATATATCCTAGTTTAATTTGATATGAAAACTGATATAATGCATGTGTAGGATTTCTTAAATACAATAATTTTTATATTATATCTATTCGTTTCTACTTACTGACATAAAACCACGAACTCGTTCAAGCTACTAAGCATGCTAATACTGCAAACATTTCAATGACATTATTTACACCGGAAGTTGATCTGGGTTTTAAAAACGCATAGCATAGCAACAAAATGTAGGTCGCTGCAAATTTCAACTGTTTTAAAAGGCTTATAGAGTTATTTATTCTATCTCAGCTTTAGAAAATAAGTTCAATGTAATCAACAGGTATGTAATGGACATAAATGTATACATGTGGTCAATTTCTTGAAGAAAAAACGTATTTTCGGTTGGCAAGATAAACAATATGGTGGCCCACATCTGAATTATGAATAACTATGATATTAATTATGATTAATTATGTGTTTAATTATGATATTAGAAACTTTACATCAGTATGGAATAACAGATCAGTTAAGAAAGGTGGCGGTGTCGGTATCCTTATCAGAAATAACATTAAATTTGTTCCAAGAAATGATTTAAAAATAGATACTTTGGAAGCTGTATGGATTGAGGTCGAATTAAACCAACAAAGAGTAATTATAGGATCAGTTTATATTCCTCCATCTAATTTTAAAGCCCTTGATTCTTTTGAAAATGTTATATCAAACTTCGATCAAGAAACTAAACTTATCATTACTGGCGATTTCAATGCTAGGAATGCAGTATGGGACAAAACTGACAAACAAAGATCTGGTAGTGCATCTTGGAAAATGGGTGACAAAATACTTGAATATATGTTAAAGTATGACTTAATATGCCTTAACGATGGCTCTATGACTAGATCCAATCAAAACAACCAAGAGGATAGTGCCATTGATCTTACATTTTATAAAAATATGCTGAAGCCAGAAAATTTAAAGTGGAATATTGATACCCAAGGTATGTTCAACAGTGATCATACAGCTATTATTATTACTTATGAAGATCTTAATAATGTAATTAGAGAGAAATGGGACTTTAAGAACACAAACTGGGATGAATGGAAAGAACAAAGTAACAATTTTCTTGAAGAATTTAAAACAATATTGGAAGAGGGTAGTCTACACACTGAAGAGGCCTGCAAATTTTTCACTGAAGGAATTATAAATTGTGCTAAATCTTCCATCAAGATCAAGAAAATATCAAAACACTCTAAGCCATTCATGACAGACCTATTAAAACAAAAATTGATAGAAAGTAAACGACTAAGAACACAATACCGGAAAAGAAGAGACCCAAACAACTGGACAAAATATAAAAAATCTGTTGAAAACTTTATAATGTTATACAAGGATGAAAGAGATAGATGGTGGAAAGAACTATGCAACTCTTTACATAATGAACCTGACACAATGTGGAGAAATATAAACAAAATTACCAAAGGATCCAATTCATCTACAATCCTACCAATCAAAACTAATAATAATGAATATGCCTTCAGTGATGAAGATATAACAGAATGCATGATTAATACCCATATACGTAGAACACATTATGATACAAGTCAGCTAGATCAAACCTTCTATGAGGAAGTAGAAAATAAAATTATTCACATTGTTAAAGAAGAAGCTGGAAAAATTGAACCGTCATCAAATCATAATGCTGAAATCTTTAACACAGACATCCAGGAACAAGAAGTAAAAGAAGCCATTCAACTTATGAATTATAACTCAGCACCAGGACCAGACAAAATCTCACCTATAATGATAAAAAATTCAGGCAACAACATGGTAGAAATCTTGAAAATACTTTTTCAACAGTGCTTAAACTTTGGAATCTTTCCCTCTACTTGGAAACTTGATCATAAAATTTTCATCAGGAAACCTGGCAAATCAACATACAATACTGAAAAATCATATAGACCCTTAAGCCTGTGCAGTGTAGTAGGCAAACTTTTTGAGAGAATTATTACTAGAAGACTAGTTTGGTACCTTGAGGCCACACAACAATTGGACCTCTTTCAGTTTGCATACAGGAAAAATAGAAATATCACACAGTCTTTGTTATATATGACTTCTGACATATATGATGGATACAAAAAAGATGAAGACACAATTGCCACTTTTATTGATCTAGAGGGTGCTTTTGATTCAGTATGGCGAAATGCTGTGATACTCAAACTACATGAAGCTGGTATCAAGGGAAAATTACTTCTCACCATCAATAGTTTCTTATCCGATAGATTTTCTAAATGTCTTATAAACAATTACTCATCAAACTGGTTAGCGTCTAACAATGGAGTTCCCCAAGGATCTGTTTTATCTCCTATACTCTTCATCTTGTTCACAAAAGAATTCAAACCACAAGTTTTAAAGCATATTGCATTCGCAGATGATATCACCTGTTGGATAACCAGTGCTGACTTATCTACAGCAGTAAATCTGATGGAAAAAGACCTTGCCTTTCTGAATAATTGGACTAGAAAGTGGAGACTTAATATAAATTGCTCAAAGACTGACTTTATTTGCTTCACTAAAAAAGGACACAAAGATGTTAATATCAAACTTAACAACACTCTGCTGAAACAAGTCCAATCTAAACGATGTTTAGGAGTTATACTAGATGAAAATTTAACATACAAAGAACATGTTGAAAATACATGTAGGAAATGTTTTTCTGCTATTTATAAAATCAGCTGTTTTTTCAACAACATAAATGGAGTAAATCTATCCATTGGTAGATTGTTATATAATACATGTATATACGTAGTACTCTTGAATATGCCTACCCAGTCTGGTGCTCCATACAGAATGATTCACTAAAGAAGTTAGAGACCGTTCATCGAGCAGCTCTGTTAAAAATCACAGGAGGTTTTACATCTACTCCAACTTCTTTGTTAGAAGCACACAGTGGAATTCAGCCTATTCGTCTAAGATATGAGGAAATCATGCTGCAAGAATTAGCCAGAATCAAGAGAAAACCACTTGATAATCCAATTCGTGCAAAGATGGAACAACTCCTAGCATGTACACAATTTATGGAACATAAAATTATCACTCCAATTCACCACTTTAATATGGCCAATGCAGACTTCTCAAAGAAGGCAAATATTAATAACATCGAAGAAGAATCATCTTATAATTTAGATACATTCACCAGTGAACCAGTTAAAAATATTCTTTTAACAACTGAGAATCTTGGTAATAGTAAAGACAGAACGGCTGAACAAATACAGAAAGCTACGACCATCACACAGGAATTTTTATTACAACTAGATCCTGATACTATGATTATCTTTACAGACGGGTCTGCTTTAGGAAACCCAGGTCCAGTTGGTGCAGCAGCCCTAATTTATACCAAAGGATTAAACTTTGATCCTGTTTTAATTAAAGAACCAGTCTCAAATTACAGCACTAGCTACCATGGTGAGCTATATGCTCTGAAGTTAGCATTCAACTATGTACTAACCTACAGTACCTTAAACCAGTGTAAATCTGTCCATATTTTTAGTGATTGCCAAAGTGTTATCTCTACAATTTTATCTACAAATGACCAAAGTTGTTTCACTCATCTTACCAATGATATTTACTCTTCAATTAATAACCTGAAAAAAAAGGAATATCAGACTCAATATTTCATGGATAGCTGGACATGCAGGTATTAATGCCAATGAAAAAGTGGATTTAGCTGCAAAAGAAGCAGCAACTGAAGCTGCAAACACCAAAATTGTGGAGCTGTTTGTACCATATTCGGACATAAAAATCTGTATAAAAGAACACATTAAAGAAAAATGGCAGAGACAGTGGGACCTAGAAAATGCTAACCAATTTTATCATGACCTCATACCAAATATTGGCATAATAACGAAAAAGAAGTGTGAAAGAGACTTAGAGTATGCCAGACTCAGACTTATATCTGTCCACAACAGACTTAAAGATAACATGAACAGACTCGGCCTTACAGACAACCCAACATGCGATTGTGGTAACAACAGGGAAACCGTCCAACATATTATTTTAGAATGTGTAAAATATGAAGAATACAGACGTGAACTTATGTCCGTCATCCAAAGAGAATTAGATGGTGCGCTTCCTATAAGCGGAGATTTTACTATGACGGTGCTCCTGGGAGAATGTAAGGATATACCACCAATTTCAAGAGATGCCATTTCTGACGCCTTTGAGACATTTATTCGAAGCAGCAAAATTTTAAATATAATATAACGTACTCATTCGATCGCAGTAGCGCCTACCTACAAAAGTACAAAGTGTTAATCTCTCCATAGTGGAACTTTAAACCCATAGTGTTATTCGAAATTCCATAGAGTCCATTTTCTCGCGAAGAAGGAGAATTAGGATAACAACAACAACAACAAGAATAACATTTTTTCTCAGTTTTCCGTACATGCAACTAAACAAAGCATAAATGCATAAACATTAAATGTGAGCTCAGTAAACCTGTTAATTGTTTTGATCAAGCCATATACTATGTCATTTAGATACAGCTAAAGTGTAGCTGAACTTTCTTCACAGTGAACAGGTGAAGTAAAGGGACTTGCAATGCAACTTGCATAGGTTTACAAACTCATTGAGTTTGTAGCTGTAGTACTGATCTACATGATGAAAGTTGTCTGGTCATTAAAGTACTAGAAACAGTTACTTGCATTGAAAAAAACTAAAACAATACGCTGGTACATGTGTGGCAAGACTGAGTGTAAAATATCATAGCTTATGGTTTTTCAGTAAGGGGGGGGGGGGTTTCTTTTAGGTTGTAATACAAAAATATGAAACCAACTTACCAAAACTTGATCATGGTCTTTTTTATTAAAGCATGCAGTATATGTGTTGGTGGAATATCTTACCCCCAGTCATCACAAATTGTATATGTTGAAATGCAGCTTCACTACAGATGACGCCTACTCTTATAATCTAGTCAATTCTATTCTGTGTGGGGCTTCTGTTTCTAATGATAATCTCATTGCATTGTCACACTTTGATGCAAGTGCCACATTAATTTTATATCCAGTTTTTAATTGTTTTCATCATATAATTATTTTCCCAATATTCCATACAATATAGCTGCAGTCTATGTATCCACCAATGCAAAATATCAACCTTGTTAATAGGTTTATATCATAAATTTTATTTCAGAAAATTTTAAAATGGAAGTTGTAAGTTCTGTGCCATGTATGGTGATGGGTCATTTGATTTCTTTTATCTTAATTTTGATATGAATTCAGTATACAAATTCGTCTAATATGGTTTAAAACTTTCAGATTGTGACTTTAACATGTGTGAGAATCAGTGTGTTAAAGATGGTTGTCATCATATGTGGGAGGGACGGTGATGTGGTGGTGGAAATGTTAAATACGTTTATGTGTTTAATCAACTTTTGCATTTTACAAAATATTAAAGTAAAAAAAAAAAAATCTGCCGTTTAAAAATAGTTCAAAGAACTAGATTGATTGTGCTTAATATACAATCAGTAACTGCATCAATTTTCTGCTACTGTTAAAATTGATAATTAATATACATGTACATGTACTTGATAAAGCATCAAATATAAAATCCTTAAACCCAGAATAATCATAGGCTAGTAAGGCTACAGATTTTTTTCAAGTTAGTTTGTGAAAATTCCATAAATGTAATTTAATTTTTTAAAATTAATTTTATTTTAATGTTTAGATTTAGTTTAGTGTAAATGTAAGTCCATGTGTGTGTTTTTTAATTATTACACATAAAATAATTTCATTGGAATTCCATTACACATAAAGTGTTGTTTATTTAAGCAATTTCATAATTTTTTGCTTTATATGCAGCATGGAATTGTTTAACAGGTTTAGTTGACATAATTCCCCAATACACTTATTTTTACAAGCATTTTGTTAATCTGATGTTTTGTATTTCATTTCCAGGCACTAAATAAGAAAATGCCTTCAGCAGGCGCAAAGAATGTCCAGTTTAAAGGGTTTCAAACAAACTCTGTGTTTGAGAAATCCCGTCAAGATGTTGGCGAAAAACCCAGTAAAGTGGGGGAGATGTATCCCATAAAATGGCCGGGTTATACTCAAGTAAGTAAACAAACAAGTTTGTACCACAATTTTACACAACATTAATGACTAAGAAATTTATTACATCTAATTTAATTAGATAGTAAAAAGTTCCTTCTATACACAGCTGGATATGGAAAAGTGTATACAAAACAACTTTGTTTATTAATATATCTTGATGGAATAAAAGATAAAAATTATTGTTTAAAATCCATTTACAAATAAATATTTGATGATGTACTACATTTATATTTTCAGAGTGATGTAGAAAAAAAAATTGGTGGTGTTCTTGGTCCCCTGTCATTATTTGCTCCATATCCTCATGAGGACAGTAAGTAGATCATTTGTATTGTTGGTCACAAGTATGTCAATAAAGTTCACTTGAAGTGACGTAATGGAGTTTTACATCCCAATCAAGATTCTTTCATTTATATTGAGGAGGTCAATTCTGGGGTGGTGTAGGAATTTGGAGTACCTGTTGAAAGCCATGACCTTCAACAAGTGAACTGACAAAATTTTTCACACTGTGATGTGCCAGGTTGGGATTCCAAAGCTGTGAGCGGCACTGTTATCTTTAGACACACAATTTATTCCACTCAGTCACTGAAGTCTCTTGTTCATAAGGGTGTCACATGATCAGTATCCCTAAACCATCCTGGTTAATGCTATACATGCCAAATTGTTGTCCTAAAGTAGATGAAAGTTGTCCTTATGAAAATTGCATTATTCCGATCTCTTATCAACAAATGCTAATTTCTTTCTTAATATGGCTATTTCAGTCTTAATTTTTGAGCATGTGGTAGCTGAAACATCATTTCACTTGCCTGTGTCAGGGTTTTCATTTCAATGAAGAAAATAATGAGATATCATATCCATAAAAATTATCATGAGTGGAGAAATTAAAATTTGATTATTTGCATATTTTCATTGATGACTTTTTAAATATAATTCCTTTTAACTTGGTATTTCATATATATGCTCTTTATTATCAGTTGTTGAATATCCACAATTTTCAAATATACTGTAGACCACTTGGCCACTGATGCCCCTGAAAATTTCAGTAAAATAATTGAGTCTTAAATTCTTAATTCATTAATCGTACCTACATATTAAAATAGTTATAGATATTTTACACTAATGTTATAAATTATTTCTTACTTCAGTATCAGAAGAGAAAGAAGAGACAGTTTTGTTGGAGAGGCCAGTGACTCCTATAGATGTAAGTACAAAATTTACTTTCTTCACAGTACCTGGTGTGTATGTAACACAAAAAAATAAGAAATAAAAGAGCCTGTATCACTCACCTGGACATAGGAAAGAAAACCTGTTGAGTAGAAAGGCCAGTGACTCCTATAGATGTAAGTACAAAATTTACTTTCTTCACAGTACCTGGTGTGTATGTAACACAAAAAAATAAGAAATACAAGAGCCTGTATCACTCACCTGGACATAGGAAAACCTGTAGAAAGGTAGAAAGGTCAGTGACTTCTATAGATGTAAGTACAAAGTCTACTTCCAGAGTTCACAGTTTATATGAATCATGGATTTTTCACTATTTCAGATAGGACATTTACCGGTAATTTATCTAAAACACTGTATTATCAATTTTGTTGCATTCTTGTTCTGTTAAATATGGTTCACTAAGGTCTTGACAATGGGATCATTATGCAATGTAAGGGATGAAAATTCTGTCAAAATTTCAAATGCATATAATTATCTCCCTTGTATGAAGTATAGGGAAGCTTGCCAGTATGTCTTACTATGGCATCTGTGTTGCCATCTAATATTAAAATTCTGGTTAACATTCATTCTTTGGACTACCAGCATATATACAGGCAAGTAACAAGTGTTGGTTTACACCTTCTTCTGAAAGCCCACATGTGGATGTTAAATTCCACAAATTTGGCCAAACTGTTCTTCTGACTGACATTTCTTGTTTTGGTTTACAAGCCATAATATCTAGATTGTTGCCAAAAATGTGAGACATACAAAAAAATCATATTTTTATGGTATTTTTATATACCAGTTGTTTATTGTCATAATTGAACTAAAACTTCATTTGTATTGCTGTCAATATTTTTTTTATATTTTTATGTTAGGTTTTAGTTTACAGATGGCGCTGTAGTGTTTGTAATCTTTTTAAGATTAAATTACTTGAAAATATATTATATCTAGATTTTTTTTTCAACTTACAGAGAGAAATAAAATGTCAGCCGACATCACTTGATCAGCTGTCCAAGTTTGTAAGAAGAAGAATCTCAGCAAAACCTGATGTCCCTTATCTTAATACAGAGGACCAGCATAACTTGGTTTGTACTTTGTTGCTCTCTCCATGATTGTTGCACCCCTTTTTAGCTCACCTGACCGAAGGTCATGTGAGCTTATGGCATAGCGCAGCGTGTGTATGTGCGTGTGTGCGTGAGTGCGTGTGTGCGTGTGTGCGTGTGTGCGTCGTTAACACCTATTTTCAACTTCTCCTCTGAAACTACTGGACAGTTTTTAATGAAACTTTGTCAGAAGTATATATGGGCCGGTGCAATTCAGATTTGTTCATGGCGTTGCTATGGCTACCATAACTAGGTCAAGGTGACCTAGGGGTGCAAAAATCTTAAAAAATCTTCTTCTTCGAAAGTACTGATTGGAGAAAAAATCTGATGTGATATTTGGCTTCTCTAGGGTCTTAAGTCTATAGTTTGTTCATTTTGTGAAATTCTGATAAAAAATAGGTTACGCGTTTTTGCGTTTAATTTTGAAAAAATCGTAAAATAGCTACAAATTCTTATAACTTGACTATTTGACCAGATAATGACATGGGGTTTGCAGTTTTAACATCTTCTTGTTAGTATCTTCAAAATGAGGTCAAGGTCAATTGTGAAGGTCGTGACCTAATTTTTTTTACCTCTGATTATAATTATTATCTCGGAAACTATAAACTTTTTGTATAGGCATGTATATTAGAATGTTGTAGGTATCGATAAAACGATCATTTTGATGTATAGAAAAAGGTCATGGGTTCAAAGGTCAAGGTCACAGATGCGAAACAATACCAAAATGGTTAATTATCTCGAAAACTATAAACATTTTGTATAGGCATGTATATTAGAATGTTGTAGGTATTGATACAACGGTCATTTTGATGTATAGAAAAAGGTCATGGGTTCAAAGGTCAAGGTCAGAGATGCGAAACAATACCAAAATGGTTAATTATCTCGAAATCTATAAACTTTTTGTATAGGCATGTGTATTAGAATGTTGTAGGTATTGATACAGCGATCATTTTGATGTATAGAAAAAGGTCATGGGTTCAAAGGTCAAGGTCACTGATGCGAAACAATACCAAAATGGTTAATTATCTCGAAAACTATAAACTTTTTGTATAGGCATATATATTATAATGTTGTAGGTATTGATACAACGATCATTTTGATGTATAGAAAAAGGTCATGGGTTCAAAGGTCAAGGTCACAGATGTGATAAAATACCGAAATGGTTAATTTTCTCGAAATCTATATACTTTTTGTATAGGCATGTTTATTAGAATGTTGTAGATATTGATACAACGATCATTTTGATGTACAGAAACATGTTATGGGTTCAAAGGTCAAGGTCACAGATGCGAAACAATACCAGAATGGTTAATTATCTCGAAAACTATAAACTTTTTGTATAGGCATGTATATTAGAATGTTGTAGGTATCGATACAACAATCATTTTGATGTATGGAAAAAGGTTATTGGTTTAAAGGTCAAGGTCACATATGCGAAACAATGCTGAAATGTTTTATTATCTTGAAAACTATAAACATTTTGTATAGGCATGCATATTAGAATGTTGTAGGTATCGATACAACGATCATTTTGATGTATAGATAAATGTCATGGGTTCAAAGTTCAAGGTCACAGATGTGAAACAATACTGAAATGGTTAATTATCTTGAAAACTATTAACTTTTTGTATAGGCATGTATATTAGAATGTTGTAGGTATTGATACAATGGTTATCATGATGTAAAGAAAAAAGTCATTGGGGTTTAGTATTTATGTTTTCTTTAAATCTATCAGCTAGCCATTAGTTATCAGGTGAGCGTATCAGGCCCATGGGCCTCTTGTTTGTAATAGGTAAGAGGACCTTGGAAAGGGGGAAAATAAGTGTTGATCTTTGCAATCTTGGGAAAAAAAATTTATGGTGAAAATACATACCTGATGGTAGAAATGTAAAAGTTACCATTTTTGTACTTAATTAAAATTGGGAAAATTCATCAACAAATTTGACAAAATATACCAGTAGTAGGTTTTGACTATTGAGAATGGAGCCTATTTTCGACCCCAAGTAATGCAGATTGACAGTCCTGCTCTCTCTCTCTCTCTCTCTCTCTCTCTCTCTCTCTCTCTCTCTCTCTCTCTCTCTCTCTCTCTCTCTCTCTCTCTCTCTCATTATACCAACTTATATCATTAATGTATAATGTTTGAACTATAAAATAGAATATTTGACATGAAGATGAAATAATAAGCTAACATTAATGACTACCATATTACAATTTCCTTGGTGTTATATTTGCCAATTTATGAACTAACTACAAGACTTAATAACTATTACAACAAAACCTTGATCTTGATTCATCTCCACCATTTGTTCAGTCAACTTTTGACATTATAAAGAGGTTTGTCAATAAAAACGAGGGAGACTTTTAAAAAAAACCATAGAAGAGATCAATTTTGGAACTTCAAGGCAGCAAAGTTATAGAGGGGCATTATAATGAGGTTTTACTGTATATCAAACCTATTAAATAAAGTAATGTATGTATAGATAAAAGAATGTTTTTTGGTGTTTTATTTATCAGGCAGCCATATTAATGGGGGAGATCACTTTGTTATGGCCAGAAATCAGGAAACAGATTGATGATCCTTTTCTGGTAAGTCATTCTTGTCTATCACATGTACGTAATTTTATCTACTGTAATTGTACTTATTTCATGGTGTCATATTTGCAGATTTATGAAACTAACTGCTAGATCAAAATTTATGAAATGAATTGTACAGTGTATATGGTGCATGGTTCTATCGTCAGACAATACCAATCCACTTGAATGTACATTTTACGTGTTGTACAAATATTTTTGTGGAAAATTTTGGACTGTGAAAGCAAAAATTAGTAATTTATGTATGTAATTATCATATAATTATCTTTTTCATTACTCACAGTTGTAAAACAAAGCAATGACATCATTTCCTGGTAACGGTTTGCAATCACATTTTAATGGTGTCTATGTGAGTGAAAATTTCATTTATTTTTGTAACAGGAGGGAGGAAATGCATGAAAAAATCCACTTTCTCACCTCATGCCCTGACTGAGGGTCAAACCTGACTTTAACCAGTCAAAAGCAAGCAGTCTATTACAAGGCTTAAAGATCTTGACAAGAACATCTGGCAGTAAATCACTTGTTTATATTTCTATATACAACACTACAACACCATGACTAGCTGAGCCCTGATACATTTGTTTCACTGATGATGTATTTAATTTGTCATTGAACTTTCCTTTCAGTCACCAGAAGAAAATAAAGAATTAAACAGAAGAATAGCTGTACATATTGTTACAGTGTGTGAAAGTTTATTTAATCACTACTTAAAGAAAGCACAAGGTAATTCAATGTCATAAGTCATATATCTTCCATCTTATGTAGTATGTTCCATGATGAATCTATATGCCAAGTTTCTTTTTCTATCAATTAGAGTTTTAGAAAAATAGTTTTGAGAAAAAAAAACTTCCACAAAAATTTTGCACAGGTGAGGATTACAATGGTGGCCATAATACTGACAATAACACACTTTTTAAATAAGATAAAAAACTAGAAATTGCTGTGCGAGGTTCCAACGTCTGGTGGTAGTACCCTGGGTGGATGGATTTGTAGGTGGAAGTGTGATGAAGTAGAGAGTAACTAAGACACTAACATCTGTTTGCAGTGATTTATTAGATTTAGAGTGAGGTCTGGTCAAGCTTTCAGAATGAGACCTCCAAATCTAATAAATCACTGCAAGCAGATGTTAGTGTCTTAGTTATGCTCCACTTCAAATAAGACAAAAATGATATCACACGTATGTGTGTATCAACACCAGATTTCACACATACAACAGTGGATGATATCTATTATAACATGTATAAATACATTTTCCTATCCTTGATGATATTTTGTTGACAATATTTATATATTCCACACTACAGTAACTCAATTATTTTGCTGTTTATTTTCCAGTGCTAAATGAACGGGGAATCTTCAGTGGTCCTGCCAACATGAGCAGATTAAAAGCCCAACTTGCCTTGGATGCTAACAAATTGTAAGTCTGGTAAAATGTATAAATGCATATATGCATGTACATATAGGTTTTCAGGTTGAAGTTAAGAAACAAGTTTAAAGAAAAAAGTACATGTTTCCTTGTGGGAGAACCAAATTTAATGATGAAATACCTAGCTTTCATTTTTGATGTCATTTTGACAAAACAAATTCAATTTTAAAGCTTATGAAAATTGGTAACTGTTCAAGTAAATTTGTTTACTTTTACATTTATAATTAAATTTTGATTTTTGTCTTTCTAAAATATAAAGACATCTTATCTCTAACCTCTGCTTCTCATATTCTATTCTGTGTACTCCATTTTATCCCCCCGCATTGGAAGACAGAGGGGATATCAAATGAAGCACTATTTCACGAAACTTTGTGCAAAGCATCAACATTGATAAGAGATGTGTATATTGTTAACCTGAGTTGCTTTGCTCATTTTCCTGGAAATTACAAAAAAGAACCTGCTAGTGGGGGATCCTAATTCACTGAATTTGCTTGTTCTTATTATTATAGTAAAGGTATAGAGATGACACATAGTTGTTGCATTTTATTTACAAAAATAACACTTGTATTGGATTAAGGTTAAGTTTTCAATTTTCAAACAGTTTTCTTTCTGACCATCAAATTTGGGAAGGCAATACAGTTAATTCTTTATTGTCACCAGTTGCTCAGTCAGATTTTTCCGTTATAATGAGTTCTGGCAATAAGGCAATAAATTGAGGGAGATATACTAGAAAAAGACTTTGGAACATTAAAATACTGTGGCAATAAATGAGTGAAGTGGCAAAGTTATCAATTGACCTTCAAAATACTGTGGCAGTAAATGAGTGAAGTGGCAAAGTTATCAATTGACCTTCAAAATACTGTGGCAGTAAATGAGTGAGGTGGCAAAGTTATCGAGTGACACTATAATGAGGTTAGAAGTAATTAGAAGTAATTATTGTATCGAGTGATACATACTGCTGTTTATCATTTCAGTTTGAATGTGTTAACGATTAGAAGGTACATTGTCGCTGATATCCGCGGTAAGAAAGAAGAGGAGTCTGATGATCAGGAAGAATACATATACACCAGTAGTAAACCATTACCCCGGGGATCAGCAGCCCCACTGTCATTTAAAAACATGGTAAGTTAGTTAGTTAGATATATATACATGTATATATAAATGTTTTATGATATTTAATCTAATTTAGGGTGAATTCAGGTGAAATATATATATATATATATATATATATATATATATATATGAATCAGTGCCTTTCACCAACTATCTTTGAATCCTGCTCGTTCAGATCCTTGTGTGTGAAAGTTAGAAATGTCAGCTTGCGTTTGCTGAAGGTCATTTGATCATTTATCATTTATTGTGCATTTTCAAATGATTTGTTAAACAATGTATATGATTGAAGACATATAATGAAGAATCTTGTTTTTAATTTTTAAAAAAGAATTGTTACATTATGTAATAGTATATTTTCATAAACCATACCTTTATTTATTTATTTTTTTTTTTGCAGATTGAAACTAGTCGACCAAAATCTAAGACAAAGAAGTTTAGATTTCATACACCTGAACATGAGGCTAAGGCTGTAAGTCACACATGTTTTATATTGTTGTAGCTCACCTGTACAAGATGCTAAAGGGCTTATGTTATATTCCTGTTGTGAACATCCAATGTTGAAGTTGTTGGATGAACAAACGCTGTAGTTTTTATACGAAATTTTTGTATGTTCTCTATAGATGTGTAGATTGACTTATTGTGATCAACCTTTTATAAACAAAGTTGTTTCTTCGAATTATTGATATAAATAAATGGTAAATTCTTAATGAATAAATGTCATCTTCCAATGCTGATATAAAATTGAATACTAAAAATTTGGAAGTTTTCATGTCAGTAAATTTTCATTAGTATCATCATTCCTAAATTTGTTGTGTACTTTTATTTTCACATTGTCACAGAATTTCCCAATTTGCAGTATTTTATATGATAAAAGTAAGGTTTTATCTCAAAGCTATTAATAAATTATTTTTGGATGCAAAAGGTTAGATTGAGATCTTTTAGAACATTTTTTAGAAAACTGATTTTGAGACTTAAACAATATTTATTACACAAGAACTTCATTTATAATTATTTATATTCATGTAATTTTGACAGATTGCTGATGCCATGCCTAGCCTGGATACTAATAAGTTGATGAGTCTCATAGCTGGTCTACCTGATCGAGATTTACAAACACCTGTATCAGGTAAGTTATACTTATACAAATATTTGATTAAATGATTTATCTTAAAAACAACCAATTGCAATTTAAATATTGATTCTATTATTCATATGATACATTTACAAGGTTTTCACAAATTTAACATTACTGTAGATTACTTTTATTTCGCGGGAGATTTATTTTGGCGTAAATTCGCGACTCAATATCACGCAAATATTTCCAGCACACAGGTTTTCTATGTTGCCATACATATGTTTTATTCAATAAGATTCCAAACGCGAATTCAAATTTTTCGCGAATAAGGCCAAGATGGTCTTGACGTGAATTTTTCTACTCGCGAAAAATAAGTGATCTACATTATTAGAAGGTACACAAACTTTGTGAAAATATAGGTAATAGTAGCTTTTAAAGAATTTTCAGAAATGTGCTAAATTTGTTAGGTTACTTTTCGAAAGAATTTCTCGGGACATAAGTAGCCAGTGACAATTTTGGATACCAGGAATGGAAACATAGAGTACCTGGTACAGTTTTCTTAGTGGGTAGATGGAGATGAAATGTTAAAAACATCAGTTATAGTGTATATAGACATATTAAATTATATGAATGCCATGATACAGTAAATCTTGTTTATAAATACCCTCAAGGAGTGGAGTAATGGTGTTAACATGTTTATAAACATCCCAAAAGGAGTGGAGTTGAGTTATGATGTTAACATGTTTAATGGCGCAGTCAGGATTCTTTCGTTAACCCCTTGATACAAATATAAACCAGCATTCGACAATATGTCACATACCAAATTTAAGAGGAATAGATCAAGGTTCAAGGTCACAAGATCAAATCGTGGAATTATCTTAGCAATGTTGGAAACAGGGGTATTTGTCTATCTAGAGACTGCTCTAGTTATCTTTCTTCGAAAGGTGGGGGATATTAAATTTGAGTTCTCATCCTTCCATCCATCCGAAATTCCTGTCTGCGCTAGTTTTCCTAAACAATGAAGCACTATTTCACGAAACTTGGTGCAAAGTATCAACATAGATAGGAGATGCCCATATCATTAACCTGAGTTGGCTTGCTATTTTCCTCAGAATGATGACCCTTTGAACATAAGTGCAAATCACAAAAAATGAACTTTCTATTGGGGGGTCCTAATTCACTGAATTTGCTTGTTTATGTTGAGGTGCTCAGTTCTGGGATGGTATTTATAAGCAATCGAAGTACCAGAAGAAAACAATCTACTTTTAGGGCTGTGTCATACAGTTGTAACTTTCAATAAACTTAAGATATTCATATTGTCAGCTCAAATGTTTTTAGATTTAATTAATCAGAATTTGTTAAATTTCAGAATCAGATGCAGCTTCATCCAGAATGTCAGGAGATGATGATCATCCTTCTGGGTAAGT
Source organism: Anadara kagoshimensis (assembly GCA_021292105.1). Lineage (NCBI taxonomy): Eukaryota > Metazoa > Mollusca > Bivalvia > Arcoida > Arcidae > Anadara > Anadara kagoshimensis. The sequence goes on from CM037871.1 coordinate 40,320,280, forward strand.
TGTCAGTTTACACAGGAGTACATGTCCTACCCCGCTCGTGAAAATAACAAGACTTTAGAATTTGTTTACTTACAGCATGTACAGTATTAGTCAATAATAATAATAATAATAATAATAATAATACAGTGATTTCCCTAAAATTTATAGCAGGAGGTAGATTGACTAATCCAACAGGCCAGGGGGCAAGGGGGACTCCTAGCCCGAAAACGTTTCAGGTCATCTGAAGGCAATTTTATGAATTCTAACCGGCCAATTTGGAGTTTTAGGAAGTCAAATCTGCCTGTTGCCCCCTCTTATTGAAAACACTGATGATAATTATAATAATAATAATAATAATAATATTATTATTATATATACAATACAATGCATGTACTAATTTGGAAGTTAAACTCTGTCTTCACAAAAATGCAACCTATTTAATTGACTTAGGTCTCATTAAACACTTCCAGCTCACAAAAGGTCAAATGTACCTAGTTCAAAATAGTACCTCTAAAACATTGAATTGCTAATAATAAAGGCAGAGCTGATAAAATCTAATACATAGATCTTATTGGCATAAACAATATTTGATTGGAAATTAGAGGATACACCAAACAAATGTGCTATAACAAAAATTAGGTATTGCTTAAGGTATAGGTGCATTATCTGTAGTAAATTGGTCCATAGGATCTGGGTTAGGTTTAAATTATTGAAAGCAGTAAACATGTGTTTACCACGTAGTTTGCATATAATTTCATTAAGCGGAAAAAATGAACCGTAAAGATACTATTTTTACAACTGATTCTTGAAGTTTTTTTTTAATTCCGCTTCAAATGCTGTATCATTTAATATGGCTATTTGATACAGAAACTCACAGAGACATCATAAAAATAGCCTATTTAACATTGGATTCTATGGGAAAGGCTGAATTGTTTAATGAGACCTTATAAGGAATTGTCTTCCATTTTTCTAAATTGTTTATACTTTGTGGTTTCACAAACTTTGGTATCAATAGTGAATAATTACTGTAAACCAACTTTTATTTGCGGGCGATTATCTTTTGCATAATTCGCGAGGACAAAATAATTGCAATAGTTAAACGCTGCAAACTTGTTTTCGAAAATGGTTACCGGTATATTAATAACAAATATTCAGCTTAAGTTCATATTGTGAAAGTTTATAATTGCGAATTGATTTTGGTAAGAGAATTGCGAAAGTTATTATCCGCAAATAAAAGGTGGTAACTTTTCAGTATCCTAGTAACATGAGTAACATTACAAGCTTCTATACTTTAACATAGATGTAGATCATTTGGAGAGAAAAAGCTAATAAGACCTCATATAAATAATACTAAACAAAAATATTTCAGATCGCTACTACAAATTGAAAAACGCGGGTAATTACAGAGTGAACTATGTTGTGGCTTTTCTTAGTGCTGTATGTTTATTGTATTCACTAATACAGACCATTGTTTAAAGTCCTGATTTCAGTTTATATATTGTGTATATAGCAAGCTATGTCATCCCTCATTGTTAAAACTTTGCTGTTGTTTTGTGCTGATTATTGGCTTCATTGCTTTTGAAAATGAACTGTTTTAATTATACCTCTGAAGGGATCTCTTTTTTACAAGTACAAGATGGTAATCTCTACTGTAATTTATTCAGATACAAACTTATTCTTAAATATATACTCTGATGATCAGTATATATTGCCCTGGAAACAAATGGTGACTGGTTGACTGTTGATCTTTCTGTCTGTTAGACTGTTCACCTTTTCAAATTCTTTATCTATTTATTATAACCCCCTCCCCCCCCCCCCCCCCAACTAGTTTGAGGGGGGGGGGGGTATATAGGAATTTACCTCTGTATGTCTGTCCATGTAAAATTGTGCCCGTGCCATATCTCATAATTGCTTTGGATGACTGTCATAAAATTTGACATGAATAATCTTCATAGTCCAAAGGTGTGCCATGACCTTGAACCAAGGTCATATGAAGGTAATAGTTGCAGGAAAACATTACTGGTAAACCCTTGTAGATAATGGGGGCAGGGGAGTTAATTTGGCTCGCAAGAGACAGTTCTAGTTAATCTATCCATTGTTTTTTTAACCTTATTTCTGATATAAATTGCAAATAATGTAAGTCATACTTCTATACAACATTCATACACACATTGGCTCACCATTACACATTTGAATTTGTTCAAAAAAGAGAAAAAAACACACAGTAAAGTGTTACTTTTTATGGAAGGATATTGTATATCAAATGAACATTATGGTCAAAGGGGAGATAACTCAAATCATGCAAGCATCAAGTCTTTATTCATGATTGCATTTTGTCCTGCCTACATATTCTCTGAAGAATAATAACCACCTAGTATATCTATTCTATATCTTTTTCTGTCATAAGTTCTATGCTCATAATTAATTCTACATTGCAAACATCAAAGAGCCTTGCTTTTTTCAACTGATTTATGACTGCCAAAATATCAACTTTTATTTTTCCCATGCAATGATTGGTGTTGTTATTTATTTTTATTATTGCATTGCAGTCTATTTTATATATATTTATATAATGCTTTGTATTATCTAATGTTTGCTGTATTTTGAAATATCATTATATTAGCTGAACTTTTTTAACAGCTCTGTATAACTAACTGACAGCAGAAAGAAGATCATTGAAATTTATTTAAGTTGAAATAAATAAATAAATAAATAAACTACACTTGAAATTAGATAATTAAATAAAATAAAATAAAAATGTATATATTTTCCATTTACAAGTTTCACCATTAAGAAAATAATGACTATAAATTTTATGCTTAATTTAAAACAATTAATAACTCTAGATGAAATGGATTACTATATATCCCAGTGTTTTTCTGTAATTAAAATAAATCACTTTTATATTTCAGATTAACACAAGAAGATATATCAAAGCAAAAAGTTTTGCTAAAGGTAACACTGTTAATTTTCTATAAAGGGCCCTAGACTACTGTAGTACCTCAGTTGGTAGAATGCTCACTCCATAAATGGGAGGTCATTGGTTTGAACCCTGGCCGGGTCTGACCCAAGACTTGAAAATGGGTAGTGACTGTTTTTTCGCCAAGCACTAGGCATTTCGAAATGAGTCGTGGTTCTTTTGCATAGGAATTTAAAATAAGCAAGGTCCCGTGTCATGGGGTTGGCATGCTAAAAAACCCTGCTGTATAATGCCATCAGTGCAACACACAGGCAAAATTTCTGCACCTTCGCCTATAGCTGGCGACGTCTCGTTATAAGTGAAATATTCTTGACTGGGGCGTTAAACACCATTACTCAAATCAACTCATTATAAAGGGCCCTAGAGGGAGGTTTAATAAGAAAACTTATAGAAGGAATGTGATTTAAGGCTTAATACACATGGCTAATCAAGCATTTCTTTTCTACTATATCACTTATAGCTGGTGGCATCTCATTATAAGTAAAATATTCTTGACTGGGAAAAAAAACCCAGCCAATGAATCAAGCAATCAAGTAAATGTTGGGCTAATATAACAAGTTTGAACTATACATTAGAACCTGTTTCATCTGCATGAGTATCAATTTATACAATTTTTATTTTTACAGAGATCACGTTCAATGCCTCAGTTACAAATAGGTGAAAACTTGCTGGAAGAAATTGGTGTCAGTGTTAATGTTAAAAAAGATTTGTTACATGAAGTTGAGCTGAATTACCTTAAAAGACAACGAGCCATCATACAAGATTCACAGGTAGATAATATAATGACTGATATAGGCATTTCTCGCATATGTGACAGATTAATCTCACAGGATAGATGGTACTATATTTTTTTCATATGGCACCCCACGTGAGCGCATGTAGGGTATCTCACTACTTTTTCAATAATTACAAGGACGTAATTCATGATACAAGGGATATCATAACATATTAGAGCTATCTCCCTAACAACTAAATTTCTTAATGTTAAATTCTATTTTATTATTTTTTGTTATAAAAAATATAATTTTGACCAAAAAGTGTTAAACAAAGAAAATATATTTTGTTGTTATTTGTTATTGCGTAGGTCCACATTTCTGCTCTGAGCTACACGTCATTGATGACGTTACATTATTACGTCATACATGTATTCATCTGCTAGCAAAATCTTTGTTTTGTAGAAGGAAATTTCAATGTCTTTAGAATCTATATACAAGAAAAATAATCAATTACTCGTTTCAGACCGAGATAAGGAAATTCAATCTCATGATCAGATATTTTCAGCTTAAACTCGGCAGAGCCTCGTTTGAGATGAAAATATCTGACCACTCGACTGGAATTTCCTTATCTTGGTCTGGAACTTGTTATAGATTCTCTTTTTAACAGTACCCTAATACAGTGAAACCTGTCTTAAAGGCCACATCTATATACTGTGACTGCTTTTAAAGGCAAATCCAAATATTTCCCAATTGCTCTTTATTTATGTTATTTGAACATGTATATAAAGTCCATTTTGTGTTAGTCAAATACTTGAGATTTATTACCCATCTTCTTGGAACTGGTATCAGTTATATCTTTAAGTTTAATCAGTAGAGTTAACCAGAAACCCTTTCAGTACATTTTCAAGTAGAAGACAAATTTCCTAAAGTAGGCAGCAAGTATGGCGTAATATGTATTGCCAAACTTATTCAGAAAATGTAAAATTAGTGAAAGTAGGCAACAAACTTAATCCAAATCCAAAACAAGTAGCGAAACTTTCATTGCCTTGCTGGTGTAATTGAAACCACTGAACCAGTATACCAAATGATACCCCATAACCTTTGTGTTGAACAATTGTTTCTATTATTCATGGAATCACATAAATTGACAATTTTGGCATAAAAATGATGTTATGTCAAGAATTTGCAGCATTGTTTTGCATAAATGTTAAGATGTGTTTATAATAAAGTTCACTGGCAAAGCTTGTTTAACTGTTGTATTGAATTACTGAAAACTCATCACCGTATTCAGCTGACAGGTATTATTGAAAGAATAACAGAAAGATGCGAAGATACGTTATGCCAAGAATTTGCAATATAAACATTTCCATATTGTTTTGTATAAATGTTAAGAGGTGTTTATGATATCGTTCACTGACAAAGCCAGTTTATTTGTTTGCAATAAATCATTGCAAACTCATCACCAATTTGTTTTAAAATAACAGGTATTATCCAAAGAAAAACAGAAAGATGCGAAGGCAGCTCCACAACCAGGATCTAGAGCTTATATAGCCAATGATCTCAAACAGCTAGTCAATAGATCACATGAAATACAGGACTCTAAAGTAGAGGAAGATTTACCTCCCTTACTTCAGGTAGTATTTTTTAATGATTTACAGTAGAACCTGTCCACATTTCAGGTTCTTGGCTTGTCGCAAATATAATTGACTGATCGTCTGCCATGCCCACAATGTTCTGACATGCTTGAATTACACACAAAAAGAATGAAAACTCGGCCTGAATTGTGCCATTTCTTGACGTCACTGACACTAGTACGTCATTAGTTGCTGTGACGCTGCTTTGGTACCGTGATAGCGGCCAGTGTAGGAACATAAAAGGCATAGGTGGCAATATGTCAATTTCCAGAAGCGCATTAAGTTTCTTTTGCAAAATATGGCTGAAACTGGTAGACATTAAACCATAAAGTTTCTAAACTTTCTATTTTTTGAATAAACAAAAAATTATCAATGAATATAAAGAATTCTGTTTAATGGAATCTACATTTATATATGTTCTATTGATTGTTTGTAATCTTGTCGACAGTCACCTGTGATTTATTTGTATTTAACATGTATTTGTAATGTTCTAAATTAATGTTTGTATAAATTGTATTTATGTAGGCTATTACTAATAGTTCTAAACAAGATGGCACAAAAGAAAAAATAGAACAACAGATAAAGGATTTAGAAGAGAAGGAGAAGAGAGAGATAGAAGCAGAAAGGTATTGAACAATTTTATATATTTCACTGGAGACTGATATTTTAATGACACTTTTATTATGCCCCTCTTCTTCATATAACCCCCCCCCCCCCTAGAAAGAAAAGGGGGTATACTGCTTTACCTCTGTCTTTCTATCCGTCCTTCCATCCATCCAAAACAAAGATTGTTTTAACAGTTACTCAGCAACTACTAATCACAGCTGATTGAAATTTGGTATGCCTGTTCTGTATGAGGTCCCATACAGCAAGTGCCATTTTCAAATCTGCCAGACACCTACTTCACATTATATTTGTATTTTAACATATGTTAAAAACAGGGGTATACTAAGTGAGCAGTAGGTCCTAGATTTCTTGTTTTGGCATTTTTTGGTGACTATACATTTATTTAGAATTAGGTGTAAATAACCTCGGGTGTACATAAAAATTGTTGCACCAACTTACCGCATAATCATGATAATGTTTGTACACTAAATAACAGTTTTTATGATAATTTTTCTCTCCTTCTCTCAACAGTCAAGCTTTCTAAATTATTACCTAATATAGAATCATAATTGTTCACTGGATTAAAATTTTAATGTATTGTAATTTTAAACTTTCGGTTGCCAAAAAATTAATGGAATTATGTTTTGTGAAAATAAATCTCATTGGGACCTTTGGTAGGTGAAAAAGTTTCAGTGACATGATTAAATTTGTGGTATTTATTAACCCACAAACTTATTGAAATTTTATCCTGCTGCAATATTTTTGATTTTACAGTATATAAAAATGATTTGCAAAGTAACATTCTGAAAACAAACTTCAATATCAAGCTATTTGTTTAGAACATTTTGTATTATATTCTTTGCTGTACATGTGCTTTGTTTTGTATTGTTCTAGAATTGTTATAAGAGAACCTACTCATCCACAACCAGCTACAGTTAGTGCTAAATTACCAGGGGTAAGTTTTTATTTATCTACGTGCTATAATAATTTAGGGTAATTAAGAGGTGTTCAGCATTCTGACTGCTGGATTATCATTTATTTATGGCAGCATAATTTTGCATTGCATAACTACCATTATATTCGAAAACTGCCCTAATGGCTACCTCTATACAATGGCTGTTTGCTTTTAAAGGCAAGAATTTTTTCTTTATCCCAATTGCTCTTTATTTGTGTTATTTTAACCTGTATATTGGAGCCACCTGTCTATAAAGGCCATTTTTAATTGTTTTCTTGGGTGGTCTTTATAGACTGATTCGACTCTATTTGCACAAGTTGCATATACTGTTATCCTAGCTGTTTTATATAGTTATCACAACAAAATCAATTAACTTAGTATCATAAAGTTGACATATGAGTTGCCTGAAATAAATTATGTCATTATGTCAATCAATGTCATTCACTATCAGTACTATATAATGCATCAATTTTAAGCAACCAAGCTAGAAGCTAAAATATTGAAACCTACATCAGATGATCAGCTTTTACTTTTTAAATTGTATAAAAATTTATTAGTTTTTGGTTTTCCAACAAGAAATGCAAAAAGAGCTATTACTATACCCCTAGTACCAGTGTTTGTGTATCAGCATCAGCATCCAATGTTAACTGTATGGGGCAATTTTCATAAAATAATGTGTCCATACAGACAAGCTATCTGGTAACATTTGCTGCCCTCTGGTTGTTATCTTGATTGCAGATACAGTCAAACCTGTCTATAAAGGCCACCCAAGGGAACCAGTAAAAGTGGCCTTTATTGGCAGGTGGCCTTTATATACAAGTTCAAATAATATGAATAAAGAACAATTGGGGTATAATTTTACTGGCCTTTATCAGCAGGTGACCCTTTATGGCAGGTTGGACTGTAATATATTATGAAATTATAATTCATGAAATTTGATTATGTGAAATCATTTATTTTCATGATGTTCTTTTTTCATGGTTCTAAGAAAAATACTATTTTATTGAGTTGTAAATTTGTGGAATGCTGTTTTCTATTAAGGTAGGTTGGTAAAGCACATGGTTTTGTGTACATTTCTTAGGCCAGGGTCGCCATGAAAACATTGGAGATTGAGACACCACCAGTATTAACGGTTTCACAGTAATTTTATTTGACATTTTTACTTACAGATGGAAGTTAGAGCATCAGATGTCAGAGTATCAGAGAGAGTCTGTATGTCATCACTGACGATCAATCGTTATTCTACAGTATATAATGACCTAAGTGAAGAGGTTTGTCACTATTTTCCTTCTCTGTTATTCATAATCTGAATTATATTTTAATATGACTATGAGTATTACTCACTTTATGAAGTCCCTTTTTCCCTATAGTTCATAACCTTATGAATGACAATACCTTCAAAATCAAATTTTGGATTGAAAAAAAAAAGAAAATTCCATATGACACCTGATGACAGGTTTAACATGACAGGTACTAAGGAATCACCCTCATTTGAAGAAAAATAGCTGGTAAGAATAATTCCACATCAAATAAGATGGCCTCAGTGGCTGGGCTGTCTAAAGCATGTGTCTACCAATCAGTGAGCCTATTTACTGCCTAATTGGTAAGAATAATTTCACATTAATTAAGGGGCCTCAGTGGCTGGGTGGATTAAGTATGTGTTTACCAATCAATGAGCCTCTTGCAGCCTAGTTTGGAATCCCACTCAGACTCATCCTTGTGTGTGAAAACATTTGTCAGTTGGCTTCCCAAAAGTTAGTGGTTTTCTTCAAGCCCTCTGGTTTCCTCCACCATTTTAGAATTGACCACCTCAATATACATGATATAAGTGAACTAATCAGTTGAGTTGTGTTTTATATATTTAAGTTCAGTATTATTTACAGTCATTCCGAAACGTGGTCAGACCTCGTACATGTCTCGTAAAAAAGCATGGCGGCTTGATAAAAAATTTTGTATTTCTGGTCCGCATGTCTGATAAGATTTTAGTATCTCCCTACTAGTTTTTCTAAACTCCGCTAGGTGACTTAGATAAATATAACATGCTAAATGTAGTGAAATGTATCCACCTAGTGGAATTAAAATAACTAAGGTCTAAAACTGGGTGATCATAGTCGGATATAGGCGCTTCATGTATCAAGGCATGTTCAACTTAAAGTTTTTGGTCTGGTAAAAATTCATACAATCTGGTAAAAATTCAAGTTTTATAAGACCAAATATCCTGTAAACCATTTACAAGTTTCCCAATGTCTGTATTTATGCAATCAATCAAATACGTGTTCTTTTCTTCTTTTAAATAGCAGCCAGTCAGAATCTGTAATACCCTGATAAGTTTGAACAATGGCACAAACCATCATAATAAAGATGATGGAGATAATTACAGTTGAATCTCGTCATCTCCCATTCCATGGGGAAATTTTGAGTTTGACTTATCAGAAAGGTGGAGATATCCATGTTTAAAATAATGAGATTGAACTGTATGAGCAATATTTATTCATATGTTTTATTCTCTTTTAACAGATTGATCCACCAACTGTGAAAAATTTGGATAAGAACTTATTCTTAAGTGATGAAATAAAGGAAGTGTATAAAGAGATTATGAAAACAGTACCTACCAGTCACTTACTGTTAGATGACGTAAGTTTAATAAAACAAAATAATATGTGCTACTATATAGAATATAGGAAGTATAATGTTCCCTAAGCAGACCGAGTTATCTGTGCAATTGACATATCACCGGCCATGCCTATTTTGTTCTGACATTGGCTGCCATCATGGTACCATTGCAGCGTCACAGCAACTAATGACGCACTAGTGTAAGTGATGTCATTAAATGACACAATTCAGGCCAAGTTTTCATTCTTAAATGACACAATTCAGGCCGAGTTTTCATTCTTTTTGCGTCTAATTCAAGCATGCCCGGCTTTGTCAGAACATTGTGGGCATGGCGGGCGATCTGTCACTTATGTGTCATGTTATATGTAAACCTAGAAAATTAGCAACAGTTTTATTTTGGTGCAATAGGCCTGACATGTGCATAAGTTCTAGTATCAGCATTGCTACGTTAATATTTTTAGTTAAAATATTAATAGATTAGATGTATTTGTGAGCTATGTACCACTTAGGAGCATTTGACTAGTTATGTGATATTTCTTCACATCAACTTCAAATTGTACTTATTCTATTCACAATGTAAATTTATTTTTTATATAATCTTCTCAATATTCCATACAAAAAAGCCATGTAATAAAAATCATATTACACATGTAATGTTGTTTTTGTGACTTGGTAACCAGTGTGAGACATATCAATGTGCTCATGCGATGATGTCGACTGTTGATAGGTTCAGACACAGTTCATTTAGTTATTTGAATTAAACAATAAGCACTGCTTAATTTTTTTACTAGGTATAATTATGACAAAAATATAATACTGACTTTTCCATAAAACAAATAAAAAACAACAATTTTTTTTCCAAAATAAGTTAATGTATTTGAAACAATCAAGAGTTGACGGTATTGGAATGTCTTGTGCTAGTTACCAAGGACTTCTGTGTCCATCAGCTCTTTTCTTATTGTGAAAATGGTTGTATTTTCAAGAATAAAGTTTATTTCCGTGATCACCAAGGCTCATTGCATAAGAAATTATTCAACTTGTGCAATATTACATGAACACAAATGTAAGAACCTGTAATTATTGTTTGTTTTGTTAACAGGATGAACTTGTCATGCCAGCAGCAGATGCTGTTAACTTGTCAGGTACCCAGGCATCAGCCTCACTCGCAAGAAGAAAAGTTGATAGAGTTATTAACCCTGCATTCCAGAGGGGTGTCAAAGCACCTTGGGGAGCTCAGAGTCAGAAACAATGGGTTAGAACGTAAGTTAACTATATAATGGCTTTAAACCATTATTTAAAACAAGGTATATGAAAAGGTATGGGCTCATTCATTAAACACTTAGATTTTAATGGGTTTTCTGGGGGGGGGGGGGGGGGGGGGGGGGGGGGGGGGGGGGGGGTTTTTGGAAAACTACATTTTTAGAGGTCATTGTATTATACTATTTTCTAGTAAATAAGAAATTTTTCATTTTCATTGTACTGTTATTGACAAATTGTGCACGAATTGACATTGCAAAATAAATCCAACACATAGTATTACTATTGTAAAGTAGAAAACCCCTACTATACAGTATAATGTCTGTATGTTAATAGAAGTACAGATAAACTTGAAGGAATATTTTATAAATATATGGTTTTATATGAAATAAAGAAGGATTTTACAAAGTGACCAAATACTTTTTGCACATCTCTGCAGTATATGAGTAATTCTGAGCATGTATCTTTTAATATTTTCAGTCCAAACAATCCACCAAAGAACTTCCTTGGAGAAGACACGTTCCAACCATTGGTATGTAATTTGATCATGTATTCCAAATATAGTCAAAGTTAAAGTTAAAGTCTGTCCCGAGCCATTAGGCCCATCAGGCCGGAGCTTATCCCGGTTTCTGTGGCGTTAAGCGACTGAGAGTACAAGACTCTCCCCTGAATGGGACGCCGGTCCATCGCAGGGTTAACCCCCAGCATTTTGCTGGTACTCATTTATTTTTCAGCTGAGTGAACTGGAACAACGTGAAATTAAGTGTCTTGCTCAAGGACACAACACATCGCCCGGTACAGGGATCGAACCCACGACCTTCGAATCATGAGTCCAACGCCTTAACCACTAGGCCACTCGCTTCCACAAATATAGTCAAACCTGTCTATAAAGACCACCTAAGGGAACCAGTAAAACTACCTTTATGGACAAGTGGTCCTTTATATAGAGGTGACCTTTAAGGCAGGTTCGACTGTATGTACATGGGGGTCACCAGTGTGCCTCATACAGAAATATAATAGCAATATTATTTCCCTGGAATTAAAATCATACATAGGTGATTCTCGTTATCTCCAAGATAGATATCCTGTATTTCTAGATAAGTAACACTTTTTTAAATTCAACTGCTGCCAAATTTGTTTGCCATTCACAACTCTGGATACGTTGAACCTTTTTTCATTTCCCTGTGGACTTTGAGATAAAAACTATGTTATTCTGGAGATGTGGCAGCATATAGAAAGTAGAAATAATACATGTAGATCCAAGAGAACTTTAGTGGGTGTTATATGGTACAATGGTGAAACTCATCAATTGATTAAGTTTTGTTTACAATATTGAGAAATATTTCATATTTTGATGTTGATTTTTTAACATATTTTAATGCTTTAGTGTTTACTTAGAACTGTATGTACCATGTTGGGCATTTGTTATTGCATTTTTTTTAATCCCCCACAAACTAATTTGAAGGGGGTATATAAGAATCACCATGTCTGTCTGTCCATCTGCCCATCTGTCCGTCTGCTCATCGGTTTATCTTTTTGTCTGTCCATCCATCTATCAATCTATCTGTCCATGTAAAATTATGTCCAGGCCATATCTCAAAATTGCTTTGAACGACAGTCATAAAACTTCACATGAATAATCTTCATGGTTCAAAGTCATGTCGGAAGTATCAAGGCTGCAGGAAAACATTAAACCCTTGTAGATGTTGGGGACAGGGGATATTTGGCTCTTAAGAAACATTTCTAGTTTATTTTTGGTCCTTTTTGTTTCAGCTCAAATACATGTAAAAATAATTTTTAGATCATTAAAAATAAAATACACTACATTATTCTTTATTTTTTTACATAGTACATAATTAATTTTGTTTGTATATATAGGAAACAAATTATAACTTCTTAGACCAGGAAATAGCCTGGTAAGATTGGTGAGTTTTACATGTATGTAACATAACACAATGGTGAAAAGCATGTCAATTTCAGTTTTTAAGACCAGGAAACAACCTGGTAAGACTGGTAAGCTTTACATGTTTGTAACATACCACAAAGGTCAAAGGCATGTCAATTTCAGTTTCTTAGACCACAAAATGACCTGGTAAGATCGGTGAGGTTTAGATGTATGTAACATACCACAAAGGTCAAAAGCATGTCAATTTCAGTTTCTTAGACCACAAAATGACCTGGTAAGATCGGTGAGGTTTAGATGTATGTAACATACCACAAAGGTCAAAAGCATGTCAATTTCAGTTTCTTAGACCACAAAATGACCTGGTAAGATCGGTGAGGTTTAGATGTATGTAACATACCACAAAGGTCAAAAGCATGTCAATTTCAGTTTCTTAGACCACAAAATGACCTGGTAAGATCAGTGAGGTTTAGATGTATGTAACATACCACAAAGGTCAAAGGCATGTCAATTTCAGTTCTTGAATTATTTTTAACCAAAGAATGCCATCAAGATTTGGTAATGATTTTATGTTCGAACAAGCATGTCCTATCAATTTACACAAATATGCGCCCTTTATTTCAACTGCTCACTACTTGCAGATCTATATCACTTTCCCTATTTCTATTGGGGAGAGTGGATGGTCGTTGGGTGCGGTCACTTGTAGTTGCTCAAAATTTCATTTCAAAAACTTTTCACACTATCATCATTTTCTCATAAATTTAATTTAAAAAATATTTTAAGAACAGAGTTACTGGTACTAACAACATGATGTATAATTATAATTTCACTCTGTTACCATGGTAACACTGGTATAAGGGTTTAATATGTTTCAATATTTTATGTTGAATTGGTAATTTTTGTATGTTTTTTATCAAATTGAATGTACAAATGTATTATGTTTGTTAATGCATGAAGGATATGAATCCCAGTTCAAATTATAAGGAAATGGTTTCTGATGTAAATAATCCAGATATAAAACCCGGTGTAAGTATGTACTGAAGGGTTATGGAGGTAACATACCGGTAGTGTTACTAGTGGACATGTAGTGTTGATTGATAATGTAGTTTATATTGGTATCAATGTAGGAAGTAAAATTAAACAATTATGGTGTTAAGTATTTAGATTTTAAGTGTGCCTGCACAGAGAGAGAGACAGACAGAGAGAGAGAGAGGGTCATAATGAATCAGTGTTACTGTAGTTGACATAAGACTCATATGCACACACACACACACACACAGAAAGAGAGAGAGAGAGAGAGAGAGAGAGAGGGGGAAGGATCATAATGAATCAGTGTTACTGTAGTTGACATAGTACAATATGCACACACAAACATGCACAGAGAGAGAGAGAGAGAGAGAATCATTATAAATGAATCAGTGTTACTGTAGTTGACATAGGACACATATGCACATGAGAGAAAGAGAGAGAGAGGATCATAATGAATCAGTGTTACTGTAGTTGACATAAGACACATATGCACACACACACACACAGAAAGAGAGAGAGAGAGGGGGGAAGGATCATAATGAATCAGTGTTACTGTAGTTGACATAGTACAATATGCACACACAAACATGCACAGAGAGAGAGAGAGAGAGGGGGGGGGAGGATCATTATAAATGAATCAGTGTTACTGTAGTTGACATAGGACACATATGCACATGAGAGAAAGAGAGAGAGAGGATCATAATGAATCAGTGTTACTGTAGTTGACATAGAACACATATGCACATGAGAGAAAGAAAGAGAGAGGATCATAATGAATCAGTGTTACTGTAGTTGACATAGGACACATATGCACATGAGAGAAAGAGAGAGAGAGGATCATAATGAATCAGTGTTACTGTAGTTGACATAGAACACATATGCACATGAGAGAAAGAGAGAGAGAGAGAGGATCATAATGAATCAGTGTTACTGTAGTTGACATAGGACACATATGCACATGAGAGAAAGAGAGAGAGAGGATCATAATGAATCAGTGTTACTGTAGTTGACATAAGACACATATGCACACACACACACACAGAAAGAGAGAGAGAGAGAGAGAGGGGAAGGATCATAATGAATCAGTGTTACTGTAGTTGACATAAGACACATATGCACACACACACACACAGAAAGAGAGAGAGAGAGAGAGAGGGGAAGGATCATAATGAATCAAGTGTTACTGTAGTTGACATAGTACAATATGCACACACAAACATGCACAGAGAGAGAGAGAGAGAGAGAGAGAGAGAATCATTATAAATGAATCAGTGTTACTGTAGTTGACATAGGACACATATGCACATGAGAGAAAGAGAGAGAGAGGATCATAATGAATCAGTGTTACTGTAGTTGACATAGGACACATATGCACATGAGAGAAAGAGAGAGAGAGGATCATAATGAATCAGTGTTACTGTAGTTGACATAGGACACATATGCACATGAGAGAAAGAGAGAGAGAGGATCATAATGAATCAGTGTTACTGTAGTTGACATAGGACACATATGCACATGAGAGAAAGAGAGAGAGAGGATCATAATGAATCAGTGTTACTGTAGTTGACATAGATAATTATTTTCTAGTAGTTAAAATTAAGGTAGAACATTGTAGCTGTCAATTGCATACTTGGCAAGAGCCAATGCAATCAAGAACGCGATACAACAATCAAGTTAAGGTGATAAACTTAGTGAGATCACTATCAGGTACTTTTCATAGCAGATGAGAATTGAAAACTGCAATGGTAATAATAACGGATATGTCAGTATGCTACAATGCTAGAAACTGCAATGGTTATAATAAAGGATATGTTGCATTGCTAGAAACTGCAATGGTCACTTTGTATTTCTTCATACAGATGTCTATCTACTGATGTTTACTTAAGAATGTTTAAAATAGATTAGATGTAAATTGTAACATTGTGTTCAGTAGTTGTTTGTCAATGAGTAGCTGACCAATGGATTCTATAGGCAAACAACACTGACCTGTCTGCTTGACCTTTGATTTAAATATTTATTATGGACAGGTACATTTGAGTAATAAGGGATCACGCATGTATATTTCATTTTGATGTAAATACTAATCATGTGCAATGTGTATATGTATATATTAACTACGGATCCTAACATTATCCATGTATTAGGTAGACCCTAATATATGAATAATTCTAATGAAAGGTCAAACGGACAGGTCAGTGTTGCTTAGCTATATAGTAGAACTTGTCATTAGCGAAAAAACTCAGATCTGGAGGTTATGTACAGTTCAGATGTTTTCACAGGTTTATAATTTACAAAACAATATTATAATGATATGTCATATTGTTGACTTTTTTCCCTATTTTACTCAATAATCAGTTTTTTTACAGATTGCAACTCAGCAAAGTTCTAAAAAAGCATGTTACATGTTTAACTTACTTCATGGATTTCTACAGAAGATGGAGACTGGATGACCTTGACCTAGGGTCAATGTCAAGGTCATAACTTACCAGTAGTGCCTTCAATGCCAGACTTGTTTTTCACAGATTTCTTGTTAGCAACATTGTAACATTGTTAGATAAACTGTTTAGTTATTGATTATTATGTTTATTTGATGTTTATTCATTTTAGACACCAAACATGGAAAAAGTTCATGACATAATGCATAACCCCTCCAAGATGTCTACCATGTTACAAACAGATAACATGCCCAGATTTGTTGCAGAGAAAATGCAGCGTACTTATGCCTCCTGGTTACAATGGTGGAAAAGTACTATAACTAGCGACGATTACATGAAATATCTCTCCACGACGGTATAGTCACACTACATGTATTATAACTGTAGTGTGGTCATGTAGTAGTTTTAGCTCTAACAATCTAGTATAGCCTGAATAACATATAACATTGATCAAACTGTAACTCTCTAACTGTCACAGTATGGTTGTTGTATAGTCACTGTAAGCTAACTTTCTCACTTTTACAGTGTGGTTGTGGTGTAGTCACTGTAAACTATCTCTCTCTGTCATGTGACCACTGAAATGATTTACACTTTCCAGCATGTTACAGTGTAGATGTGTAGTTGCTGTAAGCTAACTCTCTCACTTTTAAAGTGAAGTTGTGGTGTAGTTGCTGTGGACTAATAGTATAGCTTATATTATTATCTCTGATTATTAACAATGTAGCTTAGACAGAGGGTCTGCGAGTCTCATTTTAAATCTTTGAATTTGTATCCAGATATGAATGTGTTCTCGACAGTTTAATACTACAGAGCTGTTGAATACATCAAATGATTGATGTTAAGTGACGTCATTTGACCTTTACATCATTTGACATGATTTCATGTTCCTGAACATCACGAATTCAAGCATGATGAGCCTCGTAGACTCTTTATGAAGATTGTTCTTTTATATATAACATATTTTAATTAATGGTGTAACTTAGAGCATGGTGTAGATTAGACAATGGCTGGCTCTGACATTGTAGTGTATTGTTGTATTCTTCTATTTTAGTTGATAGTACTTATATATAAACTATTGTCACCCTTCAAAGAAATTTCTCACATAATGATAAGTTAACTTGCTGAGGTACATAGAACTATGTTTGGAAAACTGCCAGGGTACATAAATGCAAACAACGCTTAGCGGTAAAGGAAAGTAACTCATATATTGCAGTATTCTTGTTCAGATAAACAAACATGGTGACAATGTATATAAGTCACACAGAGTACAAAATCAGAGTTAAACGGACCAAACCAATATTGCTTTGAATGGTGACAAAAACTTTATACAGGGTTTTGGCAGGTTACACGGCCCCATGTACCCTGCCAAAACCCTGTATATCTTCTAATACTGTATATCACTGACCATTAATGTTGACACATGGAAAGTTAAGTGTTGATTTCTTGAAACAAAAACAAAACAAAGAAAAATCATTCTCAAATTAGTAAGTAAAAATGATAAGTTACTAACCTACCTAATCTTCTTATTGCTTTGGTACACATAAGGCTTTTACCATAGACTTCCATTTTTGTCCCCGGTTTTGAACCACTGCTGTACTTGTCTTCATGTCCAACCTTTGTTTTGTTAAAAAATAAACTGGGATAAAAATTTGTAGAATATTAATAAAAAGGTGTAATGGGAATTTTTCAATGTGTCAGTACTTTTGGTCATTGACTGTTTTGAAATAGTAGCCATATTTTACTTTGCAGCTATAACTTTTTAATCTAGTCATTTTAACAGTGGCACCATTCTGGTTTAATCTATTGAATGCATGTCTATATTACTTCTTATAATCATATATATGTTTTGAAACAACTTATATTATTTTTACATATCAGTGTAGGAAATAAGTCAAACTTTCAATAGTCCTTGTTTGATAATCTCAACATTTTGGTATAAAGGAGACTATTGAAAAAGTAACCAGCCCTTCTCAAAGTTACTTTGTCTTGGGCTGCCGTCTGGCTGTTATTTCCACCACTATATAATATATATGTACTAATTTACATTTTTGGTCTTTACAAATCCTTTAAATCATATTCAGGGCTTTAATCCATTTGATCTTTGACTTTCAGGGGACATACTTTTTTATATAGAGAAATTTTAAGAAAATTTTAAAGTGCAATAAAATCAATTATTTCTGATGCATGAAGTTCAGAACCATTTAAGATATCATAAAATAGCAAAATATATCATTGTTGGGTCAATAAAATACCTGACCCCAAGTGCCTCTGGTATCACATATATACTTGTACATCAATTTTTCTTATTCATTTTTTCAGAATTGTAATAGTTTTGAAACAGTTAAAGTTAATATAGTTGCCATTTGAACTTGTAAAAATAAAATACATGTACAGAAATAATCTTCTTTACCCAAACTTAAATGTAAAAAATGTCATTGGAATGCATTTAGAAACCATTCAGAAGTTACTTATCTTTTAAATATTTTAATTTCAAGTTTATTATGATTTATAATAGGAAACAGATTACTTAGGATCAGTATTCCATTTCTACGATTCTGAAGACGATGATGATGAGGAAGACACGCCCAGGGGACCTGCACTGTACACGCTGTCACCCACAGTCCAACTTACTACTGAAAGGTCTGACAAACCAACAAAGATCATCACCCAGGGGAGCTCACTCTAGCAAAGCAAGAGAAATGAAGTAAGTGTAAAAACTATACAGAAAAAAGTAAAGTTTGAAATTGAGAAGGCGAGACGTCATAGTGTGTTAGCTTGTAAACATTCTTTTTGGAGGTTCGTACTGTAAATAGTGCCATGTGGCCAGCATTAACTTGGGATTTTTTGGTACCAAAATTACTCATGTGTTAAGACTTCATGTCATGACAGCACATGACAAATGACAACACAAAACACAACAAGTTGTCATTCAACAATAGAAAGTTATTTTGCTCTTTCTACTACTTCTAAAGTTGAGCCAGCCTACAATCTTTGATGTCTATTCATGTTAATGAATTTCCTTAAATGACATCTGTTAGTTAAAATTAGGTTTATGAAAATAAGGTTGAATATATTTGTTATACACATCCAATTTTGTCCACATAAATTGCATGTGAAACAAACGTGAAAAATTTCATGTGAATAAATTTTTGCTGTGTATGTTAATGATTTAGTCAGTGTGTAAGTCACTTCAGTGTTATCACAATTATTTGTGGCTCATATGAAAGTAAAATATATGTTATAAATATTGTATATAATGGTATCGATTAACAGTTACAGAAATCGACGTGTTCAGATTTTACCTGTGTAAGTAAAAATATTTAAACAATTACTTATTAATTATCACAAATTTAATTTATTGGTGATATAGGGCTAGGTGCAGCTGTTTATTTATTTTATTTTTCTTATGTTTTTTCATCTTTTTCACTTAAAGCTTCATTTTATTTATATTTCAAATCATGTAGCTTCATCTCTTAAATGATGTACATATTAAGCTTAACATTATACACATATATTAAGAAATAACCATAAACTAATTCATGAAAGCATGTGGCCAAGTGGTTAAGACTGCAGAATGCAGACTCATGATCCAATGGTTATAAGTTGGGAGTCCAAGTCAGGCTGTTTTGTATGTCTTTTTTCACACTGGTCCATTTAAACATTTCTAGCTACCGTGTCCCTGGACCTGTAAAGATTTCTAGCTCCCAGTTCCTTTGACCTGTAAACATTTCCAGCTAGAGATTTCTTAGACAAATAAAGATTTCCAGCTACTAGACCCTTTAACAAGTAAAGATTTCACCTACTAGGTCCTTGGACAAGTAAATACATCCAGCACTGGTTGTTTGTCAAGTAAATATTTCTAGCTCCAGGTTCCTTGGACAAATAAATATTTCCAACTTGAGATTTCTTGAACCAGTAAAGATTTCCAATTACAAGTCCTTTGGACTAGTAACCATTTCTGGTTATTAGCCCTGGACAAGTAAAATTTTCCAGCACCAGGTTTCTTGGACAAGTATAGATTTCCAGCACCAGGTTCCTTGGACAAATAAAGATTTCCAGCTGGAGATTTCTTGGACAAGTAAAGATTTCCAGCACCAGGTTTCTTGGACGACAAGTAAATCTTTCCAGCACCAGGTTCCTTGGACAAGTAAATATTTCCAGCACCAGGTTCCTTGGACAAGTAAAGATTTCCAGCTACTAGACCCTTTAACAAGTAAAAATTTTCAGCTACTGGGTCCTTGGACAAGTAAAAAATTCCAGCTCTAGGTTCCTTAGGCAAGTAAAAATGTCCAGCTACAAGACTCTTTAACAAGTAAAGATTTTGATGTACTGGGTCCTTTGACAAGTAAAAAATTCCAGCTCTAGGTTCCTTGGATAAGTAAATATTTCCAGGACCAGGTAAATTAGACAAGTAAATCTTTCCAGCACCAGGTTCCTTGGACAAGTAAATTTTTCAAGCACCAGGTTCCTTGGACAAGTAAATATTTCAAGGCAGGTTCCTTGGACAAGTAAATCTTTCCAGCACCAGATTCCTTAGACAAGTAAATATTTCAAGCACCAGGTTCCTTGGACAAGTAAATATTTCAAGCACCAGGTTCCTTGGACAAGTAAATCTTTCCAGCACTAGATTCCTTAGACAAGTAAATATTTCAAGCACCAGGTTCCTTGGACAAGTAAATCTTTCCAGCACTAGATTCCTTAGACAAGTAAATATTTCAAGCACCAGGTTCCTTGGACAAATAAATCTTTCCAGCACCAGATTCCTTGGACAAGTAAATATTTCAAGCACCAGGTTCCTTGGACAAGTAAAGATTTCCAACACCAGATTCCTTGGACAAGAAAAGATTTCCAGCACCAGGTTCCTTGGACTAGTGAATATTTCAAGCACCAGGTTCCTTGGACAAGTAAATATTTCCAGCACCAGATTCCTTGGACAAGTAAATATGGTATTTCCAGCACCAGGTTCCTTTGGACAAGTAAAGATTTCCAGCACCAGGTTCCCATTGAGATGTTCTTTTTTATATTTTTTTTATTTTCCAAGATTATATTTTATACCATAGAAGTTCATGCACTGGATGATGTTTTTAAGATTAGAAATGTTTTAGAGAATCAATGATTTTTTTTAGATGTTGCTACAATATGTATTTTGTTTCTTATGTTATTAGATCTGTTCCATAGCTCAGACAAGCTTGCCAGTTGACATGTTCTAAATTTCAGACAAGCTTGCCAGTTGACATGTTCTAAATTTCAGACAAGTTTGCCAGTTGACAAGTTTCAAAGCTCAGACAGGCTTTCTTTCCCGTTCACATTTTACATAGCTCAGAAGAGCTTGCCAGTTGACATGCTCCATAGCTCAGACAAGGTTTTTGGTTGACAGGTTCCATAGTTCTGACAAGCTTTCCAGTTGACATGTTCTGTAGTTCAGACAAGTTTGCCAGTTGATTTATTCCATAGCTGAGACAAGCTTGCCAGTTGACACATCCATAGCTCAGACAAGCTTGTCAGTTCACATTTTACTAACTCAGACAAGCTTGCCAGTTGACACATCCAGAACTCAGACAAGCTTGCCAGTTCACATGTTCCATAGCTATGACAAGCTTGCCAGTTCACATGTTCCATAGCTCAGACAAGCTTGCCAGTTGAGATGTTCCAAAGCTCAAACAAGCTTTCCAGTTCACATATTCCTTAGCTCAGACAAGCTTGCCAGTTGATATGTTCCATAGCTCAGACAAGCTTGCCAGTTGACATATTCCATAGCTCAGACAATGTTGTCAGTTGACATATTCCATAGCTCAGACAAGGTTGTCAGTTGACATGTTCCATAGCTCAAACAGGCTTGCCAATTGGCATGTTCCAAATCTCAGACAAGTTTGCCATTTGGCATGTTCCATAGCTCAGACAAGCTTGCCAGTTGACAAATCCATAGCTCAGACCAGCTTGCCAATTGACAAATCCATAGCTCAGACCAGCTTTCCAGTTGACATGTTTCATATTTCACACCAGCTTTCCAGTTGACATGTTCCATAGTTCAGACAAGCTTGCCAGTTGACATGTTCCATAGCTTACACAAGATTGCCAGTTGACATGTTTCATAGCTCAAGACAGGCTTGCATATTTACATATACATCATGCACATGGCATAATTGTACTTCTAATTGCAAACCGATAAATAATACATGTATAACACAATTAATTTTATATAACTTTATATTTTATACCAATGTAAAAAGTTATAATAGAAATAATCATGCTAATAGTTCAATATATAATTTAAACAATATATTCTGTTATAATAAGATACAAAAACAGATCTGAAGTCTGGGGAATGGCTACCTTCAATTTTATTGTATCAACATATTTTGAAGTCTAAGACTCCGTCATCATAACATATATACACCAGGTATCCATACACTAACATACTATCAAGGTGTTGGTTCTCTGCTCAACCTCTTCACAATATATTCTGTTGTTTGGTTAATCATGCAAATATTTTGTCAAAAATATACAGATCCAGATGCTATTTTCTAATCATATTTTTATATATGACCAGACCTGTAAATTTATTGTTTTTTTATTCTTTATCGTGCCAAGCCTACCGTGACACAGGACCTCATTTATTCTAAGTTCCCATTAGAAAGAACTGTGACTTTTATTTCGTTATGCTGAGTGATCGGCCAAAGAACAGTCATTCCCAACTTTTAAGTCTTAGGTCAGATCCGGTCTGGGTTTGAACCCATGACCTCCCATTTATGGGGCAAACACTCCACCAACTGAGTTACAGCAGTTGTCGTTTCAGTTTTAAGAAGTCAAAACTTCAGACATATGTATCAATGCAGTGTGGTACTTGCCCACCTGTCCTTTAGTTTGGTTTTACATATTTTATACATATATAGGGAAAATTTATATTAATGAGCAGTATTTATACTGTAAATGGGATTACCATATTTTCGTGGGGTGAAAATTTTGCGATTTCTGAAGTCTGGCATTTTGCGTGGGTGTAATTTTTTGCATAACCAATATAAGTGGGTTTATATACTATATATTATGACACATTTACCTGTATGGTGGACATTTTTGTATGGAAAAAATTTACATGGTAATTTCTTTAGCCCAAAGTAAGTGGAAAATTTTACCCATGCAAAACTTCCCTCCTTACAGTACATGTTGTATATATGATTATCTATATTAAGTATTTTTTTGCTTCTAAAGCCACTATAAAGCTTTTAGATCATCTGAGCTTTAAGCTTAAATTAGTATTAACTTGCAGAAATCATGGAGATTAAGAACTGATAGCTTCTGTATATGTATTCATAAAAATTGTATTTATCAAGAAAATGTTTATTTTATCCCCCATGAAATATTTTCCTAGGATAATGTTTTCTTGTGAAATTTGTTCCATGGATTATAAGAATCCATTATGAGTATCCATGTAGGATAGGGACATCTCACCGGAGGGATTGAACATTTCTGGTCAGAGACTCGGCAAGCCTTGTATATGGATACTCATAATGGATTGTTTTTCTCCCATCTTAATGCCAAGATTTGGCTTCAAATTCGATTTACATAGACATTGATGCCATGATGGCAAAATTTACTTTGTTATTCAACATTCTACTCTAAAATAAATATCACCACCGAACATAATGTACCTGATTTTGGTTTATACAAAATGTATAAACTAAAAAAAAAAAATTATTTATTCTTAACTCCCAGAATAAACATTTGAAACTTTCTGCGGAACAATGATTTCCATTGGAGATGGAATCGCTTCATTTCGCATTTTCCCATAAAAATGATGTTACTCCAGGAAAGTTCAAAGTAAATGTTTCCACACAAATGTCAAGGTTATGGGAATATTACATGTTATGGAAATGTTACATGGTGAAAATGGTGATGTAAGTGGTTCCTGTTCCTTTTAAGGTTGTCTGTACTAAGTGCAAAAGCGTTATTTTCAAACAAACTTAAGTTAGCACCCAATGTTAAGATTTTTAGTGCAATCTTTATAAAATGAAGTATTTGGATTGCAGTAAAACAATTTTTTTTTTAAAAACATAGTGTATATTTGAAGGGTTATTGATGACACTTTGTTGATTTTTTCAGGGAAAAAGAAAAGAAAATAAATGAGTTAAAAAAAGAGAAGAATAAGTATGAGAATGGAATGTGGAATGTTAATGCGGTACTAATGGGAGGACTGGGTAAAGACCCTGTATTAGAAGGCAAGTACATGTATTGTTATATTAAATACTGATGAAGGTTGTGAAAAGAGAGTTTGATAAATCAGAATAATGCAATTGCTAATGTAAACATTGCTATGAAATCATTAGTTAGAATATTTATGTATGGTGCATTTTGTGGTTGCTTGAAGCCCTATTTTTACAAGATGATCAGAATAGTACATGAAAAAATTAAATGATTGACATGTAAGGAGGGTTTAGTAATGGTGTTTTATGCCCGAAATAAGATTCATTCACTTATATTGAGGCAGTTAGTTTTGCAATGGCAGAAAATCGTAATGCTCAGAGAAAACCACCAACTTTGGCCAAAACAAACCAACAATAAAACTGCCTAGTCAGTTAGAGGGACTGTAATCCATAAGCTTTAACTTTAGACCATTCAGGCTCGAACCCACAACCTTTCACTTATGGGGTGAGCACTCTACCAACTGAGCTACTGCAGTGGTATGCCTAGTCAGTTAGAGGGACTGTAATCCATAAGCTTTAACTTTAGACCATTCAGGCTCAAACCCACAACCTTCCACTTACGGAGCGAGCACTCTACCAACTGAGCTACTGCATAGGTATGCCTAGTCAGTAAGAGGGACTGTAATCCATAAGCTTTAACTTTAGACCATTAAGGCTCGAACCCACAACCTTCCACTTACGGAGCAAGCACTCTACCAACTGAGCTACTGCAGTGGTATGCCTAGTCAGTTAGAGGTACTGTAATCCATAAGCTTTAACTTTAGACCATTCAGGCTCGAACCCACAACCTTCCACTTATGGGGCGAGCACTCTACCAACTGAGCTACCGCAGTGGTATGCCTAGTCAGTTAGAGGTACTGCAATCCATAAGCTTTAACTTTAGACCATTCAGTCATCAGTCCCCACACAAAACATATGCTCAAACATATGTAAAACAGTGTAACTGTGTTGGTCAAACAAAGTCCTCCAAGAAACTATTATGTTTTATTTACAGTAAGTGTTAGTTTCTGTTTCGCTAAGTACAGTAGGTTTGCCACTGTGCCATGTGATACCCCATAATGTTTGTGTGGAACTGTTATTTCCATTTGAAATAGAATCATATGGGGTCATGCTTTCCCGTGAAAATGATGTTATTCTGGGAATTTGTAATGTGAACATTTTCCAAACATCCCACACAAATGTTAAGGGGTATTGATCACGGGGTACAGTGGCAAACCCCATTTGATGAGGCACTGTGTATACATATAAGACATCTAGTACATGTATAAACTATAAACTCTTGATTTCAAAAATTAAATGTCTTTTTTGAGCTGAACCTTTAGGGTCATCTGCTCAGTGCTTATCAAGGTTTTCTTGACATAAACCTAAATGAAAGCACAAGATTTCTGCTGATATTAGCTTGTTAGACTTCAGTAGTGTTGGTAGCCAGCCATTTTTGCCGATATCAGCTTGTTAAACTTCAGTAATGTTGCTAACCCCATCATTTCAGATGACATCAGATTGTTAGACTTGAGTAATGTAAAACTGATTTTTTTTTATGCTCAATGACATATCATGTAATCTTAATTAACCTTACTCATGAAGTTGCATTCTTAGTTACATCAAAACTTCCATGCATATTTTAAAATATTATTTTGCTTTACTACAGCACATTTTCTTATTATGATACAAACATCTATTGTACAACATTGATATATCTTATTGTAATGTTTTTGTAGAATATTTTGACATTATAAGTGGTAGGTGATCATTCATTGATAACATTGTGATTCATCATGGTTAAAGGATACCCATTTATTTATTAATTTATTTATTGAATAATTTTTGTAAACCATGTACCTGTATGTTATAATACTCCCTGCGAACGAAGTTTAGGGGGTATATAGGAATCACCCTGTCTGTCTGTCCATCTGGTTGTCCGTCCCAATATCTTCCATGTCCATTGATGGATTTTAAACAAACTTGGCACAAATATAAACCAACATGAGATGATGTGTCACATACCAAATTTATGTATATAAGTCAAAGGCCAAGATCAGGTTAATGTTGGGGGGGGGGGGGGGGACAGGGGGTATTTGGTTCTCAAGAGACAGTTCTATTTTTATTTGGATTTATAGGAGTTTAACATTTCCAGAATTTTAATTTGGTGACTGAGAAGTTAAAATATTAATTGTTTTGTAGTGTTTTAAATGTGAAATATATATCGATATGAAGTGTTTTAGATATGAATGTTTTATATATATTTTAGTATATAAGTTATTTTAATTATGTTTTTATTTAATTTTATTTAATTTTAATTTATAATCCTGTAAATATCCACAGATACAAAAACAGACTATATACCACAGATTCTATGTAATTAAAAATACTATTTATAATATTTCAATTTATCATGTAAGAAATGCTGATGCCACTATAAGAAACTCAACACAAATCAATGAGTTCTAATGAAAAATAACATTACCGTAGTAATTCTACTTTAAATTAACTCCCTTTACCAAAGATCCTGCTCTTGTCTAGGGTTCTTAATTGTGGACACTTTTACTATATTTTCAAGGGCAGACTTAATTCATAAACTGCATTTTTTTATATTTCTTATTACTGGTAATAAAGAAAAATAGAGACAGAGAAATTTTAATGTCAACTAAAACCATTTAGAGACTAGTACAAATAACTGATTACTTTAAACCAGCTTTTATTCGTGGATATTAACTTTTGCGATTCTCTTACCAAAACCATTTTGATACTACAATGTATTAACTTTTGCAATATGGAGTTTAGCTGGATGCTTGGTATAAATAAAACTATTTTCGGAAACAAATTTGCAACGATTAACTTTCACGTTATTTTGTCCTCGTGAAAATACGTGAAAGTTAAATGCACGCGAATAAAAGTTGGTTTACAGTATTTCTAGTCATTCAGTTAAAATCATGCAGGGACTTACAGATAGACTTCTTTATTTCTCACATGATAAATTGAAGTGCTGGTACAAAGTTACTTAAATGGTTCTGTTACCTTAAACTTAGTTAGCAATCACACTCAGTTCACAGTTCTGTATATATCTGTGTTACATTTTGGGAATCTGTAAATATATACACTGTGGGTTACAGTTACTGTATTTTGTGGTTCTACACACATCATTGAGAATCTTGGGTGGATGTGGTGATACTGTAATTGCCTTGAATAAAATGAATTTACCGTAGATCTACTATTACTTTGCACTTATGGTGGTTGGATACAGAGATTGTTATTTATGAGGTGCCATTTCTATATTTATTCACTATTTTCACATATCCATAAACCGATTTTTGCATATGCATAAATCGATTTATGGATATCCATAAATCGATTTTTGCATATGCATAAATACCAACTATTTTTACATATGCAAAAATCGATTTATGGATATCCAAAATTAAATTTTGGAAATTTCAAAATACTGAGTTCTCCCCATATATAAATCCCGAAGTGAATATTGTTGGTACATTCAATTGATAAAAAATATTCCTCCTCGCAAAAAAAAATCGTATTTCTACAGTATGGATTATAAATGCGATTATTTATGGATATCCATAAATCGATTTTTACATATGCAAAAATAGTCAGCATTTTTACATATGCAAAATTTGGTTTATGGATATCCATAAATCGAATTTTGGATATCCATAAATCGATTTTTGTACATGTATATGCAAAATTAGTTTTGGATATCTAAAAATATTTTTACATATGTGAAATTCGATTTATGGATATCCATAAATGAATTATGCATATGTAAAAATAGTGAATAAATAAAGAAACGGCGCCTCATAGTTATTGGCTCTTATGTAATCACTTGGAATTATATAAGGTATTGCAGTTATATAACATTTACCGGTACTTCACAATGTCACAGTGAGCCACCTGCTTGAGAAACACATGATAAGTAAACATGGAATTAGAAACATCTAACAAATGAGAAAAGCATGTTGAGATCACTGATTCTGATAAACAGACACTAATGATACAGGCTGACCAATCACATTAATTTATTTGTCCAGCTCGGTGCATTTTTAATATTCAAAGTTGCTATTTAGGTACCTTTTTATCGTTAAGTGTTTGATTTTGTACAATTTCCATACAAAAAGTCCGAAATGTTAGTACCTTTAATTAAAAAATCCTTCAAGATGGGGGAAAATCTGTCTAATTTCACCTTTTCATTTTATCCATCCATTTATCTGTTTTTATGGTACAAATCCGTCAAATTGGTCAGCCTGTTGATGTGACAAAATATCAATCATCAAAGATGAAATGTTCTAAAGAACAGCTAGATAAATGATAAAAGCAATTTGATTGCAAATGTTCATGTTTAAGTGGTCACTGTAAGATGTTTATATAGGTGGCCATAGTAAAAAGTTTTTTTTCTAGGTGTTTTATTGACATCTTAGTACATGTGTAATCGATAATTTTATCCAGGTGAAAATGTGTCCGGGAGGATATAATTTCATAATAAAATCTATCTGGAGGAATAAATGTCATGGCTTATTCTGTAAAATATTATCCATGGAACAAACCTCACAAGAAAATATTTTCTTCCATATCTGCTCATGTAAGATAGGGGTTTTCCCTATGTGAGATATGCGTATCTCACATGGCCACGTGACCTTTATTGACGTCACAATCAAAAGACAATTACATGACGTCATCATGTGGAGAACATGACGTCATCTTGCGGGAAAACGACATCAAATTCTTCAAAATTTAGAAACTTTGAGTGCGTTTTAAATGATAAATATTGAATTTTTTAATGAACCACTTGTTTTGTAGTTTATACATTTTGTATAAACCAAAATCCGGTACGATCTATCCAATGGTCATATTTATTTTAAAGTAGAATGTCAAATTACAAAGTTAGATTTTACAAACATGGCGTCGATGTCTATGTTTATCGTACTTGAAGCCAAATATTGGCACTAAAATGGAAGAAAAATAATCCATTATGAGTTTATCCATGTAGGATAGGGAAATCTCACCCTTGGGTTTGAACATTTCTGGTCAGAGACTCGGCAAGCCTCATCTCTGACTGAAATGTTCAACCCCTCGGGTGAGATTTCCCTATCCTACATGGATACTCATAATGGATTCTTATAATCCTAGGAAAATATTTCATGGAGGATAAAATAAACTGTTATATACACATGTTACATTTAACAGGAATCAATCTACTCCATTCCTTACTTCAGAATTCTTGATATCTAATATCATTGTCATTCTGGGATTAATGACCTAGCATCATAAACATTCAGAAAAAGTTGGCCTAACTAATTTAACTTCTTATATTTTCTTCAAATTGACAAAGAAATTAAACTTAAAAATTTTGTGAACTGAATCTCATGATCACTGGGAAAAGTGGCATCATCTTCATATTTTATGGTATGTAATTTAATGAAAATCATTAATTGAATACCATTTAGAATTATCTTGCACAAAATTCTCCAAGCCAAAAAATGTTTTCAAATGTTTATGGTGTTGGGCCCAAGCTGGTGGTTGGAATTTTTTAAATATAATGTATTATCACTATATTTTACTGTCATATAAGACTTGGTATTAATGGTACGGTAATCCTTTCTTGTAAATGGTATAAAAACTGACTTTTTTTCTCATTCTTAAGATAGTTTAGAATTTCTAAGGTTAACCATAGTTTACTATATTAATTACAGTTACAAATGTACTTGGTTTTGATTAAGACTCTTATATGAATAAGTAAATTTATATTAACCACTGTTAATAAACACTGTGTCTTTTAGTAAGTAAGCACACTGCCATTCAATAGTCACAGCTAGTATACTGTGCTCTGTAACAAAAAGCTAAATGCAGTTAAGTGGAAAAATGGGTATTAATGCCCCAGTCAAAATTATTTTATTTGGGATGGTGGAAGAACCTGAGTATTCAGAGAGTACCACCAACCTTTGTCCGGACAACCGATAAGTTATGACAACTAAGACGATTGGGATTTGCAATATCATCTGCTTCCATTAACCATTTTTGCTTTTCAAAAGTAGTATTCAATTTAAAACAATTTTTCCATGATACATGTATGAATCTAAGACACTTGAAACTGCAAAATACTACAAACTGCTAAAAGTTATGGTTTCGTAATAGGACAATCAGTTTATTGGCTTAGTAAAAAATTCAAGCACAATTGCCTGAAAAAATTTATTTTACAGTTGACTGATAATAAGAAAATCTACACTAATTATATTTATATAAATTGCATGTATCAGTACTTATATACATGTAATTTGGGAAAAACCAAGATATTCATTTGAATGTAGAAAGTTATATTTTTTTCTCTCTTGCAGATGAAGATGATGATTCTAAGAGACAAAAATCAGCTGACACCAGTAGATCAGCCAAAACATTACAAGAAAGAGTCGCAGCTCGGCATTCTGCTAAATTACAGGAAAAGGCTCAAAGGTAAATAGTAAAATACATTTCTGGTAGTCCAGCTACCTTTCAATCACTATTTTATGAGTGGAAACAGTGAAGACATAATTACTATGTTCATTATATAGCAGTATATGCTTTGCATAGAAATTAAATGATAAATTCCGACGCTAACTTTGTTCAAGTCCGAGATTTCCTGAATCAATTTTTTCATACTGCACTCTTTGTCACATGATACTGTTGTT
This sequence comes from Anadara kagoshimensis, assembly GCA_021292105.1. Classification (NCBI taxonomy): domain Eukaryota; kingdom Metazoa; phylum Mollusca; class Bivalvia; order Arcoida; family Arcidae; genus Anadara; species Anadara kagoshimensis. Next base: position 40,351,259 of record CM037871.1, read on the forward strand.
CATGACGTCATACGATTGTTGTTACATGGCTGAAGATGTCAATGCTGTGTTGTTGTCATACAGCAGAAGTTCTTATATCCATTTACAAGAACAAGTGTAATATTTATGTATTGTACGACAAAATGGCATTTTATATGAAATACTTGAAGGAAGGAAACAAAATTTATTTGCTATATAATAAAATTGTTATTGAATTGATATTGAGAGTTCAATAAGCCTATATTCCCGCATATTGGAATCATTTAAGTTAAAAATGGTGATCCATGCTGTATCTTGTGGTGATTGAATGGGATCAGTATGTTTCCATTTTTGCATACCCTGTAAAAGTTTTGAGTGTATAAAAGAATCACCCTTTCTAATTGTCTGTCTATTCATCCATCCCTCCATCTGTCTATCCAGCCCAATATTGTGTCTGCTTTTTTTATTCCACATCTATGAAAGGATTTTCATCAAATTTGGCAGAAGTATTAACATCGTGAAATAATGTGTCTCGTACTGAATTCAGGTGTCCTAGTATACAAGGTGGTCAAGAGGTCAAATCTTTGATTATGCCTCATATGTGATGTTTGGAATTGGGCATTCATCGCCTAACAAACTGCTCAATCTATTTTGATAAGAACCAATCTGTATGTCATCATATTAATAGCACCAGTAATGTTTATAAATCAGAAGCCAAAATTGGAAATATACAAAGGTTCTATAGGTCCAAACTTATATCATAAGAACTAAAACTGTAATGACTAACACACTAAGTATATTCATGTATTTTATCTTTGTATTAAATAATCAGAGATGCAGTACAGTCCAGAGCATCCAAGATGACATCAGCTACAGGAACTACGAGTAAACTAGATACAGAGAGATCTGCTGACATTGTAAGTGTAAATATAAATACACAATGAAACCTCCATTCAACATCATCATTTGCTCAATCAGATTTTGGCTTGGTGGTAAATAGACAGAGACTTATAAAGTAAAAACAAAACTAGAATGGACTTTAGGACTTCAAAATACCTTTGGTAATAAGTGAGATAGTGAACATATTAGGCGGCATTATAACAAGGTTTTACTGTATACAGTAAATTTGGAAATTTTTGCGATCGTTTTATTTTGGCATAAATTCGCGAGTGAAACAAGTTGCAAAAAATAAAAGTTTTGCAAAAAATAAGCAGTAATTAAAATTATAACTACAAAGTCACGACCACGCGAAAATTAAAAGGCGCGAATAAATATTAAAGTGTGTTCGCACGAAAATTAGACAATGCAAAATGTTTTCAATCTACAGTACTGCTTATATACATACATGTATGCCTTCCTTGCTTCAGAGTTAATTTGTTTGTTTATCTGCAAAATTATCCCTTTCTTTCTTCACCTTCTTATTAAGAAATGTCATTTGCAGCACATCATTTGTAACTACAAATCATGATGTTTTTATGTTATGGTGATATTGTCATGTGAAACCTGTTAAGATTCTTTCACTTATATTTCAAGGCAGTCTGTTCAGGAAGGAAGATACCGGATTGCCCAGAGAAAACCACTGACCTTTGGTGAATGAACTGACAAATTTTCTCACTCTAGAATCCTTCCTGTTTGGGATTCAAACCTAGGCAGAGAGCACTTGGCCGCCAAGGCCCCAAGACTTAATGTAGATATATATTTATGAATTTTATTTTTGTTTCGTCAGAGTCCTGATTTAGACACTTTATCTCCACAAGAACGACTAGAGAAAGTGTGGACAGCGTTAGAGATGCCAGATAATCTAAAGTTAGATATGGCTATAAAATACAGTACAGATAACTTCTACACAAGGATATTAGAGGTAATTATTCAATGCAGTAAAGTGATTAAGTTTTGGTATGCAGCAGGCTGAGATAGCCGTGGTGTTATAATATTGTATATAGTAGGTATAATAAGTGATTAACTGCCAGACTTTCTGGTCCAGGTTCTTTAAACATTGTGGTGCTTGCTTTTCACTCAAAAGGGCCAGGCTCATTCCTCAGCCAGGGCCTTTGGGGAAGAATTGAATTTTGTTCAGGTGTTTCATCCCTCATTTACAAGTATTTTTTCAAAAAAAAAAAAAAAAACAATGTAGTTTGAGTGCCACACTAAAAAAGCAAATATAAGTGTGAGTTTGTATATCAATATTATGGTTATGGATAAAAAAAGAGCAAAATATTTTTTTTAAAATGAAAATTTGAAATGATGCATTTCAATTTTAATTTAGATTAGAAACCAGAGTTAAACTTTATCATTGAAAAGTCAAAATGTTGTATTGAAATCCTAAGATTTTGGTGTGATTGAAAACAAGGCTCAAAATTCTAAGTATTATTGATGCAATAATTGTCTTTCTTTGATGAAGACGTAGAGGGGAATACACTGGTAGGTGTTTTATTTGCTTAAATGCATTCTTGTAATATTAACATGTTTATGTTTTTCTGTTAGACTGGTGAGTACCCAAGGCTCTTTTAATAACATAAATAATATAAATTTAGGGTATAAAGATAGAAATGGCTTAAAATTATTTTGTTTTAATTCTTTTCTTGATAGGCTATTGAACACTGGGAAAAAGTTACAGAATTAATATTAAGGAGAGAGGAACTTCTAGGAAAACTGGAAAAATTTGAAAGAGCTGCCTCAGATCCAAACAGATTCTTTGAAAAAGGTATTAATTGAATTTTCCCATTCCAGGTCTTGGATATACTGATCTGATGGTCGATGTGCATTCTGTGAACAATGTTATACTGATGTTTTTGTCTTTCTTAATGTTTTAAATTTTCTGGTTGTGCAGTATTTCCAATAAGTACCGGTACTCATGGCGGGGTGAAATGGCAAATTTATATCGGCATTGACAATATACATATACACAGGCCAATTTTGTTCATGTGAATTCCATATTGATAAAGCTTATACAAATGTAAATGAAATTCTCCTGAAAAAACAACAAATTCACATTCAACAAATTTAGCTTAAAAATTTAATGTAAAATTCAGGTGACGTAAAATTCATGTTAAATTCATATGAAATTCTTTTGAAAGTTCTGTAAAATCCCATGAAATGAAATTCTTGTAAAGAAAATTTGGCTGCATTTATCCTTCTCCATGCTCTCAGCAGTATATGTTGTGAAAAACAGTGACCAGAAGTACAGCATATATAGCTGGCCTGCTCATATAGTGCATAAAAAACTTGATCAATAAACTTTTAACAATGTTTGTCTATGGTCACTCTAGTGATACATGTGGCATACATTATAGCTCTTTGTGCAAGCAATCTTTTCTAGATTTGAAGTTTTGTCTGTTCTGTATGGTCACTCTAGGAATGGAGTGGGGTAATGTTGTTTTAAGTCCTGGTCAAATTTCTTCACTGATATCGAGGTGGAGCACAAGGGTTTAAGCTTATGTCAATTCTATATACAGTCAAACCTGACATAAAGGTCACTCAAGGGAACCAATAAAAGTGGCTTTATTGGCAGGTGGCCTTTATATACAGGTTAAAATAATATGAATAAAGAGCGATTGGGATAAATTCTACTGGCCTTTATAAGCAGGTGGAACTTATATAGAGGTGACCTTTAAGGCAGGTTGGACTATAGAGAACAATGAAAATTAGTACCAATATGTTTGTAACAATAACTACATGTGGTTTGTTTTTTGCAGGTGACAAGGGAAGCTCAGCTAAACGTTTAGATGAAGCACGACAGAGGAGTTATTACTACAAGGTATGTAGTACAGTATATGTGTCTGTTTCTCAATTGTAAAACATAACCATTTGTTAAGTCAAGTTTTATCATGACAAAACTGTTGGCAGTTGTCTATACATTATAATTTTCTTATCTTAAAATTGCTTTTAGGTGCTGTGACTTTAAAACAAGTTAGTTAAATCCAGAAAAATGTAATAAAAGCACAAATAAAAATTGTGTTAATTGACTTATAATTGGACATAGGGTGTTATGTAACGACAGATTACTCCATAATTTTACAAACACAATGCATGCATGTGAGTAAATAAATTAAAAATAAATTGAATACAACGTAGAACTACATCTCTTGTAAATTTACAAGAATTCCTAGAAAATGAGGCAGAATACACCACACCTAATCTTACCTTCTTGTTCAGTCTGTTTCATTAGAGTCTAGTTGTAAGCATCCCCTGTATGGCAACAGGTAGCCTACTCTTTTTCGAACTCTACAGAGGTGTCTTTAGCATGCACTGAGACACGGGACCTCAGTTTTGAGTCTCATCCAAAACACTAAAGATGTTTTAGTTTATATTTTTCAAGTAGGAACATGTTAATAATAAACCATTGATGTCTTATTATCCAGTAAAAATTTCTTACATTGCAGAGTAAAATACCATATTTTTTTAAAAAGATGCTCATTTCTAATGTTTTTGTACCTTTGATTCTAGATAATAATTCAGTTACTGGTTTACTTTGTAGAGAATAGATCACCTTGAACATGAAATCAAAATCGAACTAGATCATTTAAAACACAGTTATAGAGATGAAGTATCATTTAAGGTTAGTAGGTTTGTAGTAATGATTGCATGGTTTAAAATAAAAAAGGTGTGTATTTGTTATAAAATATCAGAACTATCAACATGGGTTGATCCCCATTTACAAAGTTGCATTATAAGTTAACTTTTCATTTCTTATTCCATTTTGATTTGTTTTTGTTTTATATTTTCACCAATAAATACCCTTTAAATACAAATATGTATACCAGAAGCTAATTCAGTATACAGTCCAACCTGCCTTAATAGTCACCTTTTTATACATGATATAAGAGCCACCTGTTGATAAAGGTCAGTAGAATTGTATCCCATTTGTTCTTTATTCATATTATTTAAACCTGTACATAAGGATTACCTGTCCATAAAGGCCATTTTACTGGTTCCATTGGGTGGCCTTTATAGTCAGGTTTGACTTTATATGTTCATTTAATGGAAACCAAAAGCAAACCATCTTTGGTTTTGTTGCAGATAATTCAAATAATTGGTCACTCTGAATCTTAAATGCACTTTTTTATTCCATAGGAAGCAACTAGACACCTCCTAGCATTGCAAATTAAATATTGTACATGAAACAATAAAATTCTACCAGTACTTGCATTGAAACTTTTCATAGCACACCTCTGTTAGTGTATGATCATCTGTAGACAAGATAAATCTATTTATAAACAACAAGTTAGTAGTCACCTTGTTATCCAGGTCACTGTTACCAAATTTTCTAGAACAGCCACAAATGGTCTCTCTGACTTGAATAATCTAGGTTAGAATCTGAGCAGATTCTAGTGTGAGAAAACTTGCCAGTTCCCTTGCTGAAGGTTATTAAATCTTTTGGTACTCCAGTTTCCTCCACCATTTTACACATATAAAGAAATTAATGTTGCAGTGTATACGGTAATTATGAAAAAGTTTCTATACAGCAATACATTCACAAAAATGCTTATGTTGGATGGTTTGAGATACTCTTTATCAATCTTAAAAAGATGCTTTAAACTTGTGTTATTTCAGGGAAGGCCATATGCTGACAAAATAAAGTGGGACAGAATAGAGATGTTGTACTGGTTACAGGAGGAAAGGAAACAGAATGCAATAAAATATGAAGCTATGGTCAAACATATACCTGTTAATCTGAAAACTGCACAGTTAGAACCATTACCACATATTGAAAAAATAGCAACATTCTAAAAATGACAGATTTTGATAATGTATTCAAGAGACATTGATCAAATGGTACAGATCCATTAATTAGAGTGTCTGAAGCAAGTTTGACTACTGATACTTCATTATTGTTGACAATGATGAATGTTCATCATGGTTCCATCAATTCTTTTTTGAATGTCAAGTTTTTAATTTTATTCACAAATAAAAATTTTTAAGCAGACATTAATACATTTGGAAAAGAATAGAGATTGAACTATTTGTGAGATAAGTTTAAAACAGTGTTCATTCTTGAAAGGGTCATGGGGTCATTTCAAATTGACCCCACTGTTAAGGCCTTAGTGAGCCCTATTTCATATTTAATTTACATGAATGCAAAAATATTAGAATTATGGTGGTCTTTTTAGGAAAGTTTTTGAAAATGCCCCCTCTGAAAAATCCTAGATTGAACACTTATTGTATAATAATCCAACTGTTTGTTATGTTTGTACAAAATAATTTAAAAAAAGAGAACAGTTTAATTTTACAAATTTATGTATCTTCAATTATATCGTTGTGAAGAATATAAAATGAAACTTGTCAAACTTTTTATGTGAGATAAGTCAAATATTCTGAGTATTTTGCTTCAAGTTTTATACGCTGTATTATTTTCATCAGTCCTAATTAATTTAAACAATATTTTATTTGAAAATCTTGAAAAGGATCAGACAGCAGGTATTGCCTATATCAGTCCTCTCCCCGTGCTGATGAGCTCAACTTTCTATGGCAATAGTGTTTCTGCATCCATCTGTAAACTTTAATTTTCTGCTGAAACTGCTGGGCTGAATTGAACCAAATTTTGCGAGGAGCATCAGCCAGTACGTTTCTGTACCAATTGTTACTAACGGTACAAATTGCCATGCTATGTTATCGAATCAAATGAATTCCAGCAAAGGAGCATTATTATTGGGTAATGGTTATTTGCCATAGTAACACATCAACAAAACCTCTTAGAATTTCTGTTTAATGATATAGAAATTGTTTACATTGTAAATTCTGAGAAAAAATATCAATTTAAGCCATTCCATATCCAATGAAAGTAATTTTCAGTATAAACATTATGGGGTATCACATAGTACACTGAAAAACCTCTTCCCAATTTTGATTTTAGTATTAGGAATACATTGTTCTACAGTGGTCTAAGTCACACGCTTACAGATCCAAGCACCACTCACCAACAAGGTTCAAATCCCACTCGGGAAAGGTCCTAGTGAGAAAGTTTGTGAGTTCAATCTCCGGGCACTCAAGTTTCCACCGCCATCCATGAACTGATTCTCTTGATACAAGTGAAACTCTTGATTGGGGCTTAAAACTCCATTACTCCACACCTTGTTTTACATGTTATTTTAACTGTTTTTTTCCGTCCATATACATGTATTATTAAGGAAAACGCTGCTGAAATTTGTTAAGTTTGTTAATGCATTTTGTTGTTGTTTATAAAACACAAAATATTTTTGGTTGTGTCTGATTTTTATAAATATACTGTATGTTATAATTATATATGTATTTTGTACTGAGTATTTAAGGTGAGTCACTAAACAACTGCTGGTTAAGATTATTGTTTGAAAATATATACAATTCTTATATTGCTATTCTGTGATAATGTTTGTGACAAAATAGTCACTTTTATATACCTCCGTCCATGAAAAATTATCCCAGAACATCCAGTTAAAGCTTTCTTGTACAAAGTACCGGGCATGCCATACCATTGGCAATGTTTGGCATCATTAGTAATAATATATTGAATAAGTGAACTTTGCTATTTCTCTGACAGCTCTCGTTGTATCTTTTGGTGCAAAGAATTTCATTCACTGGTGCCAAATGTATTGTTCTGTTTAACTGTATGAAGCAAGAAAAACAGAGATCACATTCCTGTTGTGGACAAGACAGTCATCCCAAGCAGTGACACCCAATGTCAATGGCTTCAGCAAAAGTTTTGTATTTGACCAATCAATATGTTCAAATTTTTGTCAAGTTTTGTGATGGACTAGATGTAAAGGTCAGATATGTTGTTCCTCTGACATTTCTTTTTGTTTAATTATTTTTCAATGAAAACTGTTGACAGTGCTAATACTGTAAATGGGAAATTTTTGTGTCAATTTACACAAAAATAAAAAGAACACAAAAAATTTCCTCGATTTACTGTAGTTAACTTTTAAATTTTTATTTTTTTCAACTGTGACTTGATAATAAATGATTTTTGGTTGGTCTTTTTTAGGAACATATATTTCAGTAATGAAATTTATTATATATATTTTTATTTTTTAAAAAGATTTTACCTCAAAAGAAGATAAAATAAGAGTTTCAAAACTTATGGATGTACATATTTAAAGTATTAAATCTGTGATATGATTTATATACATGTACATTGTAATATTTATTGAGTTTATAGATTGTATGACCAAACCCTGGTTGTTTCGCCTTAAAATGTTATCCCCAAATGCCAGTTTGCCCTTGGTCGATTTGGCCTACATAATTGACGGATTGCCAGCCATGCCCGTAATGTTCCAACAAAGGTCAAGTATGCTTGAATTACACACAAAAAGAAGGAAAACTCAGCCTAAATTGTGCCATTTAATGACGTCACTGACACTAGTTCATCATTAATTGCCGTGACACTGCTTTGGTACAATGATGGCGGCCAGTGTCAAAATAAAAAAGCATGGCCGGCGATACATCAATTTAGTTCACCCATGGGACATACACCCTGTTTATACATTCCACTTTCATATAAATGAAATAAGTAATGTTTTTAAATAAAGATACACTATTATTTGATTTTGTAGGAGTGATAAGACTAAATTTAGGGGAGGGAATGAATCCACTCGGGGTGAATAGGCAATAGGGCAAAATGATTTGATATTGTATGGCCAATACAATATATGTTTACATGATAAACAAATTTGGTTTATCAAATAAAATTGATGAATATGTTTTTGTGTCTAAGTATCATTAATATTCATTTATTTACAAATATTGAACAGGTAAATGTATTGAATTCAAGTGAAAAGAACCTAATAATAATGTCTGTTGTCAAATATCATTTGGACCTATTACCTAGCTAGCATGGACCTATTTTGTCTCCGTCTTTGGCATATTTAGACACTGCTATCATGTTTATTGAGCATTTGAGGCTGCCTGCCAGTATGAATTGGACCCATTTTGTCTCCATATTTGGGGTATTTAGACCAGCTAGCATGTTTGTTGAGCTATTGAAGCTCCCCAACTGGTAAAGATTTGGACCTACCAGATCTTTAGGATACATGTATTTAGATCCATGGACATGTTTGTAGAGCATTGGAAGCTACCTTCCAGTTACACAATGTTTCCCAGTTTTATTTTTGATGTTCTTTTAATCAAATGCTGTACTTGTATACAATATCCCTTTTATTTCTACAATTAACAACAAAAGAATAAGAATAATCAAGCACAAACATACCAATCCTTGTCCAAACTACAATCCCAAAAGCAAAGTAAAAACTGTGAAAACTGGCAAATTAAGTTAAACATGTGCACCTTCACCATGGACCATGGAAGTGGACTCGGGTGCTCTGAAAGGGTAAGCACATCCTGTCTAGCTAGCTACACCTGCAAGTTGCAATATGTTATATTAAAAATTGAGAAGAGAACTATGGCAGCCTTTATACGGCTTAAAGAACAAAATAAATATTCCTGAAATATTTTGAAACTTTTAATATGACAAAATATGTCATTTGCTACCTGCAAAAAACAACATCGTATACAGTACTTACAGAAGGTTCATTATCCCTATAGCCATATACTGTAAATGTTTAGATTTAGTGTATAAAGTTAAGCTTAAACTACTGTATAATTTGGGTATACTTATGTGGACTTGAATTGCCATAAATTTCATGGATGACTTTGTGTACTATGATTGTATTTAATACGACTGTAGATTTAAATTAACATTACCGCATCATCAAGAAAATCACTAAAATGAGTACACTGCTAAAATTAATATGTCAGTATTTATACACTATGAACTTTGTAAAAAGCTGATGACATCTCAATATAAGTGAAATATACTTGACTGTAACATCTCCATCAAAATAAAATTAATCATAAAACAAACAGGAGAAACAATTTTTTAAAATCCTTTATTACGGCACCACACAATACAAACATCATTTAACTTTGATCATATACTATTTCTTTTTCCTCTTCGATCACAATAACTTCTTTTTCAAAGTACATATCCGGTTTCGCCATGTGGTCTGGTGAATCCGGTGGTATTGTTGGCTTTAAGTTATACCCTCTATCAACTGGTTCTAACACAATAAATTTGATTAAGTTTTTAAATACATCATCGTTAAATCCCTTTACTTCTCCGTTCTCAATAACGTCATATAAGTTTGCTTCTGGAATTTGCCAGCAGATATTTTGAAATGGATTACTATCGTTACATTTCCACAGTTGTAGTGTATTAAGCTGGTAGGCATGGAAGGAGAAGGTTTTACCATTGGTTAATATTGTCTGTGTTGTAAATGGGTAAGTTACGTCTATGTATGAATTAAATCCTGTAATAGAAGTTTTAAAAAAAATACAATTTATTCCATGTAAATGGTGTCAAAAGAAAACAATGCATCACAACATGCACAAGTTATACTTATGCCCTCACAATAGCATGACAGAGATACTGGTATTTCACTCAAATAAACAAAAGGCAATAACTCTGTCAAATCCTGTTCGCCAGTTACAAAACATGAATTCTAACAAGATATTACCATGATAAACACTTGTATTAAGTTTTATTAAATTTTGCTGAGAAATTTTGTTTTTTGAGCGCTGACAAGGAAAGTGTAACATATGTATGTATGTGCCAAATCCAAACTTCATTTGCGAGGCAAAAAAAAAAGAAGGCACCAATGGTCATGTACAACATACCAAACAGAAATATACCTATTTAGTATTCATGATCAAATCACAATCCCAAAGCAAAGTAAAATCTTTGAAAACTGGCATATTCTATTAAAATGTGAACTTAATCATGGAAGTGAAGCAAGGTGCTCCGGAAGGGTAAGTACCTCCTGTCTAGCTGGTTACAATTTATCGTAAATGAAAAAAATGGACACAAAAAGCTTTAGTTTTAAAGTCAACTGGCAAAATCTTTTTGTGTTTATTTATTTTATTTATTGTTGATGAAATGATTTACCATGTAGTGGATCCAACTGGAGCTCAAGCCCATGATCTTTAAACCATATGTCTACTACTTTAACCACTCTGTTACATTATATAATGTAGTGGATCCAACTGGAGCTCAAGCCCATGATTCTTAAATCATATGTCTACTACTTTAACCACTCTGTTACATTATATAATGTAGTGGATCCAGCTGGAGCTCAAGCCCATGAGTCTTAAATCATATGTCTACTACTTTAACCACTCTGTTACATTATATAATGTAGTGGATCCAGCTGGAGCTCAAGCCCATGAGTCTTAAATCATATGTCTACTACTTTAACCACTCTGTTACATTATATAATGTAGTGGATCCAACTGGAGCTCAAGCCCATGAGTCTTAAATCATATGTCTACTACTTTAACCACTCTGTTACATTATATAATGTAGTGGATCCAGCTGGAGCTCAAGCCCATGAGTCTTAAATCATATGTCTACTACTTTAACCACTCTGTTACATTATATAATGTAGTGGATCCAACTGGAGCTCAAGCCCATGAGACTTAAATCATATGTCTACTACTTTAACCACTCTGTTACATTATATAATGTAGTGGATCCAACTGGAGCTCAAGCCCATGATTCTTAAATCATATGTCTACTACTTTAACCACTCTGTTACATTATATAATGTAGTGGATCCAACTGGAGCTCAAGCCCATGATTCTTAAATCATATGTCTACTACTTTAACCACTCTGTTACATTATATAATGTAGTGGATCCAGCTGGAGCTCAAGCCCATGATTCTTAAATCATATGTCTACTACTTTAACCACTCTGTTACATTATATAATGTAGTGGATCCAACTGGAGCTCAAGCCCATGATCTTTAAATCATATGTCTACTACTTTAACCACTCTGTTACATTATATAAAACTATCAAGGTAACATATTTTTATTACAATCTTTATATGGTGAAATCTTAAAAAATGAGGGATTATTATGAAACATATTAATAAGTTGAATAAATAAATATGCCGTAAGCCTTGGCAAATGGCAATATATCAATTACTCATGTGATATAATATTACCTTGGGTATATGCCTGTGCTACAGTCCACAGAAAAGAAGCACCAAGTCCATATCCCATCCTGTATAATTGTCCATGCTTCTCTCCAACTTCTCTTTCATAATGTTCCGATTTATTATTATATGGATTGATGACAGAAAATGTACCATATTCCCAGGGATCACCAAGGTTATAACCTATATAACAGATTCATTGTCAAAATCATGTTAGTTTTATGGAAGTTCCACTTATTTCATTAGTATGGAGAGAAAATAACAAATTTTATTTATTTAATAAATGGAATAAATATCACTTACACACTTCTAAAATGGACTTCTGCTATTACTACAATATTTGCAAAATGGAAATACAATTTTTAACAATTTGACATCTACTGGCACCCATGATTGATAATATTTTAACCCCAGCATCTGTCATTAAACTATTTTGTGGCATATTGGTAAAGCTGTAACTTGTTGAAATATTGGTGCTTTAAAAAATAAAATTTACAGCTACTCTGTCCGTTCATCTATACTTATCAGTCCAATGCTGGGGACAAGTTTGTCCTAGTTTCAGTGGCATGAAGTGAGGAGAATACAACTGTCATGAAAGAAAAATTCTGAATTTTGTATAAATTTTTCTAACACCAATGTTTGGGACAATTTTGTCCCATGTCCCAGTTTTAGTGGTGTAAAGTTGTAAAATTACAACCCTTATACAATTCTGAATTTTGTCTAAATATTTCTAAAAATCTGAATTTTTCTAACACCAATGTTGGGACAAGTTTGTCCCAGTTTTAGTGGTGTAAAGTGATAAATTTGCAACCCTTATAAAACAAAGATTCAGAATTTTGTTTTAATATTTCTGAAAATATCTAATCATTCTTAATTTTTCTTACACTAAAAAGTTTGTGTCTGAATTTTTTCTGAACACTTTTATCTGTATTCTGAATTTAGTCTGACAATACTGAATTGATTATGGAAACAAATAAATTCAATGTAGGCTGACATTCCCACAAAATTTAGAGAGACACCTGTAATTCAGAACTTTTTCAGACAACTATTTTCAAAAGAGAAGTCTCTTGAGAGAATGTGATGCTAGCCCATTCAGACAACTATTTTCATAAGAGAAGTCTCTTGAGAGAATGTGATGCTAGCCCATTACAATAGTATAGTATACTTGCCAACTTTAGAGTCCAGTTTCTTCCAGCCAAATGACTGTCCCATTTCACATGGATAACAATCAGGACTTTTGGTCTCGTAGCTTCCTGTAGAGAGCGAGTCTGTACGAGGGATGAACTGTCAAATACAATATATATATAATAGTGTTATCAAATCTTCTATATAAACAATAATAAAATATATTTAGATGTTTTTTGGGGGTTTATAATTCCTCTAAACATGTATGAAATGGTTTACAAACTGTTTCATGACAGAACAAACTGAATGCACAAAAAATTGCTGTTTTTGGGTCTCTTGTAATCATTCTGTTAATCCTGACCATACTAGACAACAGTGTAAACAATGACTTTGTGAATGGGACCCAATATTGACCCCTGATGTTATAGCATTAATAAATAGTAAAAAATAATTTTCAGTTTGCACTATAGGAGTCTTTAAACTTTTAAAGTGCTGGCATATATACAACATACTTTAAATAGAACGTACTAAACTGGTACTACTAATTCAGATACAAATAACCTCAGAAATAAACACTACTCTGTGTGTAGGCGAGATTTAAGTATGGTAACAACATGATAAATCTGACAATATAATATTTTTAATTTTATATAGACTTTCCTGTTTAATCATAAAGCTGAACATTAGACTTTGAAATTTTGCCAAATGAGTAATGATATTTTTTGATAAAACTGATGAAAATCATAATTAACACTATTAGGGTAGTACAGTCAAACCTGTCTATAAAGGCTACCAGAGGGAACTAGTGAAAGTTACCTTTATGGGCAGGTGACCTTTATATACAGGTTCAAATAATATGAATAAAGAACAATTGGGATACAACTCTAGTGGGCTTTATAAGCAGGTGGACCTTATATAGAGGTAGCCTTTAAGGCAGGTTGGACTGTATTGTTTAACATCACATCAGCATATTTTCAGCTATATATGGCATGATCAAGTTTATTAATCTCCAGAGTTTAAATCATGTTCTTGTATGTGTAATAGTGTTTTATGGTCAAGCCTTTTTACTAGCATGCTCTCATTCAAATTATATGCTAACAACAGTTGAATGAGTTGATACTTTCATAGACACTGACTCTACTACCAAGTCACTGAGGAGATATACATAATTATTTCATATCAGTTTTATAACATTTACAGGGTCAATCCAATGGTACAAACCAACTGCTGTGTATGGACCAAGTGGGCAATACACAACCTGTCCTTTGACAGAGCAGGCAATATTTTATATGAATATACAGAACTATGTCCCTTTAACATTTTTTGTACGGCGTTTCACGATAGTGAATGCGTACTTTGCTATCGCTTCCTGCCAAGATCAGGCTTCTTTTCTATGAGATTAGTACGCAATAGCGCACCTGGTAAATGAACGTGAAGGAAATGTATCTGTTTTATCGTGAGATATGTATTCTGAAACGGTCAATGCATTTTGTTACATATGCACATTTGGAATAAATTTTCGAAATATATTTCGGAATCTAGTAAAATATTGCGACGGGATGCATCCAAAACTTTGTGCAAACTGGCGAACTGATCTCGTAAATACAATAAATAGTAGTCCGGGAAGTTTGCATCCTACCATGTAAAATCATAACTTTTTATGAAATAAACAGCAATGACGGGTGGATTTAACTAATTCTTTATGAAATCTACTTTAATTTGAATTTATTTTAAAGGGTATAATAAAGTATTTCGGTGTAGCGGTACTCTGCTACATTTTAAAACTTATTTATCGATTACATTTGACTTCCATGAAAGGGAGATAAACCGTACAATGCAATGTGCAAACATTCGGAAGTAATGAAACAGGAATATTGTGAATGATAAGTTTTTTAAAAACCAGACTTATACAGCAAATTATCCAGTTACATAAAACGCTAGAATGAACCTCCTAAAGCAGCGGGCGGGTTTGCAAAAACTCTTACTTTCTCTTTATCCAAAATGACAAACAACGATCAATCCTGAAGGTACAATTGATAAAACTTTATTTAATTTTAATTACTGAACGTCTTTTTCATATATTGATGGAATTATTATTTTTTGTCGTTTTTTACTGAGCAATACATGGTTTGGTACATTTTTTTCTTTTTCAAAAACACTATCCGTCTAACTATGCATCGATGCCGGGGAGATTTTCGGTTATATTTAGTCCTACTCCAGCACCATTCTCCCAACTACACCGTACAGCAGCACGGCAGTGCTATGTTTTAAACATTTGAGCTTATTAGATTAATGAATTAGATATTATCAGGTATTTGGGTATTGAACAATTCTGCATCTAATATGATAAAATCACTTTACTTTCACAGATAATGAATACAACATCAATATTCAATACAGTAAATTACTGTTAAATCATTTTGTTAATTCTCATATTCTTGGAGAGAAATTTTACCTCTGGTAACATCTTCTCTGATCTATACTGAAAATCTGCTGTTATATGGCCTATGAATTCTGCACTTTCTTCAAATCCAGTCATCCGAAATTTGCGCATCTTAATGTCTTTACGAGATTCCTGTAGCTTATATGTTTTTATGACAGGAACTGTATCTGGGGCATATTCATACAATTCTTTGATTCTTCTTGGTCTAGGGCGTTTTGTCTGATATCTATCCCAGAATGCCTGAACTATGACATTTTCACTAAGGCATCCTGTTCCCAAGTGTTCATAACTATGAGCAAGAAGTGTAGTAAAATTTATAAGCATATTTCTGATAGTATAATTAGAAAGTTGTCTAACATTTTCTTTATCACGCTGAGCAAAGTCATTCTCTAATAACAATGTGTCTATAATAACAGGTTTTAAAAAGGAAACTTCATCATCAACGTTTATTTCATCATAAATTTCTGGAAGTGAATCCTCTATAAGTAAATTTAGTCTTGTCCTGTTGATATTCAAACGTTCTTGGAGCTAAATTGTCACCTGGGTTGAAAAACCATATTTTTCTGCCATGTTCTCCTTTACTTCTGAAGTAGTCAAGGCGGTCCTGAACTGTTGGAATTGCAAGTAAATTCTCCATTTCCTTATATCTTCTCCATGTTGTTTTCCTGGGCAAGTCCCCCCAATCACCTGGTGGATATATCGGTTTGACCGGGGGATACACAGCGTCCGTGTCAGCTTCTTGAAGAGAAGATTGTGTACTAAGACATCTTTTCGTATTGTAGCATAGTCTTACAATTTGTTTCTTTGTTGCACATCTAATTAGACTCATTTTCAAAGTTTTTTTACTGCAAAATTCATGCTTTGACCAAGATGACAGCCATATTTCTTGTAGTTCTTGTTCTTAGTTCCAGACTTTCTTGGATCACCATTGTGACTCTCAAGGTTATTCCCTTAAATGTTTTTAAAGTTAAAATGAAGTCATAAGGAAAGGATAAAACAAGGTGATATTTGCAAAAAGTTGTAATGGATATGGCCCACTGTCCACAGTATCCAAGGTATGGGTCCAAAATGTCTCAGTTGTGTGGGACGAAATGTCCACAATCACACGGGACGAAATGTCACAGTTACATGAAATGTAGGACGAAATGTCGTATCATGGGACGAAATTAGTCACATGATTTCAAAATGGTGGATGTACCGCCGGTCAGAAAATTTCCAGAAAACAAAACTGAACGGTGAATATCTTTGTATCATTGAATTGATAAAGATCAGACACAGAAAATGATAGTTTTTATTAAGTTTTCTGATCATATTTACCGATAAAAAACTCAAACTCCAAGTGTGAGTGACCATTAAACGTTTTACTAAGATTTCTTTTCCAAAACTTGTCAACTAGACAGTAGAATCTATTAAACTTAAAACATGTTAAAGGATGTTCCTTGGCTAGAGATCTATCTGGATTAAATGCCAAAAGTTTTTTATTTCTTTTTGCCATGGTTGGAAGGATCATTGAAGCTTGAAACAGAGTGCCAACCCTATTTTGTGTAATTGCGTGTGCATCCCAGAGTTGCATACCTGTCAAGTCTCACGCATTGCGCGTGAGAGTCACGCATTTTGATATTTAATCACGCTCACACGCACACCACTCACTTTCTCACGCATATTTGTAAAATACCCTTTTGTTCAAAATTTTATACAAATTATTAACGATAACTGCCGATATATTGATTATTATTCAAACTTTTTTTTTAACTTTTAACTGATCTTTCAAAAAATGTAGAAGAATCACGACTTCCTATTTGACAATTTCCGGACCTTCGGTAATCCGATTTCTTTTCTGTATTTTACCTTTCACAAGTTTTTCCTGTTTGTTAAATATGGATAAACGGAAGGCTGCTAGCGGTGACGAATCACCAAGTCACAAGAAAACAAAGAAATTTGCTGGTGCTGCCATTTATAAAACTAAATTTGACACTGAATGGATGCGTAAATATCCAGTTTATTTAAAAGTCTAAATCCAAAAATTGTATTTGATCATGTTGTGAGTACATATTTTATGAAAAATTTCTGAGGTTTTAAATGTTTAGTTTTGTTCTTAGAACGCAGGAAATTGCATATTCTTACTTTGATTTTTAAAAATTTTCGGGGGCATGCTCCGATTTCTTTTCTGTATTTTACCTTTCACAAGTTTTTCCTGTTTGTTAAATATGGATAAACGGAAGGCTGCTAGCGGTGACGAATCACCAAGTCACAAGAAAACAAAGAAATTTGCTGGTGCTGCCATTTATAAAACTAAATTTGACACTGAATGGATGCGTAAATATCCAGTTTATTTAAAAGTCTAAATCCAAAAATTGTATTTGATCATGTTGTGAGTACATATTTTATGAAAAATTTCTGAGGTTTTAAATGTTTAGTTTTGTTCTTAGAACGCAGGAAATTGCATATTCTTACTTTGATTTTTAAAAATTTTTTAAAGAGTAGATGGCAGATTTCTCTCACTCTTTTCTTCAAATCACCCTTGACAGCTATGGAGTTGCCAACTGACCCGCAGCCTGCGGGTCTGACCCAGATTTAGAAATTAATTCCCGCTGACCCGCCAAGAAGGGGACTGACCCGCAAATTACCATAGGGCTTGAGGATTTGCAAGGTTCAGTCATTACCACTCAAATCCATCTGCAATTGCTTCGAATTGGAGTGATTTACATGGACGGGCTAAGGGTTATAGAGGATTAATTTTGTACCCGGGATGCCGCAAATGAAAAATCACTACGTGCATTATACTGTATCCATTTCTCAAAGACACCACATGAGAATGCACCATATCTTTTTATCTAATTTTCAATTCTTTTGGAAGGAATGCCTAGACACGGCCGGATTTCGGTTGGACCAACAATTACACAAAATAGGGTTGGCAGCTCTGGCATCCCTACCAAAAGAATTGAAAATAAGATAAAAAAATATGGTGCATTTTCATGTGATTTCTTAAAGAAATGGATAAAGTATAATGCATGTAGTGATTTTACACCTACTCCTGGGCACTAAATTAATCCACTACACCCTTAGTTCATCCATGTAAACATTCTAATTTGCAGCAATTACAGATGTATTTGAGTGATATTGAATGAACATTGCAAATCCTCAAACTATTATGGTCATTTGTGGGTCAGTCCCCTTCTTGGCGGGTCAGCAGGAATTCATGTCAAAATGATGGTTGGACCCGTGGGTTGTGGGTCAGTAAATATGGCAGCTCTGTTGAAACGGCATGCATATAATTAAATGTAGTCTAGCTGATTATAGCATTAGTTTGATATTAGTTTGGTTTGATGTGGTTTATATTGCTCAGTTTGTTTCAATTGCTTTTAATTGTAAGCATCCTTTGTAACAGCGACAAGTGGCTTCAACTTTTTTAAGAACATTACAGAGGTGACTTTAGCATGCACTGAGAAGCGATCCCTCAGTTTTGAAACTAGTCCAAAAGACTACGAAGTAACAAGCTTTTAACAGTACTAGTATGGGCAGGAGGTTAAAATCATCTCAGAAAATTTCCAAGTTTCGATGAAGGTTCGAACTCCCAACCCTTGACTTCGAAAGCCAATGACCTTGTTTACCCATACTCAGCCATGTATGTCCAGTTCAGTTTACACACATTTTAGTTTACTCAGGTTTGGTTTTCACAGGTTCCTTTGTATATCAAACTCAAAAATTTATTGCTCTGTATAGTAAATATAAATATAAACATAAGTTATTCCTGTATTAATAGATTTGAAAAAATCCAACAATGTTTTGTTCAAAAGTATGGACGACAGCCAGAATTTTTTGCAAGAGCATCTGGTCGGGTCAATCTTATAGGTGAGTATGTTTTTTTTCTTGAATTAGAAAAAGGTTCTATTGACTTATTTCCGTCTCTCCGTGAGGAGAATTGGGCCATTAAAGGTTCTATTAGTTAAATCCAATTTGTGAAGGGCCTTGATGGCCAAATGGTCTAAAGCTACATGTAGCTTATGGATCACAGTGCCTAGGATCATTTCCCACAAGTGATAACTGAACACAAGGCAGGTCAATACAAGCTTAAAAGCTTACATTTGATCAGGTTCCAGTAAGTTATAAAAAGAACTAAATGAAATTATGTCATATAGAGACAATTCTGGTTTGATTGTCTTAATAAGTTACCGTAATATGGGTTCAAGATAAATTTTATGCCTATATACCCCATTATTTAAAGTATTATAAGATTTGCATTAATTAAATTTTGTAGGTGAACACATAGATTACTGTGGTTATGCAGTGTTACCAATGGCGATTGAGCAAGATGTTGTGTCAGCTGTATCGACTAATGATTCCAACAGATTAGTTATTGCTAACACCGACAACAAGTACAAGTGTGTGTTTCATTTATATCCTGTAAATTGCTGTTTTCTGTCTTTTATCCACATCAACTCATTAGCTCACCTGACCGAAGGTCATGTGAGCTTATGGCATAGCGCAGCGTGTGTATGTGCGTGTGTGCGTCGTTAACACCTATTTTCAACTTCTCCTCTGAAACTACTGGACAGTTTTTAATGAAACTTTGTCAGAAGTATATATGGGCCGGTGCAATTCAAATTTGTTCGTGGCGTTGCTATGGCTACCATAACTAGGTCAAGGTGACCTAGGGGTGCAAAAATCTTAAAAAATCTTCTTCTCCGAAAGTACTGATTGGAGAAAAAATCTGATGTGATATTTGGCTTTTCTAGGGTCTTAAGCCTATAGTTTGTTCATTTTGTGAAATTCGGATAAAAAATAGGTTACGCGTTTTTGCGTTTAATTTTGAAAAAATCGTAAAATAGCTTCAAATTGTTATAACTTGACTATTTGACCAGATAATGACATGGGGTTTTCAGTTTTGACATCTTCTTGTTAGTATCTTCAAAATGAGGCCAAGGTCAATCGTGAAGGTCGTGACCTAATTTTTTTGACCTCTGATTATAATTATTATCTCGAAAACTATAAACTTTTTGTATAGGCATGTATATTAGAATGTTGTCGGTATTGATACAACGATCACTTTGATGTATAGAAAAAGGTCATGGGTTCAAAGGTCAAGGTCACATATGCGAAACAATACCGAAATGGTTAATTATCTTGAAAACTATAAACTTTTTGTATAGGCATATATATTAGAATGTTGTAGGTATTGATACAACGATCATTTTGATGTATAGAAAAAGGTCATGGGTTCAAAGGTCAAGGTTACAGATGTGAAACAATACCGAAATGGTTAATTATCTTGAAAACTATAAACTTTTTGTATAGGCATATATATTAGAATGTTGTAGATATTGATACAACGATCATTTTGATGTATAAAAAAAGGTCATGGGTTCAAAGGTCAAAGTCACAGATGCGTAACAATACCAAAATGGTTTATAATCTCGAAAACTATAAACTTTTTGTATAGGCAAGTATATTAGAATGTTGTAGGTATTGATACAATGATCATTTTGATGTATAGAAAAGGTCAAAGGTTCAAAGGTCAAGGTCACAGATGCGAAACAATACCGAAATGGTTAATAATCTCGAAAACTATAAACTTTTTGTATAGGCTTGTATATGAGAATGTTGTAGGTATTGATAGAACGATCATTTTGATGTATAGAAAAAGGTCATGGGTTCAAAGGTCAAGGTCACATATGCGAAACAATACCAAAATGGTTAATTATCTTGAAAACTATAAACTTTTTGTATAGGCATGTATATTAGAATGTTGTAGGTATTGATACAGCGATCATTTTGATGTATAGAAAAAAGGTCATGGGTTCAAAGGTCAAGGTCACAGCTGTGAAACAATATAGAAATGGTTAATTATCTCGAAAACTATAAACTTTTTGTATAGACATATATATTAGAATGTTGTAGGTATTGATACAACAATCATTTTGATGTATAGAAAATGGTCATGGGTTCAAAGGTCAAGGTCACAGATGTGAAACAATACTGAAATGGTTAATTATCTCGAAAACTATAAACTTTTTGTATAGGCATGTATATTAGAATGTTGTAGGTATTGATACAACGGTCATTATGATGTAAAGAAAAAGGTCATGGGTTCAAAGGTCAAGGTCACAGATGCAAAACAATACCGAAATGTTTTATTATCTCGAAAACTATAAACTTTTTGTATAGGCATGTATATTAGAATGTTGTAGGTATTGATACAACGGTCATTATGATGTAAAGAAAAAAGTCATTGGGGTTTCAGTATTTATGTTTTCTTGAAATGTATCAGCTAGCCATTAGTTATCAGGTGAGCGTATCAGGCCCATGGGCCTCTTGTTTTTGGTAGGGCCTCTGTGGCCAATTGGTGTGCTTACAAATCACAGCAAATCTGACTGCCAAGGTTTGAATCCAACTCAGGACAGTTCAGTTCCCTCCACCATTCATGAACAATCACCATCACAATGTGGAAAACCTGCACCAAATGTGAATGGACCATTTTTGGGCTAAAGTGGATGTCTTGGTCATGTGGGTTGTCAATAAATTCTTCCATTATGTTAAAATTTTTCAGTATCAAACAATTTATAATTGGGAATAAAGATATTGCAAGGCAAAAAATTCTGTCACTTCACTTGGTGGACAATTTTAGATGATGACATTCCATAACAATTGACACTTTTATTACGTTTATTTCTATTTATTTCAGAGATTTTGAATGTGATATAAGTAATTTTGAGATTAACAAATCAGACCCTCAGTGGTATAACTACTTTTTATGTGGATTAAAAGGCATGCTTGAAGACATGAAATTGGATAAAGTAAAAGGACTAACTTGTATGGTAGATGGTACTGTTCCACCTAGTGCTGGACTGTCTAGTTCAAGTGCACTTGTATGTTGTTCAGCATTGTTAACGATGCATGCCAATGGTCACTCATTGTCAAAGGTAATATTTCTAACAGTACTTTTTGCTATGTTGGCAGTTAATTAGATTCATATATTGTGAGTAATTGTTAGCTTAGTTGGCTGTGTAGCCACTCTGGGGTAATTATTCAATGGCCTTTACATAGAGCTTTTGACATGTTTCGATGGTCACAGCGCTTCTTACTACCTCCAACCTAGGTACAAATCTGACTTGAGTCAGATCCCAATGTGAGAAAAGTTTGCTTGCCAAAGGTTGGTGATTTTTCTCTTGGGACTTCAGTTTTCTCCGCTATCCCAGAACTGACTGAACTTGATATACACGAAAAAAGACTGGAGCATAAAAACACAAATTAATTCTCTCTACTCTACCAACTACTAGTATGCTATTCAGATGTCTTTATTCATCATTCACTTAACCCATCTCCAGTTACTTGACTGGCTGTGACTAATTATGTGTATATAGTTCTTCTTCATCTATTAGGTAGTCTTTTGCTCTTGCACATATTTTGCACTCGTCATTTTGAAATGGAAGTCAGTTCTTTCAGATGGGAACTTAAGATAAACGAGGCCTCTTGTCACTGTAGGCATGACATGATAAAGAACCCTGCTGTATAATGTTATTTGTACAATATATGCGCAAAAGTTATGCACCTTCATCTATAGCAGCTGGTGATGTCTTGATATAAATGAAATATTCTTGACTGGGATGTTAAACACCATTACTCTCAACTCTCAGTCTGTCAGGCTATTATCAGTAGCTCTTACCTTGATAAGGTCCATCACTAATCATATACAGGTTGTCCGAAATATATTGAGCTCAGGTATACATGTATTGAAATCCATCCTATATTGAAATCATTCAAATGACATGAACTTCCTTGCAAAAAAAACTTCTTTCTATGATTAAATTCCATGCTTATATTGAACTCGCTTACAGAATTCATGGTGATACTGAAGACTTTTTGTTGTCCCCACAGCAGCAAATATATGTAGTGTTTTATTTTATTTGTAGAAGGATATTGCTGATCTATGTGCTAACTGTGAACGTTACATCGGTACCCAGGGTGGAGGAATGGATCAAGCTATATCATTTATGGCTCAACAAGGAACCGTAAGATCTCTCATTCTACCTCAGTACTAATCATTGACAAGTTTTTTCTGATTTATTTAATTAATATACAATCAAACCTGTCTACCCAAGGGAACTAGTAAAAGGGGCCTTTATAGGCAGGTGGTCTCTAAATACAGATTCAAATAATATGAATAAAAAACAATTGGGATACAATATACTGGCCTTTATAAGCAGGTGGTCCTTATATGACATATTTATAAGACCCCGGATTCAATTATAAGAGGTCTGTAAGACACACACTTTTATTTTCACACTAATGGTGGCCTTTAAGACAGGTTGGACTGTAGTATGCAGATTACATTTTGTATCAACATTTAAGATGCATGGACTCGTGGCTAAGGACTGGAACTCATAATTCAAGCATCTTAGGTTTGAGCCCTACCTGGGCCACTAAATGAATGAGTACCAGTTGATATGCTTGAGATAAACCTTGCATTAGACAGGCTTCTTATACTCCTATATGCTTGACTCCACTGAATAATGGATAAAGGGACAGGTTTTATTTGTCTCTCAGCATAAACAGAAAATATCTCTCAGATACTACCGAAACTTTTTCTCTGGCAGGCAAAATAGGCGGAGCCAGAATCCCCCTGGATCTGCCTGTGGACAACTAAAAATGATTAAAATGTCATTTTCGGGAAAATATTTTTAGTGCTTGCATTATTATACCATTTACTGTGCATCAAATAATAAAATTTTATATTCTTTTTATATGTTATATATTATACTAGTGTTAATTTTACAGCATAAGACAGCCCTTTTTAATACCATTCCTCATCAGTAGTGCTTTCACAAAAAATGTGAAACTAAAAATTCTTAAGGGATTGAAAAACACATCTAAAGGACCAAAATATATTTAACCAAATATAGCTGTGGAAATACTTTGCATGTTGGAGTATACCTTAGTTTTTGAGGATTTTCAGAAGCAAATTTAGACAAAATTTTATTTCCGACGATACAAAAGTATTCCCTAGTGCCTACTGAGTTTATATACTAGCATTATTTTCTTGTATTCAGGCAAAGCTGATAGAATTTAACCCTTTAAGGTCAACTGATGTTCAGCTACCAGATGGCGCTGTATTTGTAATAGCAAACAGCTGTGTAGAGCTGAATAAAGCTGCTACTTCAGATTTTAATATAAGAGTTGTTGAATGTCGTCTTGCATCACAAGTAAGTGCAGTATAATAGAATCTAGATTAATAGAAACGAGGATTAATATTTTCCTGTCCAGAACGAGCTTTAAGGATTTCTGGACATTCAAAATATTTATTTGAGTTTGAGATATCTCTTTTTTACCCTGTTACTGGTGTAGGATTCTGTTTCTCACACATGTGCAACATAAAACATGATTTGTAAACAAAAATTCTTATCACATGTTCAGTTTTCATGTCACCATCCATGCCTACTGAAAATGATGTAATGGATTTTTGTTGACATTCTCACGTAATATGATTATGATGCTATCAATTGGGGGGGGGGGGGGGTCTTCTCTTAACCTGCTGTAAAACCTTTGAAATAAATAATGTACAGTTATGAAACTATCCATAAAAACTGTAAGGGTGTTTATTAATTATGTTTACATATAATTACAACCTAATATAGGTCGTGTCTCCTGAGGAAAAATGACTAAAATTTCCCAGTTTGACTACTTTGATTCAGGTATAAGGATCCTGGCTATAACAACATGTCATGTAAAAAAAAAGACTTGTCCCAAATGTTTAAGACAGAAGGCAGTAAAAAAAACATGAAAGTTTTATGATAAAATAGATTCATTTTTTTATGGAATAGGGAGGTCAGTTGATATAAAGGATCTCCATTATACCTGGTTGGTCATGACCTTCATCCAGTTTTACATCTTTGAAATCTAGGTCACAACATACAGTCAGTGTTTCAAAATTGTGTCTAGGTCATATAATTATATTACTACTTAAACAGGTTTAATTGATCCAGAAATTATCTCAATAGTCCAATGATATGTCATGACCTTGAACCAAGATAATGTTTTGGAGGTCAAGGTTATAATGGTGTGGAAAATTTGGGTGCATCAATCCTTTGGATTTCAATTTTTCACTACTAAAGGTATTATTGTATTCATATAATTGTCAGAAATTTAAAAAATGTTGCTTATAAGTATGAAAATCTGTAATTCTTTAAATGTAGATTATAGCAAAGTCCAAAGGTTTAAATTGGAAAGACTTTAAACGTCTTGGTGATGTACAAAAACAACTTGGTATAACACTAGAGGATGCTGTAAACGTTGTACAGGAAGTTCTCCATAGAGAACCCTATACTAAACAGGAAGTGTGTGGCATTCTGGGAGTGTCTGCTGATGAGTTAGCAAATACTAGTCTTAGCCCCAATACTCTTACAGGTAAGTTTCAGTTCAGTTGAACATAGCTGAGAAATATTATGTATTATTTTTGTCAACAGGGAAGAGGCTACCCTGGAAGCATTGCCGTGGGGCTTGAAAATCATATGACCGATATGGTTTTGTTGGTTACTGCATGTAGACAGGTCTCTAGTTTTTTTAAATATCATTTTGATAGATTAGAGCATACTTTTTGAAATGTACCTGATGTATTGTTGTTATTGGTTGTGTCATGTTTGATACATAAATCCAGTTTCATTCATGACAACATAATATTCTTGTTATGTACTGCATTTATTGACCCAAATGCGAATTCAGATTTCAAGCAAAAAATTTAATGTAGTAACGTGCTATTTGGGGTTTGAAAAGAAATTCAAAGTTTCACAAATTATTTTTCATCAACAGTTTGCCAATTATAAAAAACCATGAAAATAATAAGACCTGTAGTACTTGTTATGGCTGAATGGTAGAGTTGAATTGAGTAATGGTGTTTGACGTCCCAGTGAAGAATATTTCACTTATATTAAGAAGCCACCCGCTATAGGCGAAGATGCAGAAATTTTGCCTATGCGTTGCACTTATGGCATTATACAGTAGGGTTATTTATCGTGCCAAACATACTGTGACACAGGACCTCGTTTATTTTAGTTCCCATTCGAAAGAACCATGACTTTCATTTCGTAAAGCCAAGTGCTTGACAAAAGAACAGTCACTAACCACTTTTAAGTCTTTGGTCAGACCTGGTAGGGGTTCTAACCCACGACCTAAAACTTATGGAGCAAGCACTCTACCAACTGAGCTATAGCAGTGGTGTTTGGCTGAATGGTACCATCACCGACTTTGGAGTTTAAACATTATCTTTGACTCTTTTTACTTGAACTGTAAACAGTTTGTTACATATGAGACACAAAAGTAGGAGAGTATGAAACATGCGGTAGATAGCTTCATAGGATGCTTAACACTACATGTACTAATAATTGAATCAGATCAAGCAATGTAAAAATGTTAAAAACGATTTAAAAATGGAAAAAATTTAAGGTAAATTCACTGTTGAAAATGGGTAAAAAATTACTGATAAGTACCGGTAATCTTTTGACAGTTTGACACAGATTTATGGAAAACTCTTTTTTAATTTAAATGATATCATTAACACATATCCCTAGTAAAACAAGAGATGATAAGTGAGTTGATAAATTGAATTAAGGTTGCTTAACAAAAAATCAGAATCTTCCCATTTCAATATTTTTATTTTTTTTCAGTTGAAACTTTCAAATTACATGACAGAGCTGTGCATGTGTTCAGTGAAGCTAATAGAGTCCTGCAGTTCAAACAAGTATGTGATGACAAACCAACAGGTGCTATGGAGAAGCTCGGACAGTTGATGAATGACAGTCATGCTAGCTGTAGAGATATGTACGAGTGTAGCTGTCCAGACCTAGACAATCTGGTAGATATATGTGTGTAAGTACTTTAAATAAACCTATCTTATTGGGAGTGGGTTCAAACCCCGACCGGGTCTGACCCAAGACTTGAAAGTGGGTAGTGACTGTACTTTCGCCAAGCACTCAGCATTATGAAATGAAAGTCACAATAAAGAACCTTGCTGTCTAATGCAATCAGTGCAACACACAGGCAAAATTCTGCACTTTCGTCTAAATGAAATATTCTTGACTGGGACGTTAAATACCAATACTCAACTCAACTTATTGGGAATGGAGTAAAATCTCAATTCATTGCAATCATATATTCAGTCTTGGGACTTATAAAGAAAGCATAAAAGATAAAGACTTCTGAACTTAAATATTCTGTGGCCATAAGTGGGATGGCATCAAAACTTGATGTCTTCAAACTGGTAATATGAGTTTAATAACCAGTTATACAAATGAGGTGTTTTTAAACCTGATCCTTTGTAAATTTTCTTTTCTGAAATTGCAAGGCCAGTTTGTGGTACAGTCCCTGTTGGGCCTCTTGTAAGTTAATTACATCATGTCTTGACTAAAGTCTCTTTGAGTATATAGTCTTGGGTTCGAACCCCGACCTGGTCTGACCCAAGACATTACAAAATCCAAGTCGCATTTCTTTCAGATGGGAACTAAAAAAAAATGAGATCCTCTGTCACAGTAGGCTTGGCACAATAAAGAACCCTGCTGTATAATGCCATAAGTGCACAGTCAAAATTTCTGCACCTTCGCCTATAGCTGGTGACGTCTGGATATATGTAAAATATTCTTGACTGGGACTTAAATACCATTACTCAACTCAACTCAATTCGACCATTGCAGTATGAACATTTTATATTTGAACAAGGAGCATACTTGTAACAGTAAATTGATGCTTGTAGTTACTATAAACATTAATTTTCAGTGTCTTTTAAATTATACACTGCAAACATTTACTGGATTTATTCTAATTTCAGACAATCTGGTGCTATTGGATCAAGATTAACTGGTGCTGGTTGGGGAGGTTGCTCTGTTTCCATGGTTCCGGTCAATCAGGTTGAGTCATTCCTAGTCAATGTCAAGGACAAATATTATTCAAAATCACCAGCTAGAAATGCTCAAATAGACACAGCATTATTTGCTACACAACCAGGAGGGGGAGCTGCAATTTATGTTATGAATCTGTAGTTGAATACTCCGAGAAGACAATTGTTGTTTCAGTGGGATCATATTAATGGTTTTCATTCATATACCATTTGGTTTTTTTTAAGATAATCAAGCATTTGGTTTATCTTGTATGTAGGCACAAGTTGTTGGATATTTTTAGTAGGTAAAGTTAGCATTTAGAGTTCAGTGCTACCATTGGTCGTCATTTGTTACCAACACAATTTGTTTTCAAACTGTAGGAATATTTTATTTTTGACAAAATTTGATTCAGAGACTTAATGCACCATTTGATTGGTATTTTTAGGGGGAGGGGGGGTTGTGACAATTTTGGCACTTGGTTCCAATTCACCAGAATTAAAATTACCAATTTTTTTATATAATTTATAAATATACAACTGATTGTAACTAATTTGTTGGTAATTTTCTATCTTTTGTATTTTATACAGACTTTATAATCACAAGTGTTCACCCACATTTCAAATCGCCAAAATTAAAACGCTAAAATTTACAACTGACTTTTTTTACCACAATCATAAAAAATTTGAGACTGCCAAAATAACATGACATATCCTGCCAGAGTCAGAGAGTCATTATCTAGATATCTTCAAAAAGTTGAAGCAACTTCCAATGCTTTAGTATACTTCATTTAATATGTTCCTTGTGAAACATAATGCATATAATGTTATCAAAATTCTATACAGCAGTTAGAAGTTGAGGGTTATTCTTTGGATATGTTAATGGTGTTTTTAAATGTTTTTTTTTTAAATTTATTTCTTTCCTTATTTTGAGGAAGTCAGTTCTTGGATTGTGGTAGAAATTTAGGTGCTTATAGAAAACCCAACATTTGGCAAACATATCAGTTGGGTATTTGGAAAATATCGCCAAAAATGATTTTGATTTCACATTTAGTGATAATAGTGACAATTTTTTTAACTTGGAAGCCACTAGTCAGTTTTGTTGCCTTTGTAACCGAGAGTTATCATGTGTAGATTGGTTCTCGATGCTTTACTTTAAATGTGATGTTTGAGAGATATTTTTTATCTCCATTGTTATTATTATGACTTAAAATTATGTATCATATGCATTTATTTTTATAGTAATGTTTTGGGACTGGTCTCAATAGAATATATCTTAACTTTTAGATATTCCAAAATTTTGTTATTTTTGTTGTTATTCATGTACTGTAAATTTATTAATTTTAGCTTGCACAAATTTTGGAGAAAATTATACATTGAGTAGATTCAAGTGGACTGGAATTATTGTGCACCAACATCATACTTAATTAAACAGTGGATACAAATAAGTGCCATTTTATCCTTGCAAAAATCGCTGGAATTAGTACCTCACTAAAAATTACTTGTTTACGTAACTTCAGGGATTTATCAGGGTTTTTGGGAAAAGGCCCTAAACTAAAAATTGGGGAAAAACTATCAACTTTTCGCTCATTTTCGGAAAACTTCGACATCATTTTTAATGCCATTAATGATTAAATCACTGACCTCTTCATCCCCAAACTGGAATCGTTACTTTCAGCCACTGGGAATTTATAATTCTCAAGATCACTTGTTGAATCAGAATAATCTTTTTCTGTCGCTTAGTGTTTATCAGTGCTTAATTTACTTTCGTTTTCATTTAAAAACAACACAATTTTCTAATTGGTAATTTTCTTAGCCAATTTTGGGAAAAAATCAATGTTTTCCTTTGGGAAAGGGGCCAAATTTTGGCCCTAAATAGACCCTTGATAAATCCCTGAACTTATGTATTTATCCACCTGCTGCTATGAAATGCAAGTAGACAATCATTCATGGCGAGACAGAACTGAGTTTCACATAAACTGCTGAAGGTATAAGTCAGTCAGTCCTAGGATGGTGGAGGAAACAGTAGTACCCCTGGAAAACCACCAAGCTACAGCAAGCAAACTGACATACTTTCTCACACTGGGATCTGTCCAGAGCGGGATTTGAACCTAGGCAGTTAGAGGTGCTGTGATTCCATAAATGCGTGCTTTAGATCACTCAGCCACCTAAACCCCTGGGGCCGGTTGCGCAAAAGATGATTAAATTTAAGGACTAGTTAAGGTTTAACGTGTCGTTAAATTTAATCATCTTTTGTGTAACCAGCCCCTGGTCATTATTGATACTGTAAACATATTTAATCATGCATGTATTTATTTTCGAGGTATATGAAATGTAGAGATATCCGTGTAGTTAAATTTTCGTGATTTTTAGATATGCACTGCAACACAATTAGCATGATATAGTTTTTGCGCAAAAAAACGACCGCAAAATAATCAAAGATTAGTACACTGCAAAAATAAATATGTTTTCAGTATCCAATTTGAGGAATCTCATGTGCAGAGATTATAACAAGAAAACTTATAATTCTGGATAGATAAATTTATTTATTTACAATATACATGTATTTAAAATTAAAAGTATTATAAACAGAAAATAAGAAAAACCATATTAAAGAAAATTTAATATCACAGTCAAATAAAAATAAAAATAGATTTAAAAGATCACTTATGAGAAGTACTTTGTACTTCTTAAGTACTCAACTATTACACACTTTTGGGTCTATAGCATTTCCATTATGACTTTTAAAAATGGAAAATTTAACTTATGGTATAGTTTTTTTATCTTTAGAACTTGCTCCATGTCTTTTTGCTTATTAGAATATGTAATCTCTTGCACCTGATCCAAAAAGTTCAATAATGAATGAAAATCTGTTGCACACATTCTTAAACTAAATTCAGAGTTCTGACAAATTTTCTTTGCAAATACAAGAAATATTTTCTGCATTGAAGTCCGAACAATGGTTTCAAGATTGAGCTTTGTTCTAGAATGAATGAAATGCAATGCTGAAATTAGAAAATAAGCAAATCTTCAAGAAAATTATCCAAAAGTCATTAAACTTCAATCTTAATTCATAAGACAAGTATTTTCTAGGTTTTTCATTTATTCAGCATCATTTCAGCAGGACTGGTTCTCTTCATCATATCTTTATATATTAATATGTCCTAGATTTTTCATTTATTCAGCGTCGTTTAAATTTTCAGCAGTATTCTTTATTACACCTTTGGTATATATTATTATGTCCTAGGTTTTTCATTAATTCAGCGTCATTTCAATTTTCAGCAGTATTCTTTATTATACCTTTGGTATATATTATTATGTCCTAGGTTTTTCATTTATTCAGCATCGTTTCCGTTTTCAGCAGTGTTCTTTACCATCATATAGTTCGGATCAGGATCTTTTTCTATCAAGGTAATTTCCTTTGTATCTCTTTCCTGTAAAAAGAAAAGTAAAATGTTTTATTTGGATACATGTATATACATGTACATTCTGTATGAAGTCTGACAACAGGTTGTTCATTAGTTCAGATGGTAAAAAGGTGTACTTCTACAAAAGTACTTGAACTACCATATATAACTGGACATTTTATCTATCATGACCATTTAAGGTCAGTGGTTATATGTAAAGCAGTTTGTGGTCACTATTAGTATATGTGTTTATCTTGGAGCAATGTTTAATTTATTGTCATATCCTTATATTGTAAAAAATAATCATTTACCAGGAATCATAAAAATAAACCAATGCCTTTTTAGACAAGTTAAGAGATTTTTACAATCAACTTTCAAACTGTGTTGAACTTCACAAATTCTGAAAAAAACTCTCTTTACATGGTTAAGTTATTACAATATACATTGATCTATTAGCTATAGGTCCTTCTGACATCTCAGATCCTAAAAACAACAAAGGCAATTCATAAAAAAATAATTCTTTTCATTGCCATTAAATAATAAGTTTATTGCAAAGGTATATGTTCTACAGCTTCACCAAAGCTGGTGACATCTCAATTTAAGTGTGAAATTGTTGAATGGGACGTATTTCAAGCCTAATTGCACTCTAACACTAACAGTCACACTCAAAGGATGGATACCACTATGGTAGCTCAATTTGTAGAGTGCTCGCTCCGTAAGTGGGAGGTCGTGGGTTCAAGTCCCAACCAGGTCTGACCCAAGACTTGAAAATGGGTAGTGACTGTTCTTTCACCAAGCACTTGGCATTACAAAATGAAAGTAATGGTTCTTTCGGATGGGAACTTGAAATAAACAAGGTCCCGTGTCATGGTAAGCTTGGCACGATAAAGAACCCTGCTGTATAATGCCATCAGCGCAATGCACAGGCAAAATTTCTGCATCTTTGCCTATAGCTGGTGATTTCTCGATATAAGTGAAATATTCTTGACTGGGACATTAAACACCATTACTCAACTCAACTCATCTAAAAGGATGGATGGGCACATCGCCATACATTTATGCCTTTGATTACACGATGGGACATATCATTCGGTTTTGTAAAATTTATCTACTCTATAATCTAATGTTACATTTAAATTAAATTGTTACATTTAAAGATATAAAACCTTTTGAATTAGTTATTCCTTGTGTATTTTTACTTATTAATCAGTTCTAGTACTGTAAAGGTTTGATTACTAATCATTTCTAGTGTTGTAAAGGGAGTTAATTTCAGTATCTATGTATACAGCTAAAGGGAGATAACTAGGACAGTCATCATCCATCATGTATTTTTTGGTTACTGAAAAGTTCTAGTGATTTGTAAAGGCCCTTTAAGGGGGTTAATTCAAGTGTCTACTTATACATCTAAAGGGAGATAACTGAAGTGTTTATCATTACATCTAGATTTCCAGAATATTAAACAAAAACTCCGCTGAGCGGGGCAATATACGCTCGTCAATGTCTATAATGTCAGCAGGAATAATAAGAGGAGATGAAAATGATATGCACATCTTCATATGATCTTGATAATACATGCCAAATTTTAAAAAAATCAGTCTAAATCTGTGGGACAAGAAAATTAAACACAAGATACCAGAATCTAGATACAAAGAACCTTAACTCCAATTCTGCAAAAAATTGAAATGCGACACAAAAACCTGTTCTATATGTTAATCATTTTTACTTGTTGTATATCCATACCAAATTTGAAAGGGATTAAATGAAAAATAAAAAAGTTCTTGTGTTGCCCTTTTTTGGCACTCAACGGGCAATGAAATTTCACACAGCATCTTCATTTTAAGATATACACACTTCTTCATATGATCCTGATTGTGGAAAACTGTGGAACTAGTGCAACCTACAAGCCAGACAGACAATGCCATACCATAATGCATTTCGTCTTTGATGGGCATATAAAAATTAAGGTGTGATGCAACATATACTGTTCTAAGGAAGTAAAATATTAACTTTCAGAAAGACTAGATGAATGTCTCCAACAAACTGGAAAGCAATTTAGCATTTGTATAATCAGTATGGTAGTTGTTTCCAATACTTTGTCTATTATATAAGAGTTCTATAAATTATATAGGGTTATTGAACTGATATTGTAAAATATTGTCCCAAGTTGACTTGACATTTGTACGAGCTTGGGAGTGCAAATTTCGAGTCAACGAGGGACACTATTTCACAACATCAGTTTAATAACCCTTTTATTATATAGCAAAATACATTTCTTTTACTTCCCACTTGTAGTTCATCTAATAAACCATTTACTACTAGTTTAATATGACAACAACACAGCAATGACGTGTCCAGTCATTTAACAACAACCGTGTGATGTCAGAAATGACAGTGTCATGTGACAAAGCGTGCAGTATGAAAAAATGTTTTGACTCTGACTTAAAGTTTGCTTGCAAATATTGATACATATTGCACGCTAATACCTCAGGATTTATTGTTTAATTTCTATGTGAAACATATAATGCTAATATATGTTGTATTCCCAAACAAAAATTCAATGTCATCATTTTTTCAGAAATTTTCACAGGCAAAATATACAATTAAGAGAATCGAAACAATCGCTGGAAGCAGATTTAGGCAAAATGTCACTCAAAATCTTGTGTAGATAGTAAAAAATAAAGCATTAAAATTAGAGAGACAGTTCACTCAGTACAAAGAAATAAATTGTGGATATAAATCTGTGATAAAATGGCTCTGACAATGTCAACAGGAGAAATTGACTTGTCAACAATATAAACAGAAACAAATAAAGCAAGATAAAAGAGATGTCATAAACATAACACAGAAAAAAAACTTTAAAAAAATGAAAAATAAAACAAATTTTTGCAATTGGTCATGACAAGATATTTTTTTACATTTGTAAGGTTATGAACAAGAATGATCTGAAAAACATTGTAGTTTGCCTATAAAACTTTACCATAAACTCATAGCATTTGTCAATAAAATACTTGGACACTGTTGAAGGTCCATGTTCACATGGGAGGTAGGACATAACTTAACATAATCATACCAGTCCATGTTCAAATCAAAATCCCAAAAATAAAGTAAAAACTTTGAAAACTGGCAAGCTAAGTTGAACATGTGAACTTTCACTAGTGAAGTGAGACACTGTGCTCTGGAAGGGTAAGCACCTACCGACAAAGAAAACAAACTATTTTATACTTTGTTCAGGATAGATACAAATTAAACGCAAACAAAATATAAAGTGACTATTAAAACCATTTTACGTGACATATTATATTTTATGAAAAAGTGAAAATACGTATTTAAAAATTATTTTAAAACCAGTGACATATATTGTTAATAAACGACATTGTGGTGTGTTATGAATGTGAACACAGGTAAAAGCTAATATAACACACAGTGAATTTGCAGTGACAGATATACTTTTAACATTCTCCTTTGCCCAACTGTAGTCGACTTTCCATCCTGTTATAAAATAATGTGATTTCTTAATTATCAATTGATAAAATTCATCCATGTTCCATGTGATACCATAAATAAATTTTAACTTATACTGTGAACATATTTATTTTTGCGGTGTAATAATTTTCGCTTATTAGGCAGTCATTTGTTGTGCGCGAAAATTAATACCCAGCAAAAATTATATTATACTTATTATGATATAGAGCATATTTCAAAAACGCAAAAAATTAACTAAGTTGATATGTCTTAATATCCTATATTGCAAAAAATAAATAATCGCGAAATTAAATACATTTACAGTATACAGAGCCTTTATTTCCAGTGGTTATGGAATAGCATTATTTGTTTTTTCTCCTATAAAATGGATACAGAGTTATTGAGCCATGTTTACATTCCTAGTAGCCGAAATCGTTATTGGGTACTGGTATCTTAGAAATTCTTTTAAAAAAGACCAGTTTTAACTAATTTGTCATAAAATAGTTTAAAAGAATTATATATTTTTACAAATTTTGGATATTCGGCTACTGATAATTCTAAATTTGTGGAAACGTAGTATTGAGTAATTCTAGGAATCTGTAGTGTGAAAATTTAATTCAACACAGATGTTCTTAGGTATCACATAGCACAAAGATGAATCCCTTAAACCATCAAACAAGCAAATAGTGAATTACAACAACAACTGACTGATGCAAAACATCCCGTCCCAATAGTGAATATTGTAAATTGGGCTTTTGTTGTTCAGTCTTAATAAATGGCATATCAGAATTTTTCAACACGTTCATGTCATTTTATAAATGGCCAAATTCAAACTTTCAATGAGTTTTATTTTATAAATGTTCAAGTTGAAACTTCAACAAGTTTTACTAGTATTTCATAAATGGTCAAATTCACAGTTTAACAAGATTTGTTCATTTTATAAAAGTCAAATTATGTTATATTTTCAGACAATGTAAACATTTATGGGATGTACATTTCACTTGAGTACATGTATAACCAAACCCTATTAACATACAACATTTTTCTTTGAGCCATTTCTGTTTTGCCTGTTTCACTGGATTTACATAGGTAAACAACTTTGACCTGTCTGCTTGACCTTTAATCTAAATATTTATTGTGGACAAGTGCATTTATGTTTAGGAATTACAGGTGTTTATTTTGTCTACATAATGCGAACACTAATCATGTACCTTGAGTACATTCTATTAACAGTGAATCCTGCTACTACTTATTTATTGGATGGATCCTTCTACATGTATATGAATATTCCTAATGAAAGGTCAAGCGAACAGGTCATTGTTGCTTGCCTACTCTTGTTGTTTACAATTGTGCTTATCTTTTTTGCCCAAAGACACCCATACCTATGTAAACTAAAGATTTTCAAAGTCACCAACTCGATGAACATCACCAAATTGGCAATAAACACCAGAGATTACAAGCTTCATGGATTACAAAACCAGTTGGCTGATTTTGGTCTATTGAACATATGTACTGATTTGATTCATCAACACTATTCATTCAGTTAAGATTTTGCCATTATACAGGGGTTTGATGATAAATTGAGAGGAACTTATAAAGAAAA
This sequence comes from Anadara kagoshimensis, assembly GCA_021292105.1. Taxonomy (NCBI): domain Eukaryota; kingdom Metazoa; phylum Mollusca; class Bivalvia; order Arcoida; family Arcidae; genus Anadara; species Anadara kagoshimensis. The sequence continues at coordinate 40,388,083 of CM037871.1, forward strand.
ACATAGTAGAAATAGATTATGGGACTTCAAGATACTGTGGTGATAAGTTAGGTAGCAATGTTATTAATAATAACATAATAATGACGTTTTACAGTACCGGTATATAAAATATAAAGTGTATAAATTTATATATTTTTGAGGAATTTAAATTTTGATAAGAATGAGATTACATCTACATAGAGCAGGATAAACCAATTTAAAATTACAATAAATGTCTTATACATGTGCATCAAAAATGCATTTGAATATCCCATATTGTTTGTGCAATGATACAAATAATTGCATATTTTAATATTTCCATTTTAACCCAGAGAAAAAATCGTATCACAAACCCATTCTAACAAAATCTGATCTATTGCAGATGGTTTTCTCTATTAAATAATTAAAAATGCAAAAAGGATCATCCTTAAAAATGAATTATTATAACATTTGAAAAGACAAAAAAAAAAAAAAAACTTCAAGCAAAAGAAATTTAACATCTATTTATTGAATATATCATATGTATGGGCATTGTAAATAATGATCCCAGCACTAAAATTGGTTTAAAGAGGAACATTTGTAATGAAACAACAATACAACCTTAATATCTGCAGGACTGATAATTGATGTAGAATTATAGAAAATATAGCATGATCAGTAACCTACATCTATTCGAGGGTCCTACAAACCGTCATCCCATGTCGTGACATGGCATGTTAAAGAACACTCACTGCACATTGCTCTGAGCACACTACAAAAGTAAAAATTTGTGGCTGGTGACATTTCAATATAAGTGAAATATTTTTGACTAGGACATAACACTCCATTCCATCAATCAATGAACAATCTATTTAACAACATGAAAATTGAAATGTGTCTTATCATACTTTAAACATCATTTGATCCTGATACTTTCAAACCTCAGCTGACCTTGTACTTGCATAATTAACGTATCGCCCACCACGCCCACAATGTTCCGTCAAAATGGCTGGATGCTTGATTTACACACAAAAAGAATGAAAACTCGGCCTGAATAGTGCCATTTAATGACGTCACTGACACTAGTACGCCATTAGTTGTCGTGACGCTGCTTTGGTACCATGATGGCAGCCAGTGTTGGAACATTGTGGGCATGGCCGGTGATATGTCAATTAATTACTTAACTAAACTAAATATGTGTCTACATCATATATTTCTTCACCTGTCTAATATATTACTTCACTTCACTTTATAAATAGTTGTTTTCAGTATAAAAAAATAATAGAGGGACTGGTTTTTTTTAGAAAGAAAATGCCCCCCAAATACATAAAATGGACAAAAAACTGTCAAAATCTTTTAAGAATCTTTCCTAGATCTGACCCTTTGTTACTGCAATTTAGCCATTCAATAACAATATCCACAGTGCAAATCACATCACAATATCCAAAACTCCAATCTCCACATACCTTCATGATTAACAATTTGAAGATAATTATGCAAGTGGAACAACATAATTATTTACAATAAGCTTCTGGAATTTTTTAAATGCAAACTTGATTTTTGGAATTATTGTGTCATTTGCACTTTGCTTATCATAATCATGATTGAATGACCAAACTGCACTTAAAGAACAGGTCCAATTTAGAGAAGATCCTTTAAATGAAAATGACATTGTCACCACTAACAACACAGACAAAGTATGTTAACTCCTATGTCTTAAATTAGTTCCATTTTTTATCTGACAAAACAATGTATTAATTAATGAATACTACCTACCCTCATGCTAACAATCTTTTCACTAAGGATTTTCAAGTCTAACGGGTTTTTGTTGAAGATTAGCTCCCTTGTTAGACGATTGATTTCTCGATTTGTATCTCTCTGTTTTCTTTCTAGCTCTCGTATTTCTGTGTTTGTCTGGTCACAAATCCTGAAAATAGATATTTTACAGAATAAGACATGTTGCCTAGCTTCTATTAATAAATTTAATACGGATCAACATAGGTTTTTTAAATTGACTTTACCTGACTTCTCGACAAAATCATCAGTGGTTACTTTTTCAGAAACTTTTAAAAATATTCTTAGAATTCTTAGTGCAATAGCTGTTCTCATTCATACATACAAGTTTGGCAATACAGAGTAGCCACATCATAACCAAAGTCACACCATTTAGTGGATAATGTGTATCCTGTGTATAACATGTCAAATGATAGATCAAATATTGTATAAAATTACAAATGAAAACCCATTAATGAAAGGAATTCTGTAAAATTATTTTCGCCATGAATTTAACACTGAGCTAACAAAAAGGAACAGAGGTTCAGCTGCCGAAAGATAGATAGCTAGTGACTGAAAAGTTACCGACAGATACTGTAAACATATTTATTTTCGCCGTGTTGTAATTTTCACTTATTTTGCAGTCGTTTGTTTTGTGTGAAAATTAATACAGAGCGAATATTATATTATGCTTATTGTGTTATAATGCATAATTCAAAAAATGCGAAAATTTAACTATGAGGATAGGTCTAAATTTTCTATACAGTGAAATTAAATACATGCGAAATTAAATACTGTATAAGAAGAAACAATTGTGAGAAGAAATATTCACAATTTTCACGGTAACACTTGTACCATGAACATATCTTCTCAGCAAAACTTATTTACTTCCCTTGGCTCACTTTCGATAAATTTGGAACCGTGAAATTTTCTTACCGTTAAATAGCTACAAAGACCAAAACCGCAAAAATTAGCTACCACTAATATTTCTTCTTATACAGTATGTTTACACTATAGGCAACAAGTATCTGGGTTAGGTCAAACTATTTATATTACATTATCTATAATAGTACATACTTCTGATATTCCTTTTTAAGAGCTGCAGACATTGATAATGTATTCTGTATAAGTTGTCTGTAGGTAGGACCTGGAGGAGTACCAAATGTTAAGGAAATATAAATACTATTTGGAAAGACTAATTTTGACTGAAAAAAATCTAAAAGTGACAGATGAAAAATCTAAAAATGACAGATTCAAGCCATTTTAAACATTTCTGTGAAAAATGATTTTTTAAAATTTTTTCCATAGAATGTACTGGGTGGGGGACACAAATGGAAGTCTTATCTTCTATTTCTCTGTGGAACTCTGTTTCCTCAGGGACCACAATGGCTGAGTGGTGTAAGTGTGTGTTTATGAATCATAGTGTCTCTCACTGAATAGGTTCAAATCCCACTTGAGACAGATGTTAGTACAGAAAGTTAGTACATGATTTACAGCAATAATTGTCAAGTTATCAAACCTTTACTGTGAGTAAAAATTCATAACCAGTTAAATCTTATGACTTATTCAATAAAATGTATATACAATGTACAGTCAAACCTGTCTATAAATGCCACCCAAGAGAACCAGTAAAAGTGGCCTTTATGGGCAGGTGCCCTTTATATACAGGTTCAATAAACATATAAAGAACAACTGGGATACAATTCTACTGGCCTTTATAAGCAGGTGGCTTTTATATAGAGGTGGCCTTTAAGGCAGATTGGATTGTATGTATTAGTTAAAGGATATGGAAGTTTGGCTATTTCTGTTCTGCGGACTTTCTTTCCAGGTTGATGGTAGTCCCTCAGTTGTCTCATATGAAGGTAGTGGGATATAAGTGGACTTCTGCCTTGTGTGTTAAACATGACCCTCTCATAATCTGGCCCTGGTCCGATTTGATGGGACTGAAAAATATCAATACATGTAAATTTTAAATAATTGATTAAAAAACACAAGAAATTACCCCTTATCTTATGTCTACCTGAAAAGTGAATGGGTTTTAATTGCTGTCCGAGAGGTCTAAAGCATTAACTTAGGGATCACAGTGCTTCAGAATATACAGTTATTTAGTACTAGTATTTATCAGTTTGTTTGATGGAGCTTATGTTGCATTTACTCCAGATATTCTGGTTTCCATCACTATTCCATAATTGACTGCCTTGATCTATCATGAGACTAGAAATAAATCTTGACCAAGGCATGAATACCATTCCAACCCACCACATAATATATCCAAATCAACCTAACCAAACCTGATCAACCAACCTATCCCAACCCTTCCCACCTAACCGACCAACCAAACACCTTACCACCCACCATCCAACTCGACCAACATAATTGAATTTATCAGGTACTTTATCTAAATGTACTTAATATAGTATAAGAAATTCAAGATTTTTTTAATTAATTAAATTTGCTTTAAAAAAAAATTTAATAATGTTAATAAAATAAATGTGTTCTATCAATGTAAACATGGTATTTATTATACACTTACCTCTTGTATCGGTTTCTCAAATGTGGTGCCACGAGTTGCCAGTCTAGATGGACTTATCTGTGATACATTGGCTGGTAAAGGATTACTAACAGTTGACCCAAAGGTACCATTTGTAAAGGAGGTCAAGGTCGTATTGGTTGTCATTTTTGTCAATTCTCGGGAGACATTTGTTGGAGACAAACGAGTTGAAGCTGTATGTGCCGTGTGAGATTCATCACCTTTCCCAAGGGAATCAATGATTTTGGAAAAGGAATCCATTTCTTGACCAAGTGTATCTTTAAATTTAAAAAAAAATGAAACTTTGTCAGAATGCAACAAACTAGAGGGATATATCAGATCAGAAACTGATATGACATCAAATACATTATTTAGCATTTGTTATTTTTTTTGTGGAAGGAATTGGCACTGATGCCATGTTGTAATTGAAGACACACAAACATTTGTATACCTATGCCATAGTGATGTTATTATTGTTTAAATTATTACAGTTGTAAAAATTATTAAAAGCGCTCATTTGTTAATAATCTAAAAAGTAAATTATATGAATTTGAAATAATTTTTTCATTTTGTGATGAAAAATATGAAAGAATTGTACATTTTGCACACATAAAATACTGTAAATGCATTTAATTTCGTGTGTATTTATTTCCACGGTATAGGATATTTAGACATATTGGCATAGTTAAATTTTTGCGTTTTTGAAATATGCTCTATAACATAAGGGGTACCGGTATAATATAATTTTCGCTTTGTATTAATTTTTGCGCAAAACAAATGACTGCCAAATTTGTGAAAATTAGTACACCGCAAAAATAAATATGTTTACAGTAAAATGCTTTGTTCATGTGTAAATTTTGTAATTCTTCAATACTATGGATAACATAATTAAAAAAGAAAAACTTAGAAACAATTAAGGACTGGTTTATCCATGAGAAAACAATGTCCAATTTACTGAAGTACTAATGTACCGGTATTTTGATATGTACTTACTTTTGTTATTTAGTTCTTGTACTTGTAACATTTTTTTCGTAGCTTCACTTTCACGTTCTAATCCCTTTGGTTTTTCTAAGCGTTTAACATCCCATGTCTTCCATGTACCCGGTACTGGCTTTAACCCTACAAAACAGCATTTAATTATAATCAATAAAAAATTCTGTACAATGTATTATAGTCAAAATCAAATATGTTGATCATTTACAAAATGATTGATTGTCACCATTTGTTCAGTGAGTTGAATTGAGTAATGGTGTTTTATGTCCCAGTCAAGAATATTTCACTTATATCGAGATGTTGCCATTCACTTATATCGAGATGTTGCCAGCTATAGGTGAAGGTGCAGAAATTTTGCCTGTGCATTATGTTGATGGCATTATACAGCAGGTTTCTTTAGCGTGCCAAGCCCACCGTGGCACGAGACCTCATTTATTTTAAGTTCCCATCCGAAAGAACCATGACTTTCATTTCATAATGCTGAGTGCTTGGTGAAAGAACAGTCGCTACCCACTTTCAAGTCTTAGGTCAGACCCCGCCGGGGATCAACCCACGACCTCCTACTTATGGAGCAAGCACTCTACTAACTGAGCTACCACAGTGGTCTATTTGTTTAGTGGTATTTTGGTGTTATAAAGGGGTTGGCAATAAGTCAAAGTAGTCCCATCAAAGAAATTACAGTCAAACCTGTCTATATAAAGACCACCCATGGGAATCATTAAAAGTGGCCTTTATGGACAGGTGACCTTTATATACAGGTTCAAATAATATGAATAAAGAAGAATAGGGATACAATTCTACTGGCCTTTATAAGCAGGTGGTCCTTATATAGAGGTGACCTTTAAGACAGGTTGGATTAGATAGAATAAATGAGTTTTGGGACTATACTATACTGGATTCTTAGAATCAATCAAGGATATGTGATTCATTCCACTGTAGTAACTGCATGTACTGTGATATAATTGTCTAGCTGGAACATTTGACAAAGTGAAGTATTTTGTAATTGTAAATTCTTATTTGGTCAATGAAAACATAATAAATAAACAAATTACTAGTACAAATACTCTGTTGGAATCTTTACACTAGCATTTTTATTCTGTTTAAATAGAATTACTAAGGAAAGAAAACACATGAGAATTTATTCGGTTTGGAAAGAATCCCCTGATCGAAAAAATTTTCACTGTTGCACTTTCATGCAGATGACTGAAAATCAATTTCAATTTATTGATTTTGGGGTTTTGTGCTTGTGCATTTTCATAAAACACATCTGGAGCATCTTAAAAAACATTGGCTTTAGCCATGAGGCCAGGTGCTCTGGAAGAGTAAGTTAAAACACTAACCTGTTACCCATTCATGTATAACATTAGCTAGTTCTTGTTTAAAGCCATCCTCTAGCTTATCTCTAGATTCTGGAAATGCTTCATAATAAGCTGCATAAACAGCTTGAGACAAACAATTAGGATACGCCTGCAAATATGAAACAAATTTATATATTAAGACTTACAATGGTTATGAGTAAACAGTTGCTAATTGTAATGGGATGTCATTACTACATCCACTAAATGACAAGAGAATGTTTGTCTTACAATACAATGCAATACAAGGCTTACTAAATGTGTTTAAATATTGAGTGAGACTACCTAAATCCACTATTCCAAATTGTTTTAGATTGAAAAATTTAACAAATTTTAATTACTTTAATTTTAACTGACAATTAAGAAAACCCACTTAGGCCAAACGTTAGTGTTTTTTTCTGGGCAATCTGGTTTCCTCTGCTATCCCAGAATTGACCACCTCAATATGAATATCAAGGTGGTCAGTTCTGACTTAGCAGAGGAAATCAAAATTTCCAGAAAAAACAATGACCGTCAGCAAGGTAGCTGACAAATATAAATCCTCAGTGGGATATATATTATGAAATACATTTCATTTAGCACTGAATTCACAAATAATTAGTCTGATTGTAAACAGGGACTTTAAACCGTGCACCTTGCTCCCTACATCTGCATCTTAAATCTCCAATATCTGACAACTTTTAAAATCTTTTTACATTTATTTCTCACAAAATTCAGATGAAACTAACATGATGAATTAGAATTGTCTCTCTTGAAGCACTCATTCCACTATAAGATGATACCAAACTGCACTATGTTTACTAAAAATATCTTAGAGTTAACAAAACTCTGTAACAGGCTATTTATTAGTTATGTGTATCATCAATGACTCAACCTAAAGGAAAGAGACGTCATCCCAGTGATACCTCTGGACAATAGATGTGTCTGTTCCCAAAACATTCATGAAATAAGTATATGTATACTGTATAATATCTATATGTGATATATCCACAAAATATTTATAAACAAATCTTAACAAATTTTTTTTTAAATTGATAAAAGTTATGATAAACATATGCATATTACATAACATGCTGTACAACAAACTGCAAGAGTAAGTTTACTACATTGACTTGTTTCTGCCCTTAGGTGGACAACACCTGGAAAAAGACCCTGGGCAGGGTCAAAACAACCTGGTGCAGAACTTTTGAAGCAGAATTAAAAGAAACGAACCTGGCATTGGTAGAGGTAGATGCCAAAGTCAAGAATAGAGCTCAGTGGCAAGATCTTATGTTGATCTTATGCTCCACCAGGAGCGAAGAGGATAGGTAGGTAGGTAGTTTCACCAGCAACAATCTGGTGTCATCAGGATCCTGATGTATGTATTGCTAATTATTTATTTACAAAGACACTATTAAATCCAACTGGATCCAATGACAGATTTTATCACAGATTAGCACAACCAGGGTGTTTCGATTGAAGTGGTATACCATTAACTTACTGACAGAAACTTATCTTTGACATCTTTGTGTATACTGGTAAATAAAGCTACGTAACTGTCTGCTATCCTGTCATACAGCAAGTCTTTGTCCTTCTGGCTCTTTGGCTAAAATATAAAATTATATATCTACCATTTATCTATTATTATGGATAACTTGAAGCAATTTTTGTTGTTTCAAAATTCAGAAACTCAAATTCCTAGATAACTGAAACTAAAAATTACTGCATGGCATTCTTTTATTGAAGTTTCATTGTATTTTTCATTCAATGGCTATTTCTACTTGATACAACTAGAATTGTACTAAAAAAGAGGAGTTGATTGGAGTGATAGTGTATTATGTCCAAGTGAAAATTATTTCATTGATATTAAGACAGTCAGTTTATAAATGGAAGAGGAAACTGGAGTACCCAAAGAAAGTCACTGACCTTTAGCAAGCAGACATTTGCACACTCACTGCTTAAGCAGGATTTGAACCTAGGCTGTGAGAGGCACTGTAGTCCAGAACCACATGCTTTAGAGGTCCCTTGTCCGAAAGGAGGCTAGTAAAAAATTATGACCCAGATATGATTTAAAAAAACATACCCTTATACCCTATGTTTGGACCTTCTAAATAAGGTTTTATTAAGGTCATAACACATCATCGTACTAAGAGGATTATTTGTATCAAGTTTCATATAAAATGAACAAGAGCAATAATGAGTTACTGTTAAGGGGAATATTTTCACGTGGGTAAAATTTTCACTTATTTAGTGCTAAAGAAATCACCAAAAATTTTTACCTACGAGAATATGTCTACCATACAGGTAAATATATCATAATGTATAGAATATACATGTATGTCCACTTAAACTGGTTACGCAAAAATTACACCAGAATTCAGAAATCCTGTAATTTTCACCCATCAAAATGAATCCCCTTTACAGTATATAAGCTCGACATGAATTTACAAATGGAAAGACAGTACTGTGAAATTATTTATTATTTGTGTTTCATGTTATCTACAAAAACATTGACAAATGGGACACCACAAAAAATTAATGATTTCACAGTATTCAAAATCTGTTTGTTTGGGGGCTAAAATCACACTTATAATGTCCCCTATTCACTTGAAATACAAGAAAAAAGCATAAGAAAGAATTCTTTGTTTAAATATAGAATGATTTCTTTAAAATCAATCTGCAGCTTGATGATATATAAATATTTGTTAATTTGTATATACAACAGACAGACTTATCAAGCATGTCAGACGTTAATGCACATGCATCTGGCTTTTACTTACTTACATGTTTAAATAAATAATTGTCAATGTTTTTTATTTTTTGTGTGGCAACATCAATGCTCTGTTATATTTGATTTGGTGTACCACAATAACTCTAGACTGTTTATACATTATAGTGTATACATGTACTCTATACTTATCTCTCAAGGACATACCAATGAGTCTTGTAGGTCGAGTGCAAGGACATACCAATGAGTCTTGTAGGTTGAGTGCAAGGACATACCAATGAGTCTTGTAGGTTGAGTGCAAGGACATACCAATGAGTCTTGTAGGTCGAGTGCAAGGACATACCAATGAGTCTTGTAGGTCGAGTGCAAGGACATACCAATGAGTCTTGTAGGTTGAGTGCAAGGACATACCAATGATTTTTGTGGGTCGAGTGCAAGGACATACCAATGAGTCTTGTAGGTCGAGTGCAAGGACATACCAATGATTTTTGTGGGTCGAGTGCAAGGACATACCAATGAGTCTTGTAGGTCGAGTGCAAGGACATACCAATGAGTCTTGTAGGTCGAGTACAAGAACATACCAATGAGTCTTGTAGGTCGAGTACAAGGACATACCAATGATTTTTGTGGGTCGAGTGCAAGGACATACCAATGAGTCTTGTAGGTCGAGTGCAAGGACATACCAATGAGTCTTGTAGGTCGAGTGCAAGGACATACCAATGATTCTTGTAGGTTGAGTGCAAGGGCATACCAATGAGTCTTGTAGGTTGAGTACAAGGACATACAAATGAGTCTTGTAGGTCGAGTACAAGGACATACCAATGAGTCTTGTAGGTCGAGTACAAGGACATACCAATGAGTCTTGTAGGTCGAGTACAAGGACATACCAATGAGTCTTGTAGGTCGAGTGCAAGAACATACTAATAGAATCTATCACAACTTGTGGTGCCAGATAGGGAAATCTCAACCCGAGTTCTAATATATTTGGTCCAGAACGAGGCTTGCTGAGTTCTGGACGAAATATATTAGAACGAGGGTTGAGATTTCCTTATCTGGTACTACAAGTAGTGATTGATTCTATTTCTTGCATCAAAAAGTACAATTGTTCAATTTAAAATCAATTTCAACCTTCGATATACCTCTGATTTTGTTGATAAAATTTTGCGGGAAAAACGGTGTGTAGGCTATCTTGCACAGGGGGGTACAAGATGGAGATGTCCTGCACCTCTCTTTTTATGGATTTTTCTATCTGGGGTGCAAGAACAATGAGTCTTGTAGGTCGAGTGCAAGGACATACCAATGAGTCTTGTAGGTTGAGTACAAGGACATACCAATGAGTCTTGTAGGTCGAGTACAAGGACATACCAATGAGTCTTGTAGGTCGAGTACAAGAACATACCCATAAGTCTTGCAGACTGAGTGGTCTCAGATTTGTTGCCTATGTGCAAATTTCGCTTGGGAGATATCTTAGTATAAAAAAGCTTTCAGTTCCTCTGTGGAAGGTACTGTAGGTGGTTTTCTCCACATTCCTGTTTTCTCCACCATTCCTGAGATGACTGACTCTTAGTCTGGTGTGCCATAATGACTCTATACTGTTAACACTTTATATTTATCTCTTAATGACATATCACTAAGTCTGGTAGGGGCCTTGGTGGCCAAGTGGTGTAAAGCACACACTTATTGATCACAGTGCCTCTCACCTAGGTGCAAATCTCACGGGAGACAGATTCTAGTGTGAAAAAGCTTGTCTGTTGGTAGGTGGTTTTCTTTGGACACTCTGGTTTCCTCTACCATCCCTGAAGTGAGCAACTTGACATATGTGAAAGAGTTTTTATTGTGGGGTAAAACACCATTATTACCAGTACAACACTTCACTCCACTTAGTCTGGTGGTGCTTGAATGTACAACCCTTGAATCAGGAGTCCATGAAATTACCACTGGGACATTTATCTCTAATTAAAAGTACTGCTATTGATTTAGCCTTACCTCATATTTGTTCAGAAAGAACCACCAGAATGTATCCTGCATAACAGCCACTGAGGCTTCTGATAAAAATAACTTCTTCCAAAATCTTTTAAATCCAGACTGAAATATAAATAATAAATTTATGATTCATAGTATTTCCAGTAAATAAAAAATAAAAATATATCATTTTTCAGGGTGAACTTTACCTACATATGGATAATAATTATTATTCACTTCCAGAAATATTCTGGAAAAAAATGGACGAAATAAAACAAAAGCATCATAATTTGGGGAAAAAATATTTCAGTATTGTTTTATCAGACTATAAAGTTATGAGTTAAGTTGAGTTAAGAAATGGTGTTTAACGTCCCAGTCAAGAATATTTCACTTATATTGAGACGTTACCAGCTATAGGGAAAGTGCAGAAATTTTGCCTTTGCGTTGCACTGATGGCATTATACAACATGGTTCTTTAGAGTGCCAAGCCCAACATGACACAGGACCTAAATAAATTCCTGTTACTTCCGTCAAGTATTTCATCTAAAATACCATTTTCTTGTACAATACATAAATATTACACTAGTTCTTGTAAATGGATATAAGACTAGTGCAATATGACAACAGCAAAGCAATGGCGTCGAAAACAATCGTATGACGTCAAAAACGTCATGTGACAAAGCTTGCAGTATGAAAAAAATTATTCGGGAAACCTCGGACTTGAACAAAGTTAGCGTGCAAATATCGGTATTTATTGCACACTAACACCTCGGAATTTATTGTTTAATTTCTATGCAAAGCATATATTGCTATACATGTATAATAATGTCAAATATTGTCTATTGTTGACTTGAAATTTGCACTTGCAAGCTCGTGCAAATGTCAACTCGGGAAAATATTTCACAATATCAGTTCAATAACCCTATATTATAAAAACACAAATATAACAAGAGGCCCATGGGCCTTAACGCTCACCTGTGACCTTGACCTTTAAACACATAACCCTAATCCATATATCAAAATTATCATTAGCCAAATACCTACAATATTCTAACATACATGCCTATACAAAATATTTATAGTTTTCAAGATAATTAACCAATTCAGTATTCAATTGCATCTGTGACCTTAACCTTTGAACTCATGGCCTTCTTTCATATATATATCAAAATGATCATTAGGCCAATACCTGAGATATTCAAATATATATATGCCTATACAAAAAGTATAGTTTTCGAGATAATAAACCATTTCAGTGTGACCTTGACCTTTGACCCCATGCCCTTATTCATATATCAAAATGACCATTGTGCCATTATCTACAATATTCTTATATGCATGCCTATACAAAAAGTTAATAGTTTTGCAGATAATCAACTATTACGGTAATAGTTGTGCAACTCTGACCTTGACCTTTGAACCCATGACCTTGATCTATGTGTAAAAATGATCATCATGTCAAAACCTACAATAAATTGAAAATCCCATGCCATTATCACCCGAAATGTTTAAAAAATAGCATTTTTTATCAAAGGTCAAAAACTGGGACATGACCTTGACCTTTGACCTTGACATCACTCAGAAGAAAATCGAAAGACAAGATCAACAGTGAAAACTTACAATTATCTTCAGCCGTTATTGAGTTATAACAATAAATGTCTCATTTTAAAAATTACATAATTTTACGTAAAAAACGCGTAACCTATTTTTCGTCCAATTTTCATGAAAAACACAATTTTAATGGTCCCAGGTATGCTGAATCCAAATATCCAATCAAAATTTGCCTGTGCCTTTTGATTTCAGAGAAGAAGATCTTTTTGCTATTTTTAGTAACGGCGGCCATCTTGTTGGGGGTGGCCAAACCCCGAACACAATTTTGAAAGGCTGTTACATGTAAAGTTTACACACGACGCACGACGTACGGTGATAGATTGCAATAGCTCATCTGAGCCTTTGGCTCGGGTGAGCTAAAACAAGAGTGAAATGCATGTACATTTATTCCAATACCTTATCATTATATACAACATGTCAATATTTTAATCAATAATAGATGTATGCACATGCAAGCTGTTTGATGATGAAGAAAAAAAAAATTCTGTAGTATGTAAAGTAGTAGTAACAGATGTTAGAAACGTATATTTGTTTAGTCTGTTTTTTAGTCCTACTGTTAAATTGTTTATAACACAATCCTTCATATGAATTACTAACTTTTTTGATTTCAATTAGAATTTTCAACATCTGGAATTTCATTTATGACATTTCATTTAATCTTGATTACGCAATAAGCATGAGAGATTCCCTAGGTTTTTTTAATTTAGTTTTTTTAACCATTAAACATTTTCTTCTATAAAAATTTATATGGCATGCTGAATTACCATTAAGCATAAACATACTTCACCCAACCTGAGTACCGGTACTACAGTTTGTGTGTGTGTGTGTGTGTGTGTGTATGTATGTGCATGTGTGCTTGTGTGTGTGTGCATGTGTGTGTGTATGTCTATAAAATATCATAATTATATTAACCAATATGAACCTTTACATACATGCATAATATGTGTTTATACATGTATATATCTGTATCTGTGGAGCAGAGTGGAGTGGAGTAATGGTGTTTTGCACCTCCAGTCAAGATTTTTTCACTTATATCAAGGCAGTCAGTTCTAAAATGTTAGGGGAAACTGAAATACCCAGAGAAAACCACCTACTCTCGGCAAGCAAAACACTGACAAAACTTTCACTATGATTTGTCCCGAGTGCAATTCGAACCTAGTCAGTGAGAGGCGATGTGATCCATAAGCATAGCTTTCGACCACTCAACCACTGAGGCCATCATTTATCAGTGTGTGGTGAAAACTCATGTGTATGCATGTGCATTGTGCACACAGATGTTTTCAAATACAATAATTACAAATTAATAAGTTTAGTTATTGTTTTAATTTGTCTGTTAATATAACTGCGAGACATAAAAAAGCCCAAAATATTCTTCCAACAATTTATAACTTAAATGGGATACCATTTCAAAAGTGTCCCTTAAACAAATCCTTAACTGAAGAAAATTCATGTGCATGATCATAATACAAATAGTCGATGGCATATCTATACCCAAAGATTGTTCCTGTAAAGTTTCATTAAGATTTGTTAAAAAGTTTTAAAAAAAAGTTGATGACAAAATGTTGGTGGAAGAAATGGAAGAAAGTTGCTATGTCTTCAACTTCATTTTGGGGAGATCATGAATTAACGGATGGCAGGTAAGCCAGATATGTATATATGTCTATATGTAAATACACATATATGCCAAATGACATCCATGCATTGTCATAGTTATTACATTATATATGTTGTAATTTATAGGTTGGACATGCAGTTACCATGGTTACATTAGATCACTCACCTGTTCATATGTGGTAATATTGTTCTTCAAATCATAATAATACATGTACATGTATTGATTACAAAGAAAATCATTTCAAAATGATTTTAAATCATATACTGTATATTGCTTTATTTTCATGGTGTCAAATTTTCGCAGTTTGACGATGACCAGTGTATTCGTGGTGTCATATTTTCATGTCTTATCTATTCAAGGAAAATGACTCTAGCAAGATTAATGGGCTGGTAATATCAGTGTCTATTCACAGTGGTTTAATTTTCGCAGGAATACACTTGACCGTGAATATAGCGAAAATAAAACCATAGTGAAATATATACATTATACAGTACATGTGGATATAATCTTTTAATTCAAAGTGGTTTACCCATGCACCACATCATTACCCATGTACCATATAGCTTAAACTGGAATTTTATTCTACTACATTTCAACAGAAAACCCTTTCAATACCAGTAATCAGCTGGAAATAACCTATACCTAAAACCCTTCTCTTCCAATCTTAGTGACATAAAGCAACTGAAAGTACAAGACTCCCTCTTCTATGGGTTCCTGATCCATTGAAATATAGCCAGTAGTAATTTTTAACAGATGGGTGGAATGACACCATCTTGAATTTTTTCGCTCGGGAACAGGCCATGCTGGCTGGATTGGCTTAAAACCAAAAACTCAACCGCAGACCTATATGTCTCTAACATTGTTCACAAATACAGGAACTTAAAATAAATTTAATTTTATTGTCAATTAATGCTTTACTAGTAGTAATATATCATCAGGTGAAATTTGGTGCAAATGCTTATAAACTTATACTACCCATTACAATAAAATTTGTGTGATTGCTTAAATTTTTGCTACTTGGTACTCTAACAAATTTTCACAAAATATAACAAACTTACATTGAAATCTTGAGCTTTAGTGACTCTGTGTAATATTGGAGGTGATTCTAGTTGCCCCGGTAACTCAATAAGTTCCCCTTGTCTGAACCCAGGAAACTGACAATATTCTATACTCTTCTTTTTGGCATCCATCAAGGTTTCAGCAAAATCCTAATATTTAATACAAAAACCTAAATTTTTACAAATAGACAAATTGGTGAGAAAATTGTTTACGACTAAAATAATGTAAATGTATTACTAGGTTTCTACAAATTTAAAATAATTAGTAGCCAAATTTCCAAAATTTGTGAAAATATAGTCCTTTTTAAAGTATTTTTCCACAAATTTGCTAAAATAGGTTACTTTTTGAAAGAATTCCTCAGAAATTAGTAGCCAATGGCGATTTTGGCTACCAGGAATGGAAACATAGTATTCATGTATTACTGTGTATAAATTTTAGTGCAAATTTTAATTTGGGTAAATTCACATGGACTTGCATGAATTTACAAAATGTATTTGCAAATTTCATGGATCACCTTGTGCACTATGATTGCATTTAATTTGGCAGTGGATTCAAATTAGCACTACTGTAACATCGCTAAAATTAGTACATATCCACTGCAAAAATTAATTAACAGTATGTTTACAGTATGTGCCCATCAATACAATGTACAATGTATATGTTTTGAATTCATATGATATGAAAGTAAACAAAAGCGATAAGAAGGAGTAAGTTTGCAAGCACATTAAGTCCAGAAAAAACCTTTAAAATCTGCCTATCAAATAATTGTTATGGTACTCTTATATTAGAATGGGCCAGTTAATGAAATCCAATGGTCATGCTGGGATATGTTTGACACAAGATCTTCTCTACTTGTACAGGCAAGCTGTTAAACAAGGCCTAAAATAAGAGTGTTTTTGCTAACCTGACCCAAGCTAAATTTTTATGACTAGCTTAAAATATTCATGACATTATTTCGTAAACACTGTAAAAGAATTGGCATCCTTGCCCCATATGGGCAATGTAAAAAACAAGTACTGGCAAAAAACTTGCCTTCCTACTAACTTTAATTTTTCTAAGAGCATTAGCAGAAACACTATTTGGGGATTTTTTGCCCAAAATAACGGTATATATTTACCATACTCCTGTGACCTTTTGAGCTCCGATGTGACTGTGATTTTACAACATCAGACTGACTGACTTCTGTGATGAAAGCTGTAAAAAACAAAGAATAGAAATCATAACACACAACTAAAATGTGTGTACATGTACTTGTAAGCAAATATATGTCTGCTTGTGTTTAGCTTCTTTGTTAAATTTAACTTGTGTACAAATATATGTCTGTTAAATTTTACTAGAGCAGTTGAAGCTTCCTTCAAATAAATTTGGACTCTCAACAGACAAACATCCCTGTGGTCAACATCATCTATGAGGCCAAATCTAAATCCTTGATCTTTACCATGTTTAACCCACATACCTATTTAAATGGTATGGGACGAATTGCCTCATGTTCTTGTGTTAGTTTTTCATTTATTCCAAGTTTGATCAAATCCATCTATAGATGAGGAAGTTATGGAGCAGGTCAAGTTCTTATACTTATAAATTTTCGCAATTGTTTTATTTTGGCATAAATTCACAAGTGAAACGAGCCGCAAAAATAAAGGTTTCGCGAAAAATAAGTAAAACTTAAATCTATAACTACAGAGTCCGATCAGGCGAAAATTAAAAGACGCGAATAAATATTAAAGTGCATTCATGCGAAAATTAGATGATGCGAAAATTTCCCAATCTACAGTATGCATAATACACTCCTAGTCCATGAAGTGGGAGGTAAAGATGTATAAACCGATTGGAAAATGTACTTACTTCTGGCTGGTGAAGTGGGAGGAAGAGATTGGTCTTCCTCTTCTCCATGTATACGTCTATTCTCAGCAACAATTTGATCAGCATAAAACATAAGCTTGTTCTCTAAAACATCCAACTGATCTTCCAATTCTTGAAGCATATATATACCCAAAGCTTGTATTTGTGTTAAGGTACCATTAACAATTGTGATTAAATTTTGTACAACAATTTCAGAAATCATTTCTAAAGTAAACTTTGAAAAACAATCAACTTGGCAGAAGTACAGCATTGGTTGCCTGCACATTTAGCCATTCTAAAAACTATTAGTCTATGGAATACCTTTGACAAAACTTACACATTGACATTTGGAATGATAATGGTGCTAATGCTGGTGCTATGACATGTGATTTTGAGTAAGACAAAAGTCAATTCCCATTACATACTTTTTAAAACACTGAATGTGGAAGTTGTCAATTTAACTTTCTTCAGAGTGGAGTGAAAAACTGGTGCTGTGCACCCCAGTCAAGATTCTTTCATATATACATGTATATCGAGACAGTCGGTTCTAGTATCCTTCTCACACTTGACATATAAAAATTCCTTGATGTTTTCCTGACAAAATTCCATTTTTCCTGACATTTTAGCACATTCCAAAACCAGAGTGCTGCTAGTACACAGCAAGATACACCCATTCACATTTTTGCCATGAAACTTACTGAAGACGGCAATGATGGCAAAGTACCGAAGTGTTGGAGGAGTAGGCCCATTAAAAAAAGCATGATTAAAATTTCAAAGGGACATATTAGGCAAGTGTAGTTAGTTGAGATGAGATGAGTTATGGCGTTTAACATCCCAATCAAGAAATTTTCACTTATATTGAGAAATTTCAGCTGTAGTCGAAGGTGCAGAAAGAAATATATAATTGCCTGGCATTTTCCTGATACCTTTTTTTCAAATTCCCTGTCATAAGTTTAATTTCTCAGACAATTCCATGACCATGAAAAAAATCCCTGATATTTTCCTAATGTGTTAACTATTTCTAGGATGGCGAGATCAGCGTTCCCAGGAAAACCTTAACACAATAATTACAGCATAACTACTAATGCTAGCAGCTATCAGTGTCACAAAAGCTCATCCAAAGAAAGAACTTTAACTTTGTATTTAGGGTCAAGCATACTACAAAATAAATATCAATATAGTAATAAATATTATGTGGTAGAAATATCAAAATCAAAGGTCCTGACAAAGAGTTAGGGGGGGAAAAGACTGGCATCAACAACAGGTCACTCAAGAATGATTAAATTAAGAATTCCCTTCAATTATGTCAATCTTTTTATCTGCCATTGAGCCTCTTCATTTGGATCAATTGATTCCCTATCTCCATGGTAATGGTTAACAAAGGATACGAGCTGCCTCTCTGAGTATTGCTGCAAGGTCTTCTTGATTTCCAAATAAATCAGCCTCAGATCTTATGTCCAGTATACCTTCTGATGTAAGTCTCTGTGGCCATTCTCTCTGTAAATATCAATAATGTATGAAAATATAAATCTTTGTTAGTAAGTTAATTACGGTAAAACCTGTCTATAAAGGCCACCCAAGGAAACCAGTAAAAGTGGCCCTTATGGGCAGGTGGCCTTTATACACAGGTTCAAATAATATGAATAAAGAACAATTGGGATAAAATTCTACTGGCCTTTATAAGCAGGTGGCCCTTATATAAAGGTGGCTTTTAAGGCAGGTTGGACTGTAATTTTATAAATATCCATCATCTAGATTACATCAAAAGGTTTTAATTATTCTGATTTTGTAAATATTTCACACAAAAGTATTTGCGGATCTCCATGGCCAAGTGGCCTAAAGCATGTGCTTACAGATCACACGACCTCTCACCACTTAGGTTGGAATCCTAGTGTGAGAAAGTTTTTCAATTTTGCTTGCAGAAGCTTGTGGTTTTCTCTCTCTGGCACTGGTTTTCCTCCACCATCCATGAATTTATTATATGTGAAAGAATCTTGACTGGAATGTATAACTCCATTATTCCTCTACTCCACACAGAAGTGTTTGGAGATACCAAGACCTGACAGCTCCGGTGAGCAATATATGTATGAAAAGCTCTAGGGACAGAGAATATATTTGATGTTAAATTTGTGGTCAGAAAGCTTGGAAGTAAAAAGAATCATATTTGAAAAAATCAAATACTAGTAGATACACTACATACAAGAACTCCGGAATTAGATGACTTATCTAGTATCTTTACTCATAATAAGGCTTGATTTAGGTATTAAACCACCTTTAACATAAACTTTTATATTTTCACACACTGCCTCAATGACAATAAAAAGAAAGGCCAAGTTGTCACCAGGCTACAGCCAAGAGGCTGAGTGGTCTAAAGCGTGCACAGTGCCTCTCACTGCCTCTGTTTAATTCCCACCTGGGCAGATTCTGATGTAACTGAGAAATATTTTTCAGTTTGCTTGTCAAAAGTTAGTGGCTTTCTCCACCATCCAAGAACTTACTACCTTGATACAACTGATATCTATAACCACTGCTCCACTGCATTGACTGGCCAAGCGAGACAATATGCTGAATATCATTTAATGGGGAATAAATGAGGTTGAGGCATGAGAAAAAAACTTTTTTTCTGATTGCATGTGGTTACAATACACGAGAGAGTGTATTGTATCACAATCTCATAATCATGGTCATTGTAACTGTAGCCCCTTTCCCTTTAGATAATCCAGATTGCAGACTACTGTTTAATTCATGTCTGGTGTACCACATGTTTTTAAAGCTTTTAGATATGAAAATCAATAAACTTTCTATCATGTCATATACCAGTGTGAAGTATGCATATTGTGGTAATAAATGAGCACCAAAGTACATACCATCTCAGTCAGGATTTTAAAAAGTTTTGTATTTTATTTTCTGACTGAGATGGTATGTACCTTGGTGCTCATTTATTACGATAAAATGCATACTTTCATATCTGAAAGCTTGAATAACGTGTGCTATGCCGGACATGAATTAAACAGTAGTCTAACTTAATTAAGAATACTTACCAGAGCTTCCACCTTCATAAATTCTTCCAGAGTTGTTGGAGGTTTAAATTTGACTTCTTCTTTTGGTTTTTCAGCTGCTTTTTTCTCTTCTTGCTCAAATTGAGCCATGATGGCTAGTACTCTGGGATCCATTGTGTTTTTATTACACTGTTACTGTGAAGAAAATATAAAAGATGATATATATTAATGTTTTAGTCAAGAAGCTAAAGTTGCCTCCTATGGGTGATCTGGGTAATGAATGTCATCGGGTGTCGCAATTGTCAACGCGTAATTAGGCATTGGACTGCATTAGAAGTTGTATTAGAGTCACATATCCTGATCCTATGGCCATATTGTAGATGCGAACATGTGATGATATCTATGGATGTGATAATTGTTTTTACTATTTTCTGTTTAATTTATCATGGCAATGTGTATTTATTTTTTACGTGACAAAGTTAATCTCTTAAATCATATTTAAATCATTAACATGTCTATCGTTGCATCTGAAAAAAAAACCCTCAATGTGAATTCAATTTTTTGTTATTTTGCCTATCTTATTCTTTGTTAAAGAATCCTATTTTTCCGCTAAAAACACATGGAATTAAAATTTTAAATATCACAATACCGTTTAAATCAATCGAAATTATTAAATAAAATGAATATTTACCAAATACACCATTCAACAAAGGAGAACTGTTCTGTAAATTTCGTTGTCAAGAACGCCTATGGGCGCCGCCATTTTGGAACAAGTGCTTCTCGTTGTTATCTCCCCTTCCAATACAAACCAACTAAGTTCAGCTAGAGTTAAAGTTCGTGGCTTGATGTTAATATTTTGTGGTTTTTAGCTCACCTGAGCGAAAAGCTCAGATGAGCTATTGCAATCTATCACCGTCCGTCGTCCGTCGTCCGTCGTGCGTCGTGCGTCGTGTGTCGTGTGTAAACTTTACATTTTAATCTTCTCCTCCAAAACTACTGGGCCATATTTGATGAAACTTGGTGATTATCATGCCTAGGTAACAGCCTTTCAAAATTGTGTTTGGGGTTTGGCCACGCCCAACAAGATGGCCGCTGTTACTAAAAATAGCAAAAAGACAAAAAAATCTTCTTCTCTGAAACCAAAAGGTGCAGGCAAATTTTGATTGGATATTTGGATTCAGCATACCTGGGAACATTAAAATTGTGTTTTTCATGAAAATTAGACGAAAAATGGGTTACGCGTTTTTTGCGTAAAATTATGTAATTTTTAAAATGAGACATTTATTGTAATAACTTCATAACGGCTGAAGATAATTGTATGGAGTTTTCACTGTTGATCTTGTCTTGCAATTTTCTTCCAATTGATGTCAAGGTCGAAGGTCAAGGTCATGTCCCAGTTTTTGACCTTTGATAAAAAATGCTATTTTTTTAACATTTCTTGTGATAATGGCGTAGGATTTTCAGTTACTTGTAGGTATTGACATGACGATCATTTTGATACATAGATCAGGGTCATGGGTTCAAAGGTCAAGGTCACAGATGTCCAAGAATACCAAAATAGTTAATTATCTGCAAAACTATGAATTTTTTGTATAGGCATGTATATCAGAATATTGTAGGTAATGGCACAATGGCCATTTTGATATATGAATAAAGGTCATGGGTTCAAAGGTCAAGGTCACAGATGTAAAAAAGTACTGAAATGGTTAATTATCTCAAAAACTATAAACTTTTGTATAGGCATGTATATTAGAATATTGTAGGTATTGGCCTAACGATCATTTTGATATATGAATGAAGGTCATAGGTTCAAAGGTCAAGGTCAAAGATGCGAACAAATACTTAAATGGTTAATTATCTCAAAAACTATAAACTTTTAGCATAGGCATGTATATTGGAATATTGTAGGTATTGGCCTAATGATCATTTTGATATATGAATGAAGGTCATAGGTTCAAAGGTCAAGGTCATAGATGCAAATGAATACTTAAATGGTTAATTATCTTAAAAACTAGAACTTTTTGTATAGGCATGTATATTGGAATATTGTAGGTATTGGCCTAATGATCGTTTTGATATATGAATGAAGGTCATAGGTTCAAAGGTCAAGGTCATAGCTGCGAATGAATATTTAAATGGTTAATTATCTTAAAAACTATAAACTTTTTGTATAGGCATGTATATTGGAATATTGTAGGTATTGGCCTAATGATCGTTTTGATATATGAATGAAGGTCATAGGTTTAAAGGTCAAGGTCATAGCTGTGAACGAATATTTAAATGGTTAATTATCTCAAAAACTATAAACTTTTTGTATAGGCATGTATATTGGAATATTGTAGGTATTTGCCTAATGATCGTTTTGATATATGAATGAAGGTCATAGGTTTAAAGGTCAAGGTCATAGCTGTGAACGAATATTTAAATGGTTAATTATCTCAAAAACTATAAACTTTTTGTATAGGCTTGTATATTAGAATATTGTAGGCATTTGCACAATGATCATTTTGATATATGAATGAAGTTCATAGGTTCAAAGGTCAAGGTCATAGATGCAAACTAATACTTAAATGGTTAATTATCTCAGAAACTATAAACTTTTTGTATAGGCATGTATATTAGAATATTGTAGGTATTGGCCTATCAATCATTTTGATATATGAATGAAGGTTTAAAGGTCAAGGTCATAGAATTGAACGAGTACTTAAATGGTTAATTATCTCAAAAACTATAAACTTTTTGTATAGGCATGTATATTGGAATATTGTAGGTATTGGCCTAATGATCGTTTTGATATATGAATGAAGGTCATAGGTTCAAAGGTCAAGCTGCCAACGAATATTTAAACGGTTAATTATCTCAAAAACTATAAACTCTTTGTATAGGCATGTATATTGGAATATTGTAGGTATTGGCCTAATGCACATTTTAATATACAGATGTTTTAGCTGTTTATAAATAATATATTGTAGCCAGACTAAATATGTTATATATAGCATACTTATATAATAATTATTATAATTAACTTGCAAAAATACTTGCATATTATTGGCCCTTACTGCTAAAACTTTTGATATTCTCTTTTATTGATGTCATTGGCCATTGAACCTCTGCATAAGATATGTACTCTTCCTCAGGTGAGCGTTAAGGCCCATGGGCCTCTTGTTTTTTAATAATACGAGATCGTAAAAAAATTTTAATTGTTAGATAACTACTCATAAGAAAACTTCTGATTTCATTTTAAAAAAAGAAAGAAAAAAAAAAAAAAGGAAAAACGCCAAACTTCTATAATCATTGATATAAAATAGTATTGTCTGCTTAATATTGTGTGAACTAGAAAACGATTGCTTTCCCAGTAAAACAGACCTGGAATTTGAATTTCTTTATACATTTGCAGAATTTTCGCTTTTTAACTAATATTTTGGCAAACTTAGAATGGTAAAAGCTCATATTGTCTATAATTTAACACGGTATTTGTCAAACTAATCTGATCGATTTTGGCAATAAAGTTTTTAAAGTGAATTGATGAAACGCTGAAATTGAGAAGATCGACTGGGACTATCATCTGAAAGATGTATCAATAGAAGTTGGATGGAACAGGTTTACCGATAAGATTAATAATTTAATAGAAGAATATATACCGGTGTGTAAACCAAATTCCAGGACTTTCGATACGCCTTGGATGACCCCAGATGCATTGCGCAGGCAATTAGAGAAAAAAGAAAACGGTGGAACAAATTCAATAACTGCAGAAATACCGTAAACTATAACGGCTACAAGTCTGCTAGGAATAAAGCAAAAACTGCTATACAAAAAGCCACTTGTCGTTATGAGCAGTCATTAGCGCATAAAATCAAGCAAAATCCAAAATTATTTTGGAAATATGTCCAGTCAAAGACAAAAATTAAAGGCACGTTAAATATCATAAAAGATGAGAACAACGTTGACATATCGGATGACAACATTAAAGCAAACCTATTAAATAACTTTTTCGCAAGTGTATTCACTAAAGAAAACATACAAAATATACCAGAATTCCATTACAAAACATCGACCACATTGAACAACATAAACATCTCGATTGACGAAATCAAGAAAATTCTGGAAACCCTAAACCCAACCAAATCACAAGGTGAGGATAACTTCCATCCAAAATTCTTGAAAGAGACGGCACATACAATCTGCGTCCCATTACACATAATCTTCACAAAGTCACTAAGGGAAGGCAAACTCCCGTCGTGTTGGAAACTAGCCAATATTAGTCCCATCCATAAAAACGGTTCTAAATCAGAGGTGTCAAATTATAGGCCAATCAGCTTAACTTCAGTGGTCTGCAAAATTATGGAAAAAATTATTAAAAAGGCACTAATGTCTTATCTCGAAACAAACAACTTATTTACACCACATCAACATGGATTTCGAGCCGGCTACTCGTGTAACACACAATTATTAGAAGCAATTGACTACTGGACCAAAGCAATAGACAACAATGAGGATGTAGATATCATCTATCTGGACTTCCAAAAGGCCTTTGACACTGTGCCCCATAGAAGATTATGTGCAAAGCTCCAAGGATACGGAATTGGAGGCGATATTTTCAAGTGGATACAAGACTTCTTGTCGGAAAGGAGACAACGTGTAGTGCTCAACGGAAAAGAATCAGATTGGAAACCAGTACTTAGTGGAATCCCGCAAGGAAGTGTTCTTGGACCTATCCTATTTTTAATTTTTATCAACGACCTGCCAGAAGCTGTCCAAAGTGTCATTAAAATCTTTGCGGACGACACAAAGCTGTATAGGATAATTAAAACCAGACAAGACAGTAATATATTTCAGGATGATATTGATGCAATAAATAACTGGTCTCAAGAGTGGCAACTAAAATTTAACGAGAAAAAATGCAAACACCTACACTTAGGAAATAAAGATAGTCCAGTTTACAATTTGAACGGTACAGAAATCAAAAAAGTAAAAGAAGAGAAAGATCTAGGAATAACAGTGGACCATAAATTAACTTTCAGAGACCATATCCACTCCTCTGTGAAAAAAGCAAATAAAATGTTGGGTCTACTAAGAAGAACCTTCAAAAATATGGATAAGGACACTTTTGTACCACTATATAAATCATTAGTCAGACCTCATCTTGAGTATGGCAGCAATGTCTGGTCGGTAATGTACAAAAAAGATGCTGCTATGATAGAAAATGTCCAACGTAGAGCCAGCAAATTGGTTAAATCCATAAGACGCACCCCTTATTCATCACGATTAAAATTACTTGGTTTACCAACTCTAGAATATAGGAGAAAAAGATCCGACGTAGTACAAATGTACAAAATCCAACACAACATAGACAAAGTAAATAAAAACATATTCTCCTACTCAAAAAGCAACACCAGGGGGCACAATTTCAAACTCCATAAAGAATTCAGTAGAACTAATATGAGGAAAGCAACTTTTAGCCAACGTGTGACAAATACATGGAATTCCCTACCAGCGGAACTCGTCAACAAACCATCTCTAAACAGTTTTAAAAGTGCCATTAACAAACACTGGACAAAATTAAATCTAAAATTCCACCCGACCATTTACGAACCGGAACCGGACAGAACAGAATATAGTTCAAAGAAATACATTAAAATGGACCAGAGAGGCGAAAAGCCTATAGTGGTTTCTACAGACAGGTAACAGGTAACAGATTCGTTTTATAGCTTCAAAAATTAAACACCGTGTCTGACATCGATGCCAAAAACCCAAAATGAACGTATTCGAATTCTTGATCGACTTTATTAAAAGGCTTTTCTCAATTTCATTCTTTTCCATTTTCCACACTGGATATACAGCTTCGCGCTTTTTGTCGTGATACAAGTTGTCAAATCCATATCATGAAACGTTTTTTGGAATATGTTGAGTACTGGCGTTCAAGATTCAATTACTTGTCCAGACATGAATACAAAATCAAGAGGTCGAATAGCGAACAGGGATTCTCATGAATGCGATTCAAACCTAGGTGCTCTGTACCGCAAACCACACTGTTAATGAGATGGAAAAAATCCCAATAAACCTGGACATTCGTTATATTAAGTATAAACTATATGTATTCTCACGAATTACACACATATCAAGTTATCAGCTATTTATCACTCCTCAGTCGAAACTATCGGCGACAAAAATAAAAATTTATAAAAATAAATAAAAAGGGAAGAAATTAGAAAAGAAACAGAAGAAATAAAAACAAGACGAGAGGATGAAAGAAAAAACCATGCAAGATTTAAAACAAACGGAAAAAATAGGAGTAATATCTGTAATATATTATTTGAAACTTTGGACTTTCAAGATTTGAAAATTGTGGCTCTTATACCTCCCACGTGGTTAGTGCTGTGTAACGCCACATAGCGATGTTGTCGCATAAACGTGTTCAAACACGTCTATGCAGGGAATTTCAACGCATAAAGAGAACGCTTTTATGCGGCAAAATAACTACCTTCAGCCGCATAAAGAAAACATTTAAAGCACATTACCATAATATCCTTCACTATCACCAAACCTACACCTCTATCATTACCAGCTTCACTAAAAACACCATCTTCATCATTATCACCATGACGATGATCATCATCATTATCTCCCCGCCCTCAGGGGTCAGTTGATTATTTACGGTGGGGAGTGGTATGGGATTGCCACCACCACGTCATCATCAATATCACCACCACCGTTTTTGTCGAGATATTAAAACTTTTAATTTAAGATTCGTTTAAATTAGTCCTCTTTATGCGTTAAGGGCACCCTTCCGCCGCATACTGGCAAGCAACACATCTTTATGCGTTGAACGCCACCGCATAAACGTGGCCGACCTCTTTATGCGTTGGAATTCCCCGCATAGACATAGTTGGGTGCGTTTATGCGACAACACCGCTACGTGGCGTAACACTGCTGGCTGGACAGCGTTGTGCTTTTCAAAAAAAAAAAAAAAAAAATGACCGTGAGCTACTATACCCTCAAGTTTCTTAATTTGTGGAACGAGTTGATAACAGCTAAAATCGACCTTTCATAGGTCAATCAAAACGTTATTCTTATTCTGTTATTTGGAGAATTGGTTATTTAGTTGGAGCAGAGACATATAAAGCCTAGGGAAAAGTGCCAGACTCTACCATAGTGCCACTGAGATCTCTAAATTTCCTGACACAAGTTATGTTTCAGCTATGTTTGAAACTGCTAAGTCAGCAGTGTACTATATGCGGCAAACTGAACCACCAATGTGTATAAATGTTTAGATTTTTTCGATATTTATTTGTATATAATATAGAGGAAATAAATGATGATAATGATGATGATGATGTACCATATAGTATTTTTAAATGTTATAATGAATCTGGTCCAGTCCTTTTTTTTTATTTGAGGGCAATAAATCAATTGATTTTGAATCCACATATCGGGTTTTTCCTAGAATTATCTTTTCCAAGTATTACCATTTAATAAACTAAACTGTACATACCTAATACTCATACTAGGCAGGGAAAATCGCGCACCTGCTAAGTAGATAGAGTTATCTGCCCTTGTATCTTATTGTATACAGAGGTCGCGAGCACTGGCAGTCTTCAAGACAAACAAAAACAGCCAGTCGACGACATGGGTTGACTGAATTTAGTGTATCTTAAATTTGTTTTATTCTGTTAATATGTGGAATTTAATGTGACAAGGGCTGTAAGGCGAAGCAGAAATGGCATTCTGCTGTACAACTGTCGCCATAATTGCCGTATTTATGTGTATGCAGTGTATTCACGCAGGTAAGCTGATTTTTTAATGCAGTTGGGAGGGGGGGGGGGTATTTACTTACTGAGGTCTATTTGCTATTTGTACTTTCGTTTTACAGCTAAACTCTAAACATTTAATTCCAATTTCTTTCTTCACCGCATGAGATTTAAAATCATTCGGATAAATTATGTAATAAATTAAGGAATTATTTAGGATAATGAGTGTTTACAAACAAAATTCTGATAATATTTCATTTATGAAAGAATTTCACATATATATACTTCCTAATTTTGGTTTAGTTGATAAATTAATAGTTGTCATTTTAAAATTTTAGTGGTTTTAGTTGAAAGAAAAGGAAATTAAAAGTGTTAGCCTATATAACATGAAACATGAAATTATATATGCATGCATGTGCATTGCTAATGAAATAGTTCATAAATCCCGTCTCATTTGCATATTTGACAGCAGAGTGCCACAGATTCTCATTAGTATGCCACGGATGTGTGTATTTTAACATGCACAGCAAGTAGCATCTAATCTAGTGTTTATTTCAAATAAAGCAAGATCTATATCAGTTTGTGACATTTGGGAATTTTACATATTGAGTTCTATATATATTTGAAAAAATGTGTTAGTGGTTTTAATTTTCAAAGTTTTTTTTGTAAATAATTAAATATTTAAATGAGTAATTTTAAGTTTTTTTAACAAAAGGTCGATGTTTGAATTTAAATGAGAAACTTTTAGTCTTATAACAGAGAGAAAGATAGAGAAAAATTACTTAATGTTTATTTTCGCCCCTAAAATTTATTAAAAAATAATAAATTAAGTGTAAAAAACTTATAATATTATAATGCTAAACTTTAATTTGGTATGAATTTCAGAGTTCATATGTACATGTATGTATGTAAATATTGATGAAAGCTTAAAGGAAATGTTTATGAGTTCATAAATAGTTCATTAAACTCTAAATGAACAATACCCCTTACTAAGTGTCCTGGTATCATTATATCATCTGGTACTTATGTTGTATCAGCAGGCAATGACCTAGCTGTTATTTAAAATGTCCACAAGATTATAAGGGTCTTGCTTTATGTGTAAAGAAAAATGGCATTCATATAAATAAAAGTGTATCACTTTAAAGTGTTTTTGGTTTGAGTTAATAATAAATTAAATTGATTATAGCCAGTACCTTAACAGTTAAGTATGATAGTTACTAAGTATTTCAAATTCCTATATCAAAACTAGTGATTTTCACATTTTTTTGGTTTGAATGTATCTATTTACTTTTGCCAATAAATTATGATGAAAGCGAGAAACTTGACAGATTTTAAAGTGGGCAATAAAATTTATTCCCTTTCAGGCCTTTGGAAATACTGAAATAGTAATTTTGGGGCAAAATTTACATTTTTTTTGTTTAATAGTAACCTCAATTTAGATTGATTATACCCCGGTACCTTTGAAAGTTTTTGGGATAGAAAACAAAAAATTCTTTTTATTCTTTGTTTGTAACTTTTGTATTGAACATAGTGAAATAGAGAAAAGATTTTTTAAGATTTTGCAGAAAATTTATATTTTTCTTGAGAATCTAAAAAATCTTCTTTGTTTGCTACATGTACCTACGGTAGATTTGTTTTGAAAATAGAGAAAAAGATGGGATTTTTAAAAAAAAATTTTTAAGATTTTGTATAAAATTAACATTTTTCTTTGTCAGTAGACTCAGTACACACAGTTAATATTGATTGTAGTTTAAAGTTGACTAGTTAATTAAATTACAAGTCCTGTAGTCCAACATAAAATCAAATTAACCCCTCATGATTGATATAAAATGTAATTATTACTCATGAACTGTAGATATATAGCTGTACTTAGTTGGTAGTTTTGTTAGAACTTTGATGATTTAATAAGAACCTATATATACTGATCAAGACACTTAATTTCACGTTGTTCCAGTTCACTCAGCTGAGAAATAAATGAGTACCAGCAAAATGCTGGGGGTTAACCCTGCGATGGACCAGCGTCCCATTCAGGGGAGAGTCTTGTACTCTCAGTCGCTTAACGCCACAGAAACCGGGATAAGCTCCGGCCTGATGGGCCTAATGGCTCGGGACAGACTTTAACTTTATATATACTGATACAGTGTTCATTGGAGAAAGGGACCATTGGGCCACTGATCCCTTATCTTGCCAAATGGCCCCATTGTTAGGTCTTGGTGGGCCATAAAAGCAAAAATATTGATGTTATGTGTTTTTTTTTTTTTTTTGAAAATGACCCTTTTTGAAAAATCCTAGAATGAACACTGCTTTATTTGAGACAAATACAAATCAACCATTAAAATTGTATAATACGGATTAGGGAAAATCGGTCAGATATATACAAATATTGAACCAGTGTCTTGTAATATTGCCTTAAAGCTATCATAACAGATGTTGCATAAAGATCATAAAGTTGATATTCTTCTATGTTAATCATTTGCTACCACATCCAACTCGTTTCTGATCATTTAACAGAAAAATAAATGATAGTCGTTCGCTCATAAAGTTTTTTTCCAAGATATTTTTAAATGCATTATCATATTCAGATCAAACAACAGTTTTCTAATGGTGTAAAATTCATATAAAAATAAATGATGTTGTTGGCTCAAAGAGTTTTTTCCCAAGATGTTCTTTAAATGCATGAGTTCTTTTTAAGATACTCACTGAGCCGGAGTGTTAATAGTAATGGGTCTCTTTCATTAATTATTGACACTTTGAAAGACACAAAGAAATATGCATAAAGTCACATATTGCAGCTAATAAAAATTAAATGTTGATGGTTTCCTTTTTCCTATTTTGTGATCTGTTTTCCTGGTACATAGAAAAAGTATGAGAGATCGATCCATTTGCATCTTGCACCTTCCATTATAATTTTAATTTTTAACTATATGGAAACTTTAAAATGACTTGGGAATAATGCCATTTGAATATTTTTAACTTTATAAATTATATATATATCGAATTTTAGAAAGTAGAGTGGATTAATATTTTTTATGCCATAGGAAAGAATCTTTGACTTATCGAAGTTTGACTTATCAAGACAGTCATCAGTTCATTGAGGTTGGAGAAAACCAGAGTGCCCAACCTTCGGCAGACAACTAACAAACTTTCTCACACTAGGACCTGCCCCGAGTGGGATTCAAACCTAGGCTGTGAGAGACTCTTTGATCCATAAGCATGCGCTTTGGACCACTCAGACTCTTTATGAACCATTATGTCACTTTCTTATTGATGTCAGATAGTAGACCTGTAGATACTGATGTAGTTTTTGTTTAGTGAAACATTTACCCTGTATGTTACATCATATAATGTAAACTAGCTGACTGTGTCGTTGCCAAGGAAATTATGATTACCCTAGAAAAAAATATGACAAAAAACAGCAGGAGTAATGAGAGAAAATATATATACCGGTAAATACCAAGAGGATTTTGATATTATATGGAATATAGAGACTGAGTATTTCTATACTGTATAAAATCTGGATATGGATTTAGAGAGTCTGGGAATATCTGCTGTCTGGATTTAAATACCAGTACATTGAATGGTTGATTGAATTAGGTTTTATTTCCTAGTCAAGAACATTTCACTTTAACTTATATTGATACATCACCAGCTGTATGTGGAGGCAGATATTTTTATCTTTTTGATGTACTTGGGGCAATGTGCAGTGAAGGCTCTTTAGCATGTTAAGCCCAACATGATATGGGGCATTGGTTTTTAAGGTCTCTTCCAAAGAACTCGTGTGACTTTCATTTCTAAATGTTGAGTGCTTGGCAAAAGAACAGTCAATATTTTCAAGTTTTGGTCAGACCAGGCAGAGGTTCATGAATATAAAGAGGCTGATAAAACCTGTAAACTGGATTTGGCTTAAATTAAAATACTCCAATGTGTATAATCTCGAGACTGGAGTTGTTTGTATAAGTAAATGGTTATTGTTAATGAGCTAGAGGATGTGAATGTGTTGGTTTTGATACCATGTGGTCAAACAGATCTATCTCTGTTTATATCTTGATGGGAATGAAATGATAGACATGTAGCGGTTATTTGACAGATTATGATAAGATGCCACACAGATTTAGACCCTGTTTCTGATCTGTCTTCTATGAATTATCTGTAACCTGATGAGGATAATACCCTCAGTTCTTGTTTTGATAACAATTTGTAAAATTAATGAATTAATGAAGTGCTATGTAGTTGGTATAATTTGAGATGTGTCGTTGAACTCTTTAGTAGATACAGTAACTATTTATCATATCAAATATATATGAGCTTATTAAGTGAAAAACACAATTAGCACAAAAATAATAAGTGACTTTGAAATAGCACATTCTACAGCCTGATTTTTGGATACATAGGCTAGGTTTCCACAAATTTAAAATACTTAGTAGCCAAATTTCCAAAATTTGTGAAAATATAGTCGTTTTTAATGTATTTTTCCACAAATTTGCTAAAATAGGTTACTTTTTGAAAGAATTTCTCAGAAATTAGTAGCCAGTGGCGATTTTGGCTACCAGGAATGGAAACATAGCATAGGAGAAAGGGAAGAACTCTTCTTTTTGAAAATTTAAGGGTTCATTTTAGAAGGGGCCATGGGCCATTGATCCCTTACATGTATTTTGCCAAATGATCCCATTGTTTAAGGCTGTAGGTCATATTTAACATAATTGCATGAATCGTGAATGTAATAATGTTAATGTATTAGTGTTTTATATGAAAGTTTTTGAAAACGACTCCCTCTACAATATCATAGATTAAGCACTAAGAATTATATAACTACAGTGTTTAGGTTCAAAAGTCTATCAGAAATCTCTTAAAAACCATAATCAAAATTAAAATGAAATTGTGAAACACTATAGCACCTTGAGGAAGCATTTTATCCTCAATAGTTGCCAAACTACCGTAGTCTTAACTAGGTTACTTGTGCATGATTAGCCATTGGCCATTTTTGATATCACAAGATTGGAAATTTTATACTGAAAAGCTACCGGTAATTAACAGTAACAGAAAATTTTAATATACATGTACCACCATATGGTATAAATTTATAAATGATGTACAGGTTCAATTTATGGTAGTAAGTAAGTTCTGAAGTTATGTGTTTGATTTTGAGTTGTAAAGCAATAGAGATGTAATAAAATGGCTTCTGTACATCTGCTATACACATGTCTATTTATTTGTCCATCTTTACCATCAGTTTAATAAAACAAATTCTAATTTTTTGTTCAATTTTGCATTAATTCTTATTTGAAATTTGTTGTATGAAGTTTCACCAAATGGACTAGAGTAATGGAGCTTTATTCACCAGTCAAGAATCTTTCACTTATATTGAAGCAGTCAGTTCAGAGATAGATGGGGAAACCAGAGTGCCAGGCAAAAACCACCAACCTTCCTTCTGCAAGCTAACTGATAAACTTTCTCACACTAGGATATAGATTTTCTCTGAGTTTGGCTCAATCCTAGATGATAAGAGATGCTGTGATCCATAAACTTGTGTGTGCATTATAATACTTAACTTGGGCACTGAGGCCCTTTTTGTACAGCGTGAACAAAGTGAACCTGTACTTTGTCATCGCTTTCTTCCAAGATATCGAGCTTCTTTGCTATGAAATTATAAGATATGAGTACACCTGGAAATAGTGCGCCTGATAAATGAGCGTGAAAGAAGTATATCTGTTTTATCGTGAGATATGTATTCTGAGACGGGTAATGCATTTGGTTACATATGCACATTTGGAATAAATTTTCGGAATACATTTCAGAATCTAGTAAAATATTGCGACGGGATGCATCTAATAATTTCTGCAATTTGGCGAACTGATCTCATGTTTACAATAAAAAGTAGTTCGAGAAGTTTGCGTCCTACGATGTAAAATCATAACTTTTTAAGAAATGAACAGCAACGGCAGGTTGTTTAATTAATTCTTCGTGAAATCTACGGAAATTTAAATTTATTTTGAAGGTTATGATAACGTATTTTAATGTTGAGGCAATTGTGTCATATTTTAAAATGTTTATCGATTATATTTTACTTTCGTGAAAGGGAGATAATTCGTACAGTGTTGTATGCAAATTTTATATACAGTCGTTTTACCAGTTCCGAACAGGGTTTCATATAGCGCTGCTGCAGACGTCATCCACAAGCAGAGGAAATAAAATTTATGTGGTGTAATAATACAAATGTTTACTGATTCCAAAATATCGACACCTGTCCTCAAAAACACGTGGTAGTATGTTTTCTTGAAAAAAGCATTTCCGTGATCACGATTTGTTTACATCGTTAAACTAGGTCACCAACAATCTGTCGTACATTTAGGAAGCGGTTGAAGAAACAGCAAATTGAGAAAGTTATTTTGCGATTCCTTTAATTGAACGGGATTGAAATTTTAGATTATTCGGTAGTAAAAATTCGGAACTGGTAAAACAACTAAATGATTCAGTTATGCATACAACCGCTAGAATGTACCCCCTCATAGCGACGGTAGGATCTGCAAAACTCTACTTTCTCTCTATCCGAAATGACAAAACGATCGGGTACAACTTTTTTAAATTTTAATTACCGATTGTCTTTTCCATATATTTATGAAAATAATTTTTTCTACCATTTAATTCAGCAATACATGGTTTGGTACATAAAAATTTGTTTCTTTTTCCAAAAAAAAAACCCATCCGTCGGACTATATGCATAGATTAACGACACCCCTCCCCCCCCCCCCCCGAATTTTCGGTTATATTCTGTCTTGCCACAACACAATTTTCCCAACTACGCTGTACAGCAGCACGACAGTGCTATGTTTTTTTTTTACAGAAATTCGAATTAAGAGACAACACTAGTTGAACTTGGTGGAAACATGCAGTTTAATTCTTAAATGACCCTTTCTATAATATAATGTTATCATTTTGACAGTCATTATTGGGTGGAATATTTTGTAGGAAATTGTTGACTTCCCATCAGAATGTATGAAGCATTATATTAATGATGAATAACTTTCTGTCATAACTTGGACAGTTGGTCTTTGTGAAGCATGTTATTTTTTATGATACTTATTCTGAAGAGTGGGCAAATTAAAGATTTTTTATTCAAGAGAC
Source organism: Anadara kagoshimensis (assembly GCA_021292105.1). Taxonomy (NCBI): domain Eukaryota; kingdom Metazoa; phylum Mollusca; class Bivalvia; order Arcoida; family Arcidae; genus Anadara; species Anadara kagoshimensis. The sequence continues at coordinate 40,423,357 of CM037871.1, forward strand.
AGTTAGGGATAAATGTATACATTTCTTATCAAACTTAAGTAAATAAAATGGACAGAGAGAGTTTGAAGATCCACATCTTTATGTTGGCTTCTGTAGAAGCATCAATTGGTTTTTTGTGTAATCTGATAAAGGATATTGATTCTAGCATTTGTATGGGGCAGACAAGAAAATTAAACTTATACTCAAGATTTAAAACAGACTTTTATGTTAAAATTGATGACTCAATCATACTGGTGTAAACAACACAAGAGGTCTTGATGTTTTAGTTTCAAATCTTTTTATGTTTGTATAAATCTCATTTTCTGTGTCTGCAGTCAAGTCTAGATTGATGTTTTTTAAGTGAAATCAGTCCAAAATTTAATGCATAATTTAGTACTAACTTTAGCTACTCATTGTTCATTACATGATGGTTTCCATTTTGGTCATGGGAATTTCAAAGGTCTCTGGTCAATTAACATGTTGGACAGTCCGGCTAGAGTTAACTCATTTCCTTAAATTGATGATTATGAAAATGAAGATGTATAAGGCTTGGTTAAATTTCACGATGAGACTACTGATAATTATTTCACTGTCACACAGGAATCACAAGCAATACACAATTCTCAAATTAACTTATTATTTCCCTTTGATGAAGTTCTTCTGTTTTGAAGTCTTAAAATTAATTGTATATGATGATATGGATACAAAGGTGACACTTTTCAAGTTTTGACCATCCCTTGAGTGGGTGATGTTTAACACCCTTTCAGACATAGCTGGAAGCTGGATGCCCTTTGCATGACAACATCCTGGGATTCCAAATCTATCAGTATCAGCAAGTGTGGTATTTCCACTCAATTGGAGTACCTTTCAATTTATTGTACAATGTTCTTTGTTTCATTGGCTATTCCCAAGTGTATGTTTTGCAGATACAAAAATTTGTATGGGTATAACAACAGTAGCTTTAATAATACTGTCCATGTTAATCTTATCTGGATGGACTTTATACAGATTTGGGCTTTTGCCACATTGTGCCAACACAGAGTTTGGGTTTATGCCACATTGTACCAACTGTCTTCTGAGGCATCATGCCAATGACTAAATTACAAATGTATAGATCTATTAGGTTCCACAATCATTGAGAGTACATGTATATAACTCAGGAATATATTATTATGTTAGTAAAGGTACTGGATAATAGAACTTTCTATTTAAAAAAGACCTTTTTCTATTAATGCAATGGAAATTAAAAGGCAGTCAGTTAGCTTGTTGACTGAATTAAATGATGATATGCTCATTAAAAATATTTTGTGTAATTTCATGAGAAGATTTATCACTGGTGTCACACAACAATATTATAAGATTTTGTTGATTAAATTATGTTATTTCAAATTCGATGATTAGGCCTGTCATTAGGGTGGATATGATTTAAAGTTTTAATTATTTGGGTAGAACTAGAAATGAGTAAAGAAGAGATCAAATTGAATATCACAAACAAGTATGATATTATTGAGTTGGTCTGTTTGTATGTAAAGATCTAGGAGACATTTGGAGCCACAATTTATAATTTTATAAGAAATTATGAAAATTATAGATAATAGCATTATCTCTTTAATATATATATACTACTTGTAATATGTGTAAGTTCAATACTATGCTTCATAATTGTGGATGTTAAATGAATTCTGGTAATTTTGGATGGGTGGAGTAAGTAGATTTTAAATTCTAATTATTTCAGACACTGTTAATGAAAGATATTTTTACAATTTTCACTTTGAATTTTAGAATTTCATAAAACACTTGGACATGGCAAAGTTAAAAGTCTTTCCTTACCCTGTAGTCTTGATCACCAGACTATGCTTATCCCCATGCAGGTGGCATAAAGTGGCTGACTGAGAGTGCAAAACTTCTCTTGGATAGGATGCCAGTCCCAAGAAAAATCAAAACCCCAGCATATCTGATGGTTCCTTATTATTGAGCAGCTGGTAGGACTGAAGCAATGTGAAATTATACAGCTTGTTGAAGGACATACATGTACCACACAGCACAGCTCAGACTCAAAACCACTACCCTTTCATGTGTGTACTGCTTGTTAAAGAGAAAATGTTTAAAAAGCCTTAACAGATATTAAGGCCAATGCATTTTTTCCAGCGTTTTTGTTACATTTTTTAAAAACGACCTTCTAAGTTCTGAAATACAGCATGTTTTATGGCATGCTTGCAATATAGAATGGGATCCTCTTTGCAAAGATGTTGAATTGTTACAACATCTAACATTTTGTGGAAAAATACAAGTAGATTTAATTTGCTAGTATATCACTGTTGTTTTGGGAATTTTAATGGTAAAATTGGGCAATTTTAGTCATTTTTAAGCAGGGGAAACTACCTTTATTCAGTAGTAATTTTAGGCAAACAAACTGTGTTCTGTCTATATATTTGTTCCTTCTCAGTTATTTCCCTGTTATAGGTGCACATATCTTGACCTTGTGCAGAATGCAATACATGCATGCAGCATTCATTTGAATTTAAAATTAGACAACTGAAAGTGTTTTGGAATAAATTAAATTTAAGATGTTCTTAAATTTAAACATATAACAGCTTGCAATACTTTATATATGACTTTCTAATTATGTAATAAACACAAAAATATGCAAAAATATGGTCCTATAACTTGACATAACACTTATAGAGCATAAATCTTGCATACAAAAATACACACAATTCTGAATGAGTTTGAGAAGGCAGTACTTGGCATGGTTGATAAAGCATGAGAGTTGTACATAATATAACAACACTATAATGTGTAGGTACCAGAAACATCAAACTGGATTTATTTTATTATAAGTGTCTTACAGAAAAGCTTCATTACAGGTGTATGTACATTCATATCTGTATTTTATCTCTGTGCCAGTTCTGGCAAACTCCCATCTTCAGATATATCTGACATTTTTTTTATATCTATATACAGTGCAGGCCTGTCGAAAGTTTAACACAGAATGAACAGATCATCTAGGTCCATCATTAGTTATATATGTCTACAGCTTTTTCAGCAGCTGTTATCTTATCTGTTGGTAGCTTTTCAGTCCATAGCTATCTATCTCTCAGCCACTCAGAAGCTGAATGTCTGTTCCTTTTTTGTTAGCTCAGTGTTAATTTTTTGACAAGACTGTACTATAGTTGTAACATCAGATTGGATTCAATGTTATAAGTTACATCCTCAGCATTTTATGTATGGATGTACAAAATACAAACATTTTCATATTGTAACTGTAATATTTTGCTTGGCATTTCATCAGGTCAAGTCGTTTTAATCATATAGGAAACACACTTGCTGCAGATTTATAACACATGTAAAATTCACGATAATCTAGTAAATACAACCAACTATAGTAGACTGGAGAATTTTTGCTCTTATTATTCTACAAGTAGTACATTTTGAGTATGGTTACAAGAGCATATATAGTGTTATACAAGTGTTCAATTCAGAAATGAAGTTGGGTTGGTTGTCCTTGCCCAGGCCCTGCCAAAAATCAGAGACCATTTTTCAAAAATTGGGTCCACATTATTACATTTATTTGGTGTATCAGTATTATGGTAATTAAGTCAAAGAAAATACACAAATGACAAAGAAGTAGAACCAGATTTTTTCAAAACTCTAAGACTAAAAATTAGGGCCAAGGTTGTTCCCACCAAAGTCAGTACTTTTGTGGGATAAAATTATTTTGGTGCCAATGGCACAGTGGCCTCTTCTAGATGAAACACTGGTTATACTTCCAGGCCCCGATTTCACAATAATTCCTTAGCTAAGATTTTCCTTAACTTAAATTTAGCAAATTTTGGTAATATCTCTTTGGAACTACTGATGAATATTTTTGTCAAAACTAAATGCAAATGTTTGAATCTAGAAAAGTTTTAAATAGGCACCTTAAATTCCTGAATATCTTGAACATTAACAAATTTATTAAGATACGAAATTTTGATTTAAGTTAAGGGACATCTTAGCTAAGGAATAATTGTGAAACTGGGGCCAGTAAAATTCTATTAGGTACAAAGTCTTACTAACAAACATAATAAATGGTATTTTGCAATCATATACAGCAAAAGATACAACTAAACCATACTTTGCATAGAGCTCTATAGATTTACAAAGTAAATTTGTTGAAATATCACAATTATTTAAAAATGTCATTTTACTTATTCAGTTTGTCACAAGTGTGGGTGTATGTGCCTGAATCTTTCTTGTTTTAATGAAAAATGATTTACATGATAGCAGGGTTCGTACAGGCCTGGAAAAGTCCTTAAATTTTGAGGTTTGCCCTAAAAAGACCCTAAAAACAAGTTTGACCCTAAAAAGCCCTTGAATTTATCCTGAAGGCCCTAAAAAGCCCTTGAATTTGCTAGTTGGGTGTCTGTATTTTGATATTAAGTGGTTGTGAATAGACTGATATAAAAAATAAAATAATTAATAAGTTGTTTTGAAATGAAAAATTTAAAGGTACCTGGCCCTCCCGAACGCCTAACTTCAACCTCCACTTCAAGTGGCGTTACTACGGACACATAAGTAAAAGTTTTATTGATATAATTGCCTTTGCACCAATATTTTTTTGCTTAAATTGTCCCTTTGATTAGGCCTTAAATTTGCAAATAAGACCCTGAAAAGACCCTAAAAAGTCCTTTAATTTGGAGTCCAAATTTCTGTACCAACCCTGTGATAGTGACTGAGAATTTCTTCTTTCAGTCTGCAAAAGGTTGTTGGAATATATAGTATTGTACTTTACTCCAAACATGTTGATTTATTTTACTAATCTCCTACTATATTCTTGGTCCTCTGTGATTAAGTGGTCTGAAATGTGTGCTTACAGATCACTGCACCTAACCACCTAGGTTCAAACTCCACTTGGACACTTGTGAGAAAATTGTAATTTCGCTTTCTGAAGGTTGATGGTTTACTTTGGGCACTCCAGTTTCCTCCATCATTCATGATCTGACCACCTCAATATAAGTGAAAGAATTTGACTGGAATAAAACTCTATTATGTATATGCCACCTCACTCCTACTATATTTTCCCCTGACCTCTTCCTGTTGGCAGTTTGAACTTCAGTGACTTGTATATTTACTTCACTCCTACTATATTTTCTCCTGACCTCTTCCTGTTAGCAGTTTGAACTTCAGTGACTTGTATTTAACTTACTTTATAGATTTTCATGCCTAATTAAACCATGTCTGTTTTTATGGATGTGGATGTAATTATTATTACCTTCAGGACTTGTGTTTACAATAACATTTGTAAGTCTTACAACATGTTTAATTAAGCATATAAAAACAAACATCGGACTGGGAGCACACTGACTAACAGCTAAATACAGTGAACTATAATCTGTTTTCTATTTGATAAGGAGGTTGTAATGAACCATTTGGTTCAACATAGACCCTGCTTGGAGAAAACAGCATAGAAACACCAATGTCTGTGATTTGTTTGTATAGGCAAACAACATTGACCTGTCCGTTTGACCTTTCATTAGGAATATTCATCTTGGAGGGTCCACCCAATACATAGGTAGTGTGTGGAATCACAGTTAATACATATATACACATTGCCCATGATTAGTGTTCACATCATACAGACAAAATCAGGGGTTCAAAATTCCCTGGGTCCGAGGTCCGGGACCTATTGATTTTACCTTGGGACCATTAATATTTAAATTGTAAAAGTTCGCTGAACCTGCCATTTTTACCAGAATAATTCTACTTTTTCAATATAATTACATAATTGCACATGGATCTTTCAATGTTGATATTGGACTTTCAAAACTTTATGTGGGACCTGCTAAAAATAAAGGCAAAAGGTCCTGGACCTTCCATTACAAAACATAATTTTGAACCCCTGCAAAATATACACACGTGGTCCCTATTACTGAAATTTACCTGTCCATAATTAATATTTAAATCAAAGGTCAAATGGACAGGTCAGTTTTGTTTGCTTATAGTAGTTTTGATTCAAATATTGTTGATTGGTGTTGCATATATTGTTATCTACTCTGCACTGCTGCAACTGGTTTTGGTTAAAGTTTATTTCACCTAAATTTTTTCCAAAAAAAGTAATAAAAAGATAAAAATACAAATTTATAATAAAATTTAGCATATAAATGATTTATTGAATGGATTTTTATGTCCAAATCAAGAATATTTCACCTTTATTGGGGTGTCACCAGCTATAGATGAAGTGGCAGAAATTTTTACCTTTGCAATGCGTTCAGGGCAATAGGCAGGGGAGAAGGTTCTTTGACATATCAGACATACTATGAAATGGGTCATCAGTTTTGGGGTCCTTTCTGAAGGACGAGATTCATCATGTATATACTGAAGGCATCTCTATGGAAACTGGATGACCTTGACCTTGTGTAATAACTTATCAACAGCACTTGTCAGACAGACTTGAATCTTCAGATCTGTCTTTACCTATCATACATTACTTGCTTGAAAATTACTTAAAATTATTCTACACTGATGATTATTTTAGAAAAGATCCAATTATTTTGAAAAACTCATGATGGCTATGATAACGACTAGTATTCTGGGAAAAAAATTATGGTGACTCCATGATGCCTAATTCATTTTCAAGGCTAAAAGTCTAAAAAAAAAACAAACCCCAAAACCATCAGATGTGACAGCTGCTCAGTCTGTGTATATTTTATTTCAATACATGGATTTGATCTGGGTTTTCTGAAACCGAAAATCAAATTTGTTGAATACAGAGTAGATTTTATAACATGTCTGATCTATTCAATTTATTCAGTATGCTCGAAATCGCAATGCATTTCTTGACCTTTAGATAACAGGAACAAAAAAAACCCATAAATTTGTTTTCTGGTAAATACTTATTAACCGGTAGTAGTATACAGGAGTTGGAAATCTCTTAAATGTGTATATAGACCCAGTAAAAGACATACATATCTGATTAATCTTCAATATTCAAATAAAAGAATTGTGCACTATCTTGCATTACATCTCTCTGAGGGTTTTATAGAATCTTATAAAGATCTATGATAGATAGCGTCTGTAAGATGACTGCACATATATTGCTCATTGGTTAATAATATATACCGTCTGCAGACCTTTGGGACAATGTAATAAACTTTATAGATAATTGTGTTGAGCTTATAAAATTTGATTTTGTTTGCTGTTATTCAACTTTTACAGATCACATTTTCTATCACAGCTGGTACATTAAGTCCATATAACATATACTGTTTTGTCTTTACAGAATTTATACATTCATAAATTAATGTTGTCTATTAAGAGAAGGTTTCCTTTCTAGGTAGCCATAATCATCATTGGGTACTTATTTCTGAGAAATTATTTCAAAAACCTATTTTAACAATTTGTGAAAAATACTGTAAAATGTGTAAAATTTTCACCAATTTTGGAATTTGGCTTTTTACATTTTTATTTTTGTGGAAACATAGCATTTCACATATTATAAGTTGCATTTCTTATTTGTGCAACAGAATGTGCTTTTTTTCATCCTCATTTCTCACTAAGTTAAGTTTTGCTTACTTTGTCTAAGGCTGAATGTTTTACAATTCTGAAACATACCTACCGGTACAACTTTATATATAAGTTAACCATTTTGTAAAAATCATCAAGTTCATTGAATCGGTATAAATTTGAAACATACATGTACATGTATTATGAATAGTGAGTATTCTAGCTGTATTTAAACATTGCTTATATCCATAAAATGTAAAACATGAGTTGATTAATTTCTAAAACACATGTACCTCAAGCTGATCATCTAAACTGTTTTATTTACAAAATCACTAAGACTTTATGGGGTGGTTCTAAGAATCTCAGCAAATAAACATATTTTTATATATATCCTCTCTCAAATAGACATTTTACAGAACCCAAAATAAGTTTATATGATTGTTGTGTTTGATTCTAAAAACTGATATATCTATGCATGGGTTTTGTTTCCAATATTTGATGGGGAAAGTACTAAACAATATAAATTTTATTTCTTTAATATACATGTACTGTTGAAAACCAAGGTGTCGATATAACCAACAAAATCCTAAACAAGCAAATGTGGTTTTACCTACCTACCTACCTACCTACAAATCCTCTTCGTCCCTGGGGGACATAAGGCCACAACCAGTTGCCTCCACTTCAACCCTGTCCTTTGCCATTCTTTGTGCCTGCCCCCAGGATAGTCCAAGGTCTTCCAGTTCAGCCTTTATAATTCTTCTCCAGGTCTGTTTTGGTCTTCCTGGCTTTCTTTTTCCCTGTGGTGTCCAAAAAAAGTGCTTGTTTTGGTATGCATTGTTGTGGCATTCTCAAAACATGTCCTAATGTGGTTTTGCAGCATTATTACTATACTCCATACAACAATGTTTTCACAGATATGGCTTGGGAAATTTCATAGAAATAACTGTAAAACTCTACTCTAGGTGCAATATGTGGGTATGTAAAGCTTTGTTTCCATTCCTGGTAGCCAAAATCGCCATTGGCTACTAATTTCTGAGGAATTCTTTCAAAAAGTAACCTATTTTAGCAAATTTGTGGAAAAATACTTTAAAAGGGACTATATTTTCACAAATTTTGGAAATTTGTCTACTAATTATTTTAAATTTATGGAAACCTAGGTAAAGTATCTGAACTTACTCACTGGGGTTTTTTCATTGATGTTATTTAGATCATGCTACAAAATATACATAGATTATGCAATATATAAAATTGGATGCCAATAATTGATAGATTTTTGTGGATAAAATCCACGGAAGAAAATTGATACACAGGGAAAATTTATATAGCTAGCATTATGATTTCCAGTTAAAACTCATAGCAGTTTACGTAAAATCCCATTTTAATTGGTTTTATAATTATCAGCAAAATTATCAGTGTGTTTGAACAGCTACAATGATGTGATGTGTTGTACAATGCCCTCTGGAGTAGAGGCATCAGATGTAGTGCTTGACAGTGCTGCTTCATCATACAGAATAAAGTCCAACCTGCAGCAAAAATATTATGGAAATAATGGAATACATCATATTACAAAATAAACATTTGTTTTGACGTTTTCTGCAATGTGAAAGGAACAATGGGGGAAATTGTATTTATGCGAAAACCTAGTAAAGATTATTTTACTAATATTGAGATTGTCACTTCAGGGAAGATGGAGGAAACCAGAGAAACTGGGAGAAAATTAGCCATTAACTTATAAATCAAAAACAAACATGTCTGAATCACAATCCAGAAGCAAAGTAAAAACTTTGGAATTGACAATTTAGGTTAGACATGTAAACTTCTACCAGGGAAACGAGGCCGGGTGCTCTGGGTAAAGTAAACTTATTTACTCTAGCATGTGCTAGAGTGGAATTAAAACCAAAGTGGTGAGAGACACTGTATTCCATAAGCTGGTACATTATACACTGGAAATCTGGAAATCCCTCCCCCATCCCAATACTGTTAATAGTTTATGAAGAACTAGTTTTGATAAACCTTTATCCTAATGTATCTAGTATCCAGTGATGGCTGTGTAATTGCTAATATCTGAAACTTTCCATGTGAGATGGCAGACATTATTTTTAGCAATTTGCCAAGGTCAGACAACCTAATATTCTGTCGAACTCTAACTTTGTTATTAGGTCTTTATGCTCTTGGGTTTATGTATTAATATATACCCTGGTCACGGTGGCCAACAGAAGACATCATCTACCAGGGTTAATTTTCTGTTTTGTGATCAAGCCAACTTGATATTGGTATCTTATGTCTCGTGAGACACAGGCAGCCAAATAGGAGAATATTGAGAGTATTTCTATCAATAGGTATACATTAATTTGTAATACCAAGATGGCTTAATACAAATTTTGCCTGAAAAACTGTTTTATAAGTTCATTATTCAGAGACTAAGGTTATCCACCCACCATCTTCTGTAGCCATGTCTGTCAGCAAATGAGTTTAACTTTTCATCACTTACAGTTTCTTAAAACTTTGATGAAAATTGTACCAATGTGGATAACACTAGGGCTGCAATGATACACTTAAATCACGATATTTGTTCTGTGATGCATAAAGCAAACTGCTGGCAAAACTAACTTAAAAACATAAATTACTTTTAACCGCTGTTACAAGCTGAAAAAGTATCCATTTTTTTACTAACAAAGTCTAAGTTTTATTTTTTCACTTTTAGTCATGCTGTTGGTGTTTCCAAGTTGCTTAAAATTTGGGATTGGCGTACAATGAAGTGATTTTGTCATACCATGAAACTAACATTCTAAAAATTAACTGTGATATAACTTCAAACAGTATATCACTGTGGACCTCCTGGTTTGTTTTGGAATCTGTACAGGATTTTCCTTGTCAGAGATGTTGTCTTTTAGCTTTTTGACCACTGGTCGAGTGTTTACTGTGAAAGTGGGAGGTCATGGGTTTGAACCCCAACCAGGTGTGACCCAAGACTAATGAAAGTGGGTAGTGACTGTTCTTTCGCCAAGCACTCAGCATTTTGAAATGAAAGTCATGATTCTTTTGGATGGGAACTTAAACAAGGTCACGGTAGGCTTGGCAGGATAAAGAACCCTTCTGTATAATGCCATCAGCGCAATGTACAGGCAAAATTTCTGCACCTTCACATATACAGCTGAAAATGTCTCATTATAAGTGAAATATTCTTGATTGGGATGTTAAATACCATTACTCAACCCAACTTTTAGCGTTTTGATTTACAGTCAAATCTGTCTTTAAAGTCTACCCAAGGAAACCAGTAAAAGTAGCCTATATATGCAGGTGGTCCTTAAATACAGGTTAAAAATATGAATAAAGAGCAGTTGGGATAAATTTTGCCTGACCTTAATAAGCAGGTGGCCCTTATACAGAGATGTCCTTTAACACAAGATTAGTTTTGTGCTAAGATCCTAAGTTTTAGAGATGTCACTCTAAGATATAACACTTGTAACTTGTTCTTTACTGGTCAGGTTACAGGTACTACTGCTAATAACTTAATGCTGCTGAACACTTCAAATCTAAAGTAGGCATATTGATCTAACATGTCTTTAATTTTAAAACTCACAAGTGCTGCTTAACATTCTTCTCTGGTATCAAATACAGGTCTACTGTTGTATCATGTTCTTGTATCATAAAAGAAACTATTTCAGAGTGAAAATCTAGACAGATTTTTTTGAAAAACTAGACAGTTTTTTATACATGTTAATTGCTTCCACTGACACTATAATTTGCAGTTTGGACTTGGAGCATTGGTGCCATCTATTTTCCAGATGCAATAGATCCTTTGAAAACTGAGTCTTGTCTATGCTTATGCGATGATTTGAATTTTTAGGACATGTCAATAACATCGTTGTTCAGAAGCTGTTTGGCCTAGACTGAAAAATGCCTTCAAATTATTAGAGCCACGTCTTGTCTGGAGTAATTCTCAAAATCTATGTAGCAAAGCATCAAAATTGACAGGAGATGTGCATTTTATTAACCTGAACTTTTTGCTCATTTTCCTGGGAGTTATTGCTTTTTGGAAACTAATCACAAAAAAGAACCTGCTGGCGGGGTATTCTGATTTACTGAATTTGCTTGTTTTTTTTTTTTTTTTTTTACTAAAGACTGAAAATGACTGAATAAAGCCATTTTGAAAATACCTTTAAAAATATCTTTTTCAAAATTTGTGCATTTAATTTAATAAGCATGCAGGCACTGTTTGTACAAAGGAAACTCTAGTCAAATGTTTTAGAAATGGTACTATTTCAGTGTCAGCCACAATGATATCATTAATGCATGGTTGTCAAAAATTTAATTATCCTAAACCCAATCTAATGTGACTCTGTTGGAAGATTTTGACTGCAGTGCCTCTGGTTATTTAAGAACAAAACACTGCATACAATGAATAAAAAGTTAAAAAGATGGCATCAAGTGCAGTAACATACAGAAATGGAAATTTAAGAACCTGAATTGTCATGACAAAATAAAAGATGTCATTTATAAAAAGACTTAAGTTTCCACGATAAAATCTGTTTCAAGTAACTTTAATGCACTCAGATATTACCACAAATGTTAAAATAGACATTTGTACATGCAGACCATAAGCCTGTGTGAAAAGTGTCTTAAAAATACTGTCTGATCTGTAAGTCTAGTTGGAAATTGACAATTTAGTCGACAAGAAACCTTCACCAGGAACAGGGTTCATTCTAGAATGGGGTATTGGACCATTTATCCCTTATTTTGCCAAATGGCCCCATTGTTAGAGTCTTAGTGGGCCATGTTGTAACATTACATGAATACAAAAAAAAAATTGATGTTATGGTGTTTCAGTCGAAAGTTTTTGAAAATGCGTTGTCATAAAAAATCCTAGATTAAAGAATGCAAGAAGTTTGTATCAGTGTGAATCGCACAAAAGATGGCTGATTACACACATGCTAGATTTCCACTATTATAAATTGTTAGTAGATAATAAAAAACAAACATACTAATCCACGTTTGAATCACAATCCAGAAGCAAAGTAAAAACTTTGGAACTGACAGGTCAGGTTAGACACATGAACGTCCACCAGGGAAGTGAGGCTGGGTTCTCTGGAAGGGTAAGCACCTTTGATTTAGCTACCTACACACCATGTGTGTAATCAAAATTTACTTAGTAGTCCATTTTAAAGTACCAGAATTTTTTGCAAATTTGCTATTTTAAAATAAGTTGTTTTTTGGCTACATTATATTTGTGTAAACATGTAGATGCTACATCCCACACATTTCAGGTTGTACAATAAATTCAGAAAAATGCACAACATTACTATTCGACACATGTTACACCTTTGGTGATGAGGCAAGTTTTTTTTAAGTAAATACGCATTAATGTGTTATATATTTTATCGATCTATGGATGTTAGAATTCTCTCACATAAAAAATTATTTAAACTACATCAATATTTGTATAAGGTTATCACACATTCTTGTATATGTATTGATTTATTGATTTACTTCAAGTTTTTTATTCAATATGAAATAAAAGATAAAGTTGTGCTTTGGAGGATTTTCAGTGCAGTTACATCATTAAATTCAAACTGATTGATTGTCACTTCCGTGATGTGAAAATGAATTCATAAGCAGGAAGATTTTTTTTAAGTTAAAATTGCGTGAATTGGGTCTTTGTGTCTTAGGCAAGGTTATTTCACTTATATTGAGTTGTCACCAGCTACATATGAAGTTGTAGAAATCTATACCTCCGCAAGATACAAACAGGAATGAGGTTTTTTGTACAGCGTGAACAAAGTGAACCTGTACTTTGTCATCGCTTTCTTCCAAGATATCGAGCTTCTTTGCTATGAAATTATAAGATATGAGTACACCTGGAAATAGTGCGCCTGATAAATGAGCGTGAAAGAAGTATATCTGTTTTATCGTGAGATATGTATTCTGAGACGGGTAATGCATTTGGTTACATATGCACATTTAGAATAAATTTTCGGAATACATGTCAGAATCTAGTAAAATATTGCGACGGGATGCATCTAATAATTTCTGCAATTTGGCGAACTGATCTCATGTTTACAATAAAAAGTAGTTCGAGAAGTTTGCGTCCTACGATGTAAAATCATAACTTTTTAAGAAATGAACAGCAACGGCAGGTTGTTTAATTAATTCTTCGTGAAATCTACGGAAATTTAAATTTATTTTGAAGGTTATGATAACGTATTTTAATGTTGAGGCAATTGTGTCATATTTTAAAATGTTTATCGATTAGATTTTACTTTCGTGAAAGGGAGATAATTCGTACAGTGTTGTATGCAAATTTTATATACAGTCGTTTTACCAGTTCCGAACAGGGTTTCATATAAGCGCTGCTGCAGACGTCATCCACAAGCAGAGGAAATAAAATTTATGTGGTGTAATAATACAAATGTTTACTGATTCCAAAATATCGACACCTGTCCTCAAAAACACGTGGTAGTATGTTTTCTTGAAAAAAGCATTTCCGTGATCACGATTTGTTTACATCGTTAAACTAGGTCACCAACAATCTGTCGTACATTTAGGAAGCGGTTGAAGAAACAGCAAATTGAGAAAGTTATTTTGCGATTCCTTTAATTGAACGGGATTGAAATTTTAGATTATTCGGTAGTAAAAATTCGGAACTGGTAAAACAACTAAATGATCCAGTTATGCATACAACCGCTAGAATGTACCCCCTCATAGCGACGGTAGGATCTGCAAAACTCTACTTTCTCTCTATCCGAAATGACAAAACGATCGGGTACAACTTTTTTAAATTTTAATTACCGATTGTCTTTTTCATATATTTATGAAATTAATTTTTTCTACCATTTAATTCAGCAATACATGGTTTGGTACATAAAAATTTGTTTCTTTTTCCAAAAAAACCCCATCCGTCGGACTATATGCATAGATCAACGACACCCCCCCCCCGAATTTTCGGTTATATTCTGTCTTGCCACAACACAATTTTCCCAACTACGCTGTACAGCAGCACGACAGTGCTATGTTTTTGTACCACCCTTCATTACCATGAAAAATTGGAAGCATCATCATTTTGTCTTATCATAATTATTATTGAGGTATATTGTTCTTTAGACCCAAAATGTTCCTAGGATAAGTAGGTCATGCGTTTTTTATTTTCAGATTTCATTTTATCACAACATGACCCAGGTAAATAGGCCAGGTCGAGATTTTTTTCAATTGCATGTGAATTAATTTTCATGCAGATTTAATTTTCCATTTAGTAACAATATGACCACACCATGTGATTTTTTGCAGCATGCTATTGTGTAATTAGTCTGTGTCAGGTAGGTCTACCCGTGAGTATAGGGGTATTTGTTCAGGTGAAATGAACCAGGATCTGACACCCAGATCAATTATGACACCTGTGTATCAACTAGCAGGTAGAAACCTGTATGTATTGAATTATTAACATGGGATAATTTTTATCAGGTGCTGATGGAATGTCAGGTGTCTTGTTATCATTTTGTTTCCTATCAGGTGTATTGGGGTCAGCCTTTCTCTTCAGTTTAATTACTTGGTTGGAACACCTTTCATTACCTAAGTAGCATGGAGGGTCATTGATATGATGCCTGGCTGGGTCTTGTTATTCACAGCAAATCATAAATACTGAGCTAGCAAAAGGGATAAAAGATTTCGCTCTTGCATGTTAAAATTACTTGGATTATGCCCACAGCAGTGGAATTCTGCGAGATTATATACCGTAATTAAGAAACATTAGGAAATGTTTTGTGCATCAACACCATAGCTGATAATGTAAACCAAATGGGTTTGATTAGAGATGTTCATTTAATCTGCTACTTTGAAATTTATAATACACTTATGAGAAATGAAAAAACTCATTCAATTAAGCAACTAGATGTACCCGGTATAATTAAATGCTTTAAGAACAAGTTAAGAAGTACTGTATGCTAAAACTGGCTGCATAGTGCCAAGTGAAACATACAGCCATATGGGGTGTACATACAGACTAAGGCCAGTGTGTGTGTGTGTGTGTGTGTGTGTGTGTGTGTGTTGTGTGTGTGTGTTGTGTGTGTGTGTGTGTGTGTGTGTGTGTGTGTGATACTTGACAGTACTAGTTTTATTTCTCTTAGTTTAAGCTGTAAAGATAAGATACATACTAGTATTTATTGATACATCACTGAATACATGTTTATGTCTTTACACAAAAAAGCACCAATCAATTTTTCAAATGTAAATATGTCTTAGGGTCCTGGGATCCAAATTCGGGTTGTAAATCTTCATTTTGTTACCAACTATAATAAAGGGATTTAGTTTCCATTAAAATTGTAATGATGTAACATCTGTATTATATACTGTGGGAGAGGATTCAGGTATCATGAATATTAAAACAAGCAAATATGCATGCTCTTGGTCTTAAAATAATCACATGCTCTATAAGAAAGACGATCTTGCGTAATGTAACTGGTATTTTTGCATTAAGTATTGGTGTCTGGTATTGATTTTTCAGGGGGTAGGCATTCTCGGGATTCATTTAATTCTGTACATCTTATCACATAAAAAGATCTTCCACCATCTCGTATAACAGGCTTAATCGTAAAATTTGCTGTATTAATTTGAATAAGGGTTTTCAATCATACAATATTTTTCCTGCAAGATCTGTTTATTGATAGCAGCCATGTACTATAGTAAAATTATTTTTTGTATCATGACTTTGATATCAAATTTTAAATATGGGGTGTGACTGTGTTTTAATTTCAACCAGCTGCATGCATATTTATAAAAAATCGGTTTGATTTTTGTCTCTGATCTAAAGTTGCTCTGTTATTTTTATTGAAGGCCAATAGTTGAGGCAAAAACAAGTATAAATTTAAAGTGTGTTGTACTATTGAAAATTTGATATCAAACTTAAAACATCAATTCAAAATATTTGCCAGGGAACCAGCTGCATGCATTCATAATGTTTTTTATGAATTAAAAGGCAGAAATTACACATGCCTTAATAGCTCTTCATCATTTCTTGATTTAACTTAACAAAGATAAGTACATATCACAAATTGTAGACATTACACACAATATTGGTGATCATATTTACACATACAGTGATTAATCGTCATTAATTATTCAAAGGTGCAGACAAAATAGATACTACAAATATGTGTAATTAAGGTCTTTGCACCCATAAAGATATTTGTGTTTAAAAAATTTAAACACATAAGACGTTTCTGTCTAAAATTTAGACATTTTGGTATAGGTTTGGTATATATTGGTTACATTACAGTGAAAAACCTTTGTCACAGAACAGAAATCTGTCTAAAACAAGTTGTTTCTTAAGATTGTACCATGTATATTCGTAAGTACTAAATGTATTACACTGTCTACAGACTGAATACCTGTCTAATCCAAAACTAAAGTTCCATTGTTCATCTAGAAGACAGAGTCTACTACTACAACAAATGCAACCCCAAATCTCAGTACCCCCCATAATCTGAACATCCGCCATGAAGATTTATTTTAATGTTTATGATTTAATGGATTACAAAAAACAGTGGACAGTCTAAATATGTTTCCTGAAGAGCTAAATCCAGCATATATACTGTATGTATATGATATATTCTATATATGCAACTTAACCCTAAATTCAGAATTCTTGTCTCCAGTTATGACAGATTCATTCTCAGGTTGAAATTTACTTAAGTTACAATATTTTAATGGTAATTTATTATTTCCTTCAGAGGAAGGAAATGTTAAGGGCCTTGACACTAAGGTTAAGTGTTGTACTTTAGTGTAATAACTAAGATCCTATCAACAATTAAGGTTTTAGTTACTGACACTCTGGTATCAAATAGTCAATCTTTTATCTTCAAAATTTCAAACTTTTTTAATTACCAGTAATTAAAATTGGATTCTGATAATCTTTTATAATATGAGATTTTCAAAAAAAATTATTTGACCAAGCCTAGATAAAAATGGGAATATTTTAAGTACATGTATGTGACATATTTCTGTATGTATCATTTATCCTGTTGTAATTATATAAAGGGTACATGCTTGGTGAAATTACTCAATTACTCTTGCAAAAAGAATCTTTCCATCAAATTTACTCATTTGAGTTGGATTATTGCCTTATTAGCCCTTTTAGTATATACACATGAATTTAAACACAGATTGATATTTCACTGTTTTTATTTTCAAGTCCTGCACCTGTTCCATGAGCCTTTCATTTACCTTTTACACATGTACGGAATATATATATATATGTACCAGTCCTCAGTTAAATGGTTATAAAATCTACAGTGAATATAAAGACATTGTATCATAACGTCAATTGAGAATTGGTTAATTTTATTTCACATTTGGCATGTGCAACTAGCTATATACAGACACAAGGTGCTCACTCTTCCAAAGCACCTGACTTCACTTTACTGATGGAAGTTTCTATGTTTAACTTAATTTGCCAGTGTTTGAAGTTTTAGCTTCGCTTTTGGGATTGTAAATTGGACACGGATCTGTATGTTTGTGTTTTTTATAAATGTTTTAACATATATATACTAGTATATATATACACAGTTTGTGTATTGCATGTTCAGGTATTCTGATAGAACATCAGGTGTTTGGGTAGTATATAACACCAACAATACTGTAATGAGATGTATTAAATTTGAACTAAATCTGATCATACTGATAGGGATACTGTTTTGTACATTGTGAGTTTGTCAGATAGAATTAGCTAGATTCATTTAGGAAGTAACATGACTATAGTCACTATACATATCATACCTGGCTTTTGTTTCTAATTAATCTTGAAACTTGCACACCTGACACATGTAATACATACAGGGATTGGTATTCATATGGAATTATGTTAAAAAGTAAAAAAAAAAAAGACAATTATTCATGCTCTTGAAAAGAAAGTGTTACCATGAATTTTGTGAATTGATTAAACCTACAGTAAAACTTGTCCAAACTCAAATTGAGTAACCTGAAAACTTGTCACTCTAAAAATATGTAATTAGCATTGTATGATAAATAAATTTTGTAAACAGAAACAAAACAGACTGTTGAAATCCAGTGTTAGCTGAGGAAATTTTGATAGAAAAATGCTTAAATTGGTTAAAGATGTTAAACTATTTAAATTTTTTCTTCATTCATGAAATTAAAAAATTGGCTCATGCTGAGCAAACTTTGAATATTCTCTGGCAATCTTTGAGCAACAACTTTTAAAAATTGGATTTAAAGTCCCCAAGGGGTGTGACATAGCTCCTGGGGTGCCATATGTTTAGAAATACATGTATATGGTACAAATGCTTAAATTGCTAAGATGCTTAATAGACAAGATGTGCAGCTTCCTTTGACAGGTCTTGTTATTATTTTCTTGCTACAAACATCAATAATTAGGTTAATATTGATTTAGTTTTCTTGAGGATTTCTTGAAACTTGATTTACAGTTTACTTAATGTCGTGTTGACCTTAAATGCAAGTGTGTGCACTGCTTGTGTTAATAAACAAATTCCCAGTCAAATTGAATTATATCTGACATTCTGACACCTCTTTATTTTAATTAAATAATTAGCATTCATCTGACTGTAAACAAAAAAGCTTTCATAACCTTGGAACCTTGTGTTTTTAATATTTCTTTTTCTGTCAGAAAGTCAGTTATCATTAAAATCAATATGGTGCCATTTACAAATGATATTTAGACAGAAAATACATACATGGCAAATGCCAAACACAAAACAATACCAGTGAAAAAACAAGAAAAAGACATAACACATATTAGAATCACTGATTATTGGTAATAGCAGACCAATTCTACAAATGGAAAAACAAGGAAAGACAAACACATATTGGAATCACTGACTGAAAATTGCAATAACAGAACATAAAATATAACAAAAGAAAAGAAAGACAAGAAAAGACAAACACATATTTGAATCACTGACTGACCATTGACTGACCATTGACAAAAGTTAAACAATTTTACAAATGAAAAAAGAAGGAAAAAACAAACATATTGGAACCACTGATCATTGCTAAACACAAAACAATACAAATGAAAAGACAAGAAAAAACAAACACATATTAGAACCACTGACCATTGGCAATAGCAGAACATAAAACAATACAAAGGAAAAGGAAAGAAAAACCTTTCATATCATTCGTTCCACTGATTAAAAAGTCTGGACTAGAGTTATTGTTCACTGGTGTGGTTATAGTACCTATTATTTGAGGGCCACATCATTCCCACTTACAGTCCAACCTGCCTTAAAGGTCACCTCTATATAAGGACCACCTGCTTATAAAGGCCAGTAGAATTGTATCCCAATTGTTCTTTATTCATATTATTTGAACCTGTATATGAGGGCAACCTGGCCATAAAGACCACTTTTACTGGTTCTCTTGGGTGACCTTTATAGACAGGTTTGATTGTATTTTAAATTTGAAAAAGCAGCAGTTTGTTGACATTTACTTGTAACATTTTAATTTGTTTAAATATGGTATAATATCAAAAGGTATTATACATGGTTGAAATAGCATTCAAAGTTTCTATATATGGATCGTTTGTTTTAAAATAATTTCTTTTTTCATAAATGTACCAGGTAGTCTATTTTAGAGATAAATCTTTTGTAAACTAATAAGACTAGGAATTGATATAATGAAGCTTACTTGTAAGGAACTTTTTATTGTAACCTTGGTGATTCTATCTTGATTTATTACATCACAGTTATTTTTACTTTAGTTGCACATAAACTTCAGCTTTATTTTTAAATGTAAATGACAGAAAAGCAGGTGCTTGTTTCATGTTCATAAAAGTTAACATTTTTTGCAAGCTAGCAATGTAATGGAAGCTAATACTGTCTTAATGACAAGTATGGTGGATGTCATGGTAACAGTGTATGGATGTCATGGTGACATAACTGTTAACTAGATTTATAGAAATTTCTAAATTAAAAAAACAGTTACTTCCTGTCACATGCAGCATGGTTTCTATTCAGATTACCAATACATGGCATGTTTGAATAATTGTGCTGCAGCTTATATTTTGGTGGAGAAATGTTATTATTGGTGGCATATATGAATAAAAAACAGTAATTTCCTGCCTCATGCAATGTAATTTCAATTCAAATAATAGAAGTAAAGATTATATATCGGCATCACGATAATCGTCGCCAAGGATTTACCGATGACCATATCGTGAAACAAAGCTTACATCACGATATTCTAAAACCCTATTTACTCACAAAAAAATTATTTGAAATCATTGCATAACTTGATCATGATGAAACAGATTAAACATGTGGTTCTGCTGTGAACCACAATCAAATCACTGCTTACAAAATTAATTCAGTTAATCTTCAAATAACTTTATATATTTGTAATTTTATATCTTATTATTCTTTTACTATATTTGAATTTATTACAGGCCATTGAAACCCAGCTCATCTTTTGAGCATATTCATCTGGAAATATCACATCGTGATAATATCACGACGATATCGTAAATTTTTGGCGATATCACGATACCTTTTTTTGTCCCCAATAACATCTGTAACTAGTACCATAATGTTACTAAAGCTAACAAGATATCAGTTGCTGAGATTTGATACTCTAGACTCTGGTCGACAGTCACTAAGGAAAAAAAATGTTTTAAACCCTATGCTTTTAGAAAAAAAATAGGATCAGTAGGTAGGGAATGTTTTAAATTTTTTTTGTAAATTGACCATATGTTGCAAAGACGCCAACTTTAACAGTGCTTGTCTTAATTTTGACGTAAAAACTTTAGGGTATGCATAAAAACTTTAATAGGGTCTGTCATGTTGGTGGGGGTTGACAACAGTGATCTTTGGCTTCAGTAGTTACCCCCTTAGTGCTTTTTGCTGCATGGCCTTTTTCTTGTCTTTGATATTGAAAACTGTAAATTTTGTGTCTTTTCTGTCTTTTATGCCACATATACCTGCAGTAAAGCTTATTATTCATGGTTGAAATTAATGTTGGTAAGTTTGATATGCTGTTCGTCCTTGCCACAATCATTTAAGCTACATAAGTTTTTGTATTGTACTTAACTGATTTGCATTGCATATAACCGCTTATATGATGCAGCCACAAAACTGCAAGATCTTCATTAATGAAAACTAAAAACAAGATCTATGAATTATTGCCAAGATTAACAGAATATTTGTTATTTATTATGAAATTCTGTACATGGATTTGGATGATATATTGACCACTTTATGTAACATTGAAATTATATCATTATACTCGCCAGAACAAGACACATAACAGTTCACATCCGACAGATAGTCAATAATCCCACTTTTATTGTATAACATGGCATATTACAAAACATTGTCTTGTGATTTCAATATGGCTAATGCCTTTTATATGTGAAACATGGCAAGTAAAAAGTAATCCCTCAGTATTACTTTAGAATGCAAACGGAATATAGATTTATTGCTCATTAATAATGTAACAGTACTTTAATACTTTTTAGTATCACTGATTGCATGCTGCAAAAAGCAAACATTGACCTAATATAATGTCCAGTTGTGTGGTTTACAAAATGTTTTGAAGACATTATGTCTCACAAACCTTGTAACTTTCAATTAACACTGAGTGTTTTGTGAAAGAATATTCATTTTGCAATCATGGTTTTACAATGCTGGAACTCAAACTAAAAAATCCAACTTGTTTAGCAAGTATTTTAATAACCAAGTTATCATGGGGTTTAAGGTAAAAATCAGACAACAAATAAATGGAATAGTTACTAACAATGTATATCATTTTTGGAAGTTATATAGATGATAATTAATCTACTGCTGTTTTCCAAAATGCTCATTTCCATCATACAAAAAAAATTTGTAATTCCAATAGTTGACATTTAAGATATTTTTCAAATCAAGAACCTTGAATTGACGTCATGAACACAGACAGCATATATGCGCTGGAAGCAATTTAAGTCCTTTCTTTTTGGCACTTATTACATTGAGCCTTGATAACAGCCCATTCTAAGTTCTAAATATTCCCATATCTTTCCATTCCTGGTAGCAAAAGCACCATTGACTGCTAATTGCAGAAAGTAACCTACTGTAGCACATTTGTGGAAAAAAGAATTCAAAAAAGGACTTTATTTTCTCAAATTTTGGAAATTTGCCAACTGGATACTAATAATTTTGAATTTGTGGAAACTCAGAGTTTTCAATTCTATCTACATTTGTTACACAGATTTACATTTGGGACAATGCTTAAAACTATTGTATTATTGTAATTAAAATGAATAGCAGGTGCTTCATACAAGTACTTGTATGTACATTGGGATATTAGGCCAGACATTTTCTCCAGAGAATATATATTAATGGGGCCCTTCTGTTTGCCCATCCTTCAGGTTTATAGTGTTAAAACTATTTATAATGGTAATTAAGATATTATAAGGTGCTTCTTACATGTATGGGATATTGGGCCAGACATTTTCTCCAGAGTCTGCCAGACAATATATATTAAGAGTGTCTTTCTATTTGCCCATCCCTCCCTTAAAAACTACCAGCATTTTAATTAATGAATAGCAGGTACTTAATACATGTACATTAGGGACTCTTCTAGGATCTATTAGGCGAGGCTAATCTCCGGAGTAATATTTGTGGACATTTTATGAATATTAAACCATGTTAATGTGTTGAAGCACACAAGGAAACATTAGATACTTCATCAAGATATAAATTGATTTGAGCATGCATGTCTATTGATGTTCATTCACTCAAAAGATATTCTGAAACAGGCAATTAGAGCTAGTAATTAAGTTATCTGTCTAAGTTATAAAGAAAAATGACCACTTGTCATAAAAACACTTTTGACTAGTTCATGATGAATTTTGTAGCATGTTTCACTGTCATGATTTGGTCCATAAACCATTAATAACAGCTCTTATTATTTATGGTTTGTGAGCTCGTTCTTGGAATTTCAGAGAAAATTGTTGCTCTCTACAATTTTTCTGAACAAATGTACTTTTGCCATATAAATCAGCAGGTTAAAGATGACTAATGACATTCTGGGATTAATTTTCTTGGTGAATTAACCTTTTTTGGTTGAATTTGGCTGATGTACAAATATATTGAATATTGAACCATCAGTCATTTTGTGTTAACCAAAGACTTATATTATCTACATTGTACATATAGATTACTAGTCTTTCATTGGTGTTTGCCCATCACAAGCTTATTAATTTCAATTAAAAGAACTACATGCTGTAGTAAACTAGAAACTTAGAGTACAGTGTCATACCTTATTTAAGAAATAAGGTAATTTTCCAATGTCTTTATGAACTTGCAAAGTATAATGGGCTTCCTCAAATTGCATGAAAGGCACATATGTTTGTTTAACTTGACATGTCTTATAAGAGACAACATGTCCTCAAAAATATTTTTTTAAGATCATACTGGTACCACACTACATAATTGTGAGCAATTTTGGGGTATTTTATTTAGAAAATATGACTTTTTTGTGGGGAACATCATGCAAAGACAATACTACATGTAATCAAGAACCACTTGTCTGCTTATTGTTATATTTGATGTCCTTCAAGTAATACACACAGGTTGTTTGTCAGTTTGTGTATTATATTGCCCCTTGTCTGAACTTATTGTCTCATCAGCATACATTGTTACATCTCACCTAGATATTATTACTCTTATTTATGTCTAGATTATTCCAAAGTAATGCTATTTATTTCTTACAAATGTCATAGATGATATGTGTAGAGTATATTATGTGAGGGATTGAATTAGTTTTCTGGACTTCTCAAACTGATAGAACTGCCACTGTCTGTGTTATGAATGCGTTCTACTTTGGCAGAGAAAGTGTTCTTTTAATCACCATATGTATCCAAGAAAACACATTACTATATAGTAAGAAACAGTCTATTAGAACCCTAGTGAAGAAAGACTGGCTCCATTATTTGTGCATATGAGATTTTTGTACGGCGTGACACGATAGTGAACGCGTACATTGTTGTCACTTTCTTCCAAGATATCGAGCTTCTTTGCTACGAAATTATAAGATATGAGTGTGCATGGAAATAGTGCGCCCGGTAAATGAGCGTAAAAGAAATATATCTGTTTTATCGTGAAATATGTATTCTGAGACCGGTAATGCATTTGGTTACATATGCACATTTGGAATGAATATTCGGAAAACATGTCGGAATCTATTAAAATATTGCGACGGGATGCATGCAATAATTTCTGCAATTTGGCGAACTGATCTCATGTTTACAATAAAAAGTAGTCCGAGAAATATTGCGACCTACGATGTTTTAAATATTTTCAAGAATTTTGTTTTATCATGCCTCAGTTGTCTCATTGTTATGTTCCATGTTTTACCTTATGTATGGCAGACAATTTGAGAGAAAGGTTAATTGCCAATTTATTTTCAATTTCTCCTCTAGACATGAATTGCAATGTAAACTGAAATGTCGCTTTGCAATCTTCCAAGTGAATACATCTTATTCAACAAGGTGTTGTAGTAACAATGGGTGTGAATCACATGATACCTTCTAACGTTTGTGCAGAACTCTTAATTTCCAATTGATATGAAATTACATAAGATGACGTTTTCGGTAAAAATGACGTTGTTCAGGGAATTTTGGCGAACAAGCATTTAAGAGTTATTGAGCAAGTGGTGCAGTAGCAAACCACATTTAGTGTTTCTGTATACAACAGTATTTTGATGATTGAAGTACCGGTAATACTGTTTGTAACAAAATCAGTGTTTGAAATAAAGTCAAAATTTTCAACCACTCCTTGTCTTGTGAATTTAAACATTTTCTATTGTGGTATAAAGAAGGCTATTTAAAAAATAACCAGTTCTTCCCAAAAGTTACCGTATATCTCAGACTGTTGGACTGGCTGTTACTTCAAACACAGACAAAATGTTGACTTTGATTTGTATATGATATTGAAGATAAAGTTTAAGTTATTGATATATTACATGTAAAGGACTTGACATTTCTAGACTTAATATTATGCATATATATTGTAAAACCGGGTTGGATCACAACATAAATTGTGTAATACATTGTATATATGCATTTATAGATCTTTAGATTACATGAAATAGAGTATATTGGTAGAATTTACAAGTGTTTCTTGTCTGCATGTTTAATGCAAATTCTACAAGCATGCCAGAAATGTTTTGGCAGTGGTTCAGATTGAGTTTTTTGGTTTTGTACAATTGAGTTAGCTGTTGTGTCATTATGATATAACTTTATCGGTAAAAATGAATTCTGCGAGATAAGAGAAGAGATAAGCTAATATCAGAATTTAACCTCTTGATTAGAACTCATATATATGGAAAATTATGCATCTACTGTAATGCTAGCCTCTCTTACAATCATCTGTCAGATTTGGGTGAAAATATATAACACACTAGAGACAAAATTTTGTTTAGCTATATCAAGATGATATTATTTCATATCAGAAGCTTTGTCCCCTGAGATTCATACATAAGTCATGTGACTTCATGACGGTCTTTATATGGTTAGATGAAGGAAAATGTAAGAACCAAATAGTTGTGTTAATTAAACAAGAAAAAGCATCACTGTCATGACATTTTATCCCTGAAATGCCAGCATCATTAATCAGCAGTATACTTTATAGTAACCATGTTTTGAAGAGTTACAATATAGGGAATAGACAATTGAGTAGAATGTACATTACCAGGGCTACCACTTGCATACATTACAGGATAAATGACCTGTAATCTTGTCTTTGGATGGGCAACTGTATTTCATAAAGTTTCCAAGTGTATATACAGTCAAACCCACTTATAAGTTATATCAGATAATTACATAGGATTTTTGAATCCAAAACCATTCTTATTTATTCTTTTGGAAAATACCGACTTAATTACATAGCTGAAAATGTCAAACTCAGGTTAAATGCCTAGCAAAATTCCTTACAGAATCCCAAAAAGCCACGAACATTTTTTTTCATCAAAATACAATGTACACAGATTACATTTACAGGTTTTGGGACATACCTAATGGCCATCAGTGTTATCATTGAGAAATGTGTCAAATATTAATTTAACAAACACATAATATGAACCCCTTCCTTTTATTGTTTTACAAAGGTTAAACTCTTTGTTTAGCACTTCGAATTTATACAATAATTACAATAACTTAAACTTTATATATATATTCTAACAATAACTGCACTAGTTGTCACCCAGCAGCACAAAGAACAATCCTACAGTACTGTCTACAACATCAGTTAAGTTGAATTCCTCCAGACATTTAAGTGTTAGCTGCTGTTTTCTGAAACATTAATGCACTAAGATTAATTGCATGATTACCAAATGAAAATCCATAATAATTGATTTTCCCTTTATTTTTGAAAATTATCTTTCTTTTTTTGACATATTTATAGATTAAATGGCATATTTTCACTCTCAAGATAAATCTTTAAAGGATCTGAATATTGTTTTTATTTTTTTCTTCAATCAAAATCAAGGAAGGCTGCCGTTATGTTTAAATTGACAATCAATGTCACCAGGATTTTGATCCATGCTAGATTTACCATTGAGAATGAAGTTATTGATGTGTTCCTGATATATATATAGTTACTGAGTCAGCCTCGGAAAAGTGACTCAGATACGGAAACCCGAGAAAAGTTGGAACAAAACCACCTTGAGTATGATGGAAAGATTAACTTGGTTTATGATTGGGATATTTTGGAATTGATTCTATTTTATTGAATGAATAGATTCTAAGTGGTGAAACAAAGAAGAAAAGTGTAAATAAACTCCCTCTATATAGAAAATTATTAACCTATTGCGAGTCCAGTTTTCAATCTAAGATTTTTAGAGTGGTCACTTTCAAAACAAAAATTGTCTTAACTACCAAAAAAACATTAATGCTTTTGCATTCATTTAGTGTTAAATTATGGCCCACTAAGGCCTTAGCAATGAGGTCATTTGGCAAAAAATGGGGTCAATGGCCCCATGACCCCTTCTAGATTGAACACTGTGTGACTAAAATAGTCTTGTGATTTTGTTCTATTTATTATTTATTATAACATTCCTTCTGAGTCTTCCATTGAAATCAACTTACAATTAATACTGAAGACTATTTAACCTGTATACATCTTAATGTAATATACACAGTCCATTGTTTTATAAAATGTGGCGTGAAGTGACATTAGCTTGTTTGTTGATGTCAAGTTTGTGCTTATAAGTAGGGCTGAAAATCTGAAATTTTGAAATATAATTCTTATATTTAAATTTGCAGAATTGAAAAAAATCCACAAATTATTCCATAGACGATTTTAAAGTGTGCTGTAATGTATGATATACATGTACTAATACAGTCCAGATTAAGATCTCGGATGACTTGAGTGGATTAATTTTGTTATGTGCTCTTTCACTTATATCTTGCTAGTCAGTTACAGAATGGCTAGAAAAACCATGTTACCCAGAGAAGACCCCAAACCTTTGGCAGGCAAACTCAGAACTTAAGATCTTACTGTGGACTTTTTGAGTCAAGCAAAATACTGGGTAAAAATTTTTCTATTTCGAAAGATCTTCCTAAAATGAGGTTTCGAATCATAGGCTGTAAAAATGCTGTTATCAACAAGCTGGTCCTTTAGAGCACTAAAATCATAGATATTTTTAATGCATTAAGGTCATAGATTCTTTTAATGCACTTAGGTCATGGATTCTCATATATTTGTACTGATGATTTTTAAAACTGCATCTTTACATGTGGAAAGGTAAAAGTCGTGATGTTATATGATGTCATAATAATTGTAATCTACAAAATAATAGACTTTATACATAATTTCACAAAAAATGTAATTTTACTTAAATGTCAGAGTTCTACAGTAAAAATAACCATATAGATGTAACATTTACAGTAAATAATTCTGTATATGGCTAATCAATAGAAGATTTAAAAGAATACAACCAAGATATATCAGAAGTTATCAAAGATGAAATAAAATCACCTGAAAAGCCATTAGGATCCATTATAAAGGAACATTAATTCTTTGTTTTATTTTCTCGAAAAATTGATTCCATTATTTTTACTTGCATATTTTGTACTTTCAAGGATACTTTGTGTTTTCTGTGTCACCTTGACCTTCTTTTAAGAATAATTTGTTTGTTTCATGTCACCTTGACCTGGTTTGAAAGCATAGCTAATGAAAAACAAAAAGATTATACCTGGAAATGCAATTTCTACTCTATCAAACTGTTAGTTACTGCCACATGAAAAATAAAGAGTGATTAAAGAAAAACATAAATGACATTCTAGTTAATAATTTACTCTGCAGCGTACTTGATGGCTTCCTGTTAGTGTAGAATCAGATTTTTTGTCATTTTGTATGCAGAGCAGAATAAATAGTTATTTTATTGATGTAATTATCCCTGACTGGACTAACTATGTTACAAGTAAAAATCTACAGATAAAATACTTATTTGCCTTTAATCAAACTCTCTGATTTATTTGGTTCAATCTACCAAATATTAGAAATGTTTGGAATATAAATAAATACATGTATGTGGAATTGATTTTCAGAGTACCTCGCAGTCACCAATCATGTGCTGAATGGAAAGTCTAACATCAGAAATAAAAGATCTATATAGTTCATTAACCTTACAAATCTGTTATTATGATCAACTTTTTTTAAGCTTATATTGATAAATAACATTTATAACTTGGGTTGTTCCAAGGAAAGTCAGAGAAATACAAATGCTCATGCTGTAGGGAAGTAAGAAAAATCTATTTACAGTCCAACCTGCCTTAAAGGCCACCTCTATATAATGACCACCTGCTTATCAAGCCCAGTAGAATTGTATTCAATTGTTCTTTGTTTATATTATTTGAACCTGCATATAAAGACCACATGTCCATAAAGGCCAATTTTACTGGTTCCTTTGGGAGGCTTTTATAGACAGGTTTGACTGAAGTTAAAATGAATAACTCCTATCACAAATAAAATGACTACAACAAAACAAAACATTTGATATGACCATTTGTTGCAATCATCTGTAAATATATGATTACCTGTCATATATATTGTATGTTGAACTTGAACACTGTGTAAATACTAATTAATGTGCTTCAACAATAATGGTATTATCAGAGACTACACCAATACATGGCTGTATTGGGCATCAGGTAGCAAATTGTCTGAATGAAACAATCAATGTCAGAAAACCTGCTGATAGATAGAGGAGAAAAACTTAACTAGAGGTGAAAGATGTCATCAATTCAATGGTTTATCATTGCAAAATCTCTGGCAGTATAGAAATTAAAAAAAAACCCAATGATATGCTGATAAATTGTCATAATTTAGAGCAGCATGATCATGATAACAGGTAATCATATACATAGAGGCCACCAAAGGGAACCAATAAAAGTGGCCTTTATAGGCAGATAGCCCTTATATACAGGTTCCAAAAGATATAAAGAGCAATTGGGATAAAATTTTACTGGCCTTTATAAGCAGTTGCCCTTATAAAGAGATGGCCTTTAACATGGGTTTAAATATATATTAATATATATATGGACGAAACAAAGGGTAATATCACATATTTCATTGTGTTTATCTAGATGCTTTCACAACAATGTTTGTGGCCTGTTCTCGATATCTTTCAAGAATTTAATATCATATGCCTCCAATACAATCACACATTAATGTAGATGTAACACAAGAACTTGACAAAACTTTGAGGAATTCATACAATTATTGCATGTAAGCTGTGCTATTTGTTGACTTCATGGATTGTTACATATAATGTGCAATTGATTATTCCAGAAGATTCCAAATGTCACAGCTGAAACTGAAATTATAAACCACTTGTTACACTTTTTATACAATCCCAGACTTTAATAATGGCACAAGCTGACATAATTGTTACACTTTTTATACAATTCCAGACGTAATTCAGATATGACACAAGCTGACACAATTGTTACACTTTTTATCCGTGAAATAATATTAGATATTATGCAAGCATTCAATGCATGTATGTAGTGGAATTAGTGTGTGACATTTCAGTGCTTTTATGATCAAGTGATTTAAAAATACAATTGGAAAACATCCTTTCTTCTGTTGGGCATACATAAATTTTATGTTAAGATCTCTATATGGACTTCTGTATTTCAAAGCAATAAATTTTTTCACTACTGCTCAGTTTCCCAAGGTTTAAAGCACTGGTTGTTCTATCTTAGCACCATAGGATCTAAGTAACTTTAGTAGATCCTAGAGACTAGTAGAGTGAGAGAAAGTGTGAGCACTTGTTTATTGAGATCTGTAGTTCACTCACTGTTGTACCTTTCAACATCCCATACTCACTGTGGTACCTTTCAACATCCCATACTCACTGTGGTACCTTTCAACATCCCATACTCACTGTGGTACCCTTCAACATCCCAGAACTGACCAACCTCAAACCAGATTAGTATAAAAAAGGTTACCGGTACTCCACTTTATTCTGGAAAATTGCAAATACTCAATCAGGCTTTAGATTGCCAAACTGTCGAGAGCTTTAAACACTGAATTTCAGTTGGGAATTGATTTGCTCTTTAGCTATAAGACTTTAAGTAAATGGAAAGCAAGGATATTTTGGAAGGGGCATAAATGGTTTGAATGTGTCTCAATTTTGTCTTCCCTTAAAATGTAAGCTATAAGAGTCATGCAATCATAATTGTAATTATCCATATTGGTGCAAAACCTTGGGTAAAGTTTTCACTATTGAAAAAACAGTTTTTATCAAGTGAGACTTGTAGTCCACTTATCTTGTTGTTCACTAAAGACACCTGGCTAAAATGTCATGAAAAAAGTAGCATGGCAACATATGTTGGGAATGGAATAAAATCGACAAAAGGTCCCACCAGCATCAGCTGACTAATCTGTTAACAACTGAAAACTGTTTCATTTTAATGGTATTCAGTAAAAACATGTTACATTTAGAATGCAATTTGTTCAGTCACTTATAAAATATCTTGTGTACATTTAGAATGCAATTTGTTGAGTCACTTATGAAATACCTGAACTTTATGAATATTTCATGTACACATATATTTATTTTCATTTTACATTGTATGAAATGGAAATAGCTAAATTATTGTTCATGTATAAAGATTCCAACAGCAACAGCTTACACCCAAGAGTATAATTTGCATTTCACATTTTAAAATATATAAAAACATGAATTGTTGCAATATTGCTCATATATGGGTAAAATAACTTTCGTTTTTTGATGATATAACTAATCATATTAAGAACTGGAATATTACAGAACAAATATACAATAGAAAAGAGCTCCTTCATTATTTTGGCCCTTTTGAACATGTATTTGTAAGCAAGACTGTATATTCATTTTGACATTAAGAAATAAGATTACTGGTGTATAACTGCCATTTAGCCATAATCCTTTGGAATTTCAAACAAACAACAGACTACCAGTACCGGTATACTAACCTGAACTAGAAGCACTTGCCAAGTTTAAATTAATGAACTAACTTTAAATTTCTAATCAGTTTTTGCAATAGAAGTAATTAGATGAAGCATACAGACATATGAATGACAGATTATATTAGAGCAGCAGTTTATTACATAATATTCTTCACCTCAGTAGAAGAAGAAATGAAATTTGACAAGTTACACATGGCATATTTTCCGCAGAAACACAGTTAATTAATATTTTTATATTTAAAGCTTATATGGCAATATTTGTATAATGTTTGAATGTCAGATGTAGACAAAAGGTCAAATAAGACCATATATATAAAGTTAATTATGTTGGTATTATTACATTTGTTAAACCAATATATTGTATTTATGGAGTTTTTACTGTAATGACACATAATGTATTGACATTGATAGTTCTGACATTTCCAGCTTCACACTCTCCAGAATCATTAAGCCTCATAAATCCAGTAAAATTCTGAAATTTCCATTTAAGCTCATTATGACTATTGAGTAACACAAAAATAGTTAAAAGCTTTTACGAAGGCTTGAGATGGGTATATATAATGTGCTTAGGTTCACATGTCATGTGTGGCAGTTAAGTTAAAAATGTCCAAAAACCAGACTTAATTAGCAAAATTCTAAAGGTTCAAATTAAAGGTTTCATATGGTAATGATCACCTGTTGCCAAAACATTACCTTTCTTCCTTTTATTGGCCAATTTGACATTTGTTATGATCATAAACTGAACATATTGCTTAACTGGCAAGGCTAGGAGGTGTCTTAGCTACTGACTGATATATTGCAGGCCATGCCTTTTATGTTCTGACTCTGGCCGACTTTGGTAACAAAACAGCATCATGGCAACTAATGACGTACTAATGTTAGTGACACCAATATATGGAACAATTCAGGCCATGTTTTTTATTCTTTTTTTTTGTGTAATTCAAGCATGCTGAGCCTTTGTCGGAACCTTTTGGCATTGCTGGCAATCTGTCATCTATGGAGTGTATTGCAGATTTCATAGTGACTAGATGTGCATCTCCAATCAAACAAGAGACATTTGTTATCAACATTATTGGTTGTGATCCTGAGCTAGGTAATTTTAATTGATGTGAAGCTGAGACATGTTTTCTTTAAATTTGTTATCAGGTTTAAAAATCTTCTTGTTCCGCAATATGTGTCCTGTTCAAGGTCTTCCTTTGATGATTTGTGTAATATGTTCATTTTTCCTAGAATTGCTGCTGATGTTTTTATTGCCTTAAGGAATATTATATCTTTATAAATGTCAAAGGTGATATCGAAGCATTACTTCTGACCATTTAAGAATATATAGAAGAAAAAACGTCAAGGAAGTCTAATACAGTACTAGAACTAGAGAAATTTGACATTGACGTCTAGGGGTGCAATGATTCGGCCATCTCACAATTCAATTTGATTCTCGATTCTGGACCTGCGATTTGATTATTTTCGATTCAATTCAATTTTACCGTTTTTAAAGAAAAATTCTGACTTCACATTTAAATATTTTCAAATATCTTAATGTCATTTAAATATCTGTCTTTAGTCAGGTAAAGACTCATTTTTCTTGTTTGCAACCTTTTAATGGAATCTAGATAGGAAGTAATTCTGTATTGTGAAAACATGTCGTAATGTGGTCTGTTGTAATTGAGATATGATCGACTCTCTTGACTTTGTATGAAAACTTTATAATATTGCCTTCAATATTGCTATGTAAATTAATTTAGCACCATTTTTCTAACCTTAGTGGTGATACCAAAAATGAGAGTGAGAGAGTCATTGTTTTGTCGCCAGAATGAAACCCAAAATGCTGCCAAACTAGAAACTTATAGATCACAGGAGGATCAACGATCTCAACATTAACATTGTCCCTGGTAATATCCATGCCAGTTGCCATTTTTAAACAGCTTGTCTAATATCTTGATATGGATTGAAAGCATTCTGATTGGTTATATTGATAAATAAAGACTTATGTAATGCTGAATGAATTGACCAATCAGTGAGGTTGTTTTAAGCACTTCGGTAATACAGGGATATTTGAATCCGGTAACATTGAATCAATAATAAAATTTAGGGGTCTGAATCGCGGTTCACCATAATCGAGATTAATCGTTTCACTCCTATTGACGTCTGTAAAAACAGACAATTTGACAAAGTAGTCTGTTACTTTGAACAGCAATCACCCTTGCACGGATTTCTTGAGCAATTTATATGGGTATTTGACATTGATTTCAGCCATGCAGACAATTTGACAAAGTAGTCTGAGGCATTTTATGTAATAACACATCATCAACTTTTGCGCTAGCATTATCTGACATAGTCTATTCCAATTTAGACAATAAACCCTTTTAATACCTATAATGTTGATCCTAGAAAACCTCCGAAAATGGCCAAAAAATGATTAAAACTTCTCAGGTGTGTACCAAAAATAAACAACGATTGATGGTCATTTAGATGTCTGTAATAAATGGATATGTTCTTGGTGTTCTGAAGACATTTTGAGATTGATGAGTCCCTGAAGGGATTAAAAAGTGTAGTTTGCTATGTTGTCTGTTGCTGTAGAAATCAATATTGAGAGATGTTACTTTGAAGTTATATACATGAACTCCCAGCTGAGTCAGATATCTACTATGGTTTGGTGAATATTGAATCATAATGGTTGTCAATAAGATGGGGTAGATAAAAATTTTGTGCTAAAATGGAAATCTCGGATGTAATAATTTGCAGTTAATTATTTTCCCAGACATTTGCTACAGATGTGCCTTGAGCTTATTAACCTGAAGTTACATGCTTTAACAATGGTTTTTTTCTAAACATTTCCTGTAATACCAGACACAGAAGTTATCATGTTTATCATGTTCAGAACATGTGCTCATAGCATTACTCTTTTCTTGGAATGTCATAATTTGTGGTTTCAGTAATTGTGTTTATCTTGTCATATTGCAGTTTGTTTTTGGTGTTTACTAACAGAGTGACAGTACCCCATAGCTCCCAAAAATAAGTCTTGACCTTTAAATTGTACACATTTTACCTATTTATTACTGTTACACAGCTACTTTTCTTATGCGAGGTGCACCCCTTCTCAAATCAGTTAAGCTTCATCTCTGTGTTTCGAGTTATTGTTTCCATTGGCCATAGCCATTTATATATATATATATATTTTTATGAACTTTAAATTTCATTCTAAAAGCAAGTCAGGGTAATAAATATAAGACCCATTATAAATCTACTAGTTTGGCATGCACCAGCTATATATTTACATTGTTTTTTGTCAATAAAGATTTATATTATAAAATGTATGTAGCAATGATCTTGAGTAATGTTGTAATATTATGTCATTACAGTACTTAGGGACTAATAAATAAAGTATACAAGGGTTAGCTGTGTAGCAGTCTGGGTAGTTAAGTTGGTAGAGCATCTGAGGTCTTGGGTTTCAATTTCCAGTCTGATCCTGTATTTTTCTCGTTCCTGTTACAGCTATTTATGATTTTGACTCAAATGAATACTGTCCTATTGCTTTGCATCTCTTCAAGGTCTACTATAGCTACAAAAACAAAGCTTCAAATGCTGCCTTTATATTTTATATTTTATATTCAACACAACCATTAAATGCTTGTGTCCAGGTACAGTGAATCAGAATTGACAGAATCACTGAATGCAGAGGAAAAACCTTCAATTAAGAAACTGGAAAGCTCTGGAAGTCAAATTGAATCAATTACTATATAAAAGAGAATAGAACTCTAAAGAGAAATTGAATTTACCTGACTATTAACAGGGAATTACCTGTGGTTTACCTGTAATGGTATCAATCTATGTCCTGATTATAGAGACATAATACATGGTTGGGTACTGGTTGGTTAATAATTCACATTTAATTGAAGTTTTTTTTTACACAGAGCCCGTTTGATCTGTATAATGGATATTTAGTTCTAAAACTGGAAGGTAGAATTAATTCCCAGCAAAATATATATGAGCCTTCCCAGCATCAGTAGTAAAATGATGGTTAATTGTCATATTTCTGTAAGCTTTTATATCCAGTAATTGATAACTCATTAAACGGCTAGGATATCATCAAGGGAGACTATTTGAATTATCTCCCCTTTATTCTAACTTTTGGAGTTGCAATGTTCATCCCCCCCCCCCCCCCCCCCCCCCCCCCTTCATTTCCTGTTTTAGTCCCTCCAGGATGGCCAGGCTGTCTACAAGGGAGACTATTTTAATTATCTCCCCTTTATTCTAACTTGTGGAGTAGCTATGTTCTTGTCCCTCCCTTTATTTTTTGTTTTAGCCCCTCCAGAATGGCCAGGCTGTCATCAAGGGAGACTATTTGAATTATCTCCCCTTTATTCTAACTTGTGGTGTAGCTATCCTTCATTTTTTGTATTAGCCCCTCCAGTTTATCCTTTCCTTGTTATTAAAAAGGACAAAAATGTACTCCATGGTTGTATAACAGTTGTTGTAATGCATAAGATATTTTATCAATCTTATCAACTAGGGTGTGTTATGCCAAAATGCATTATAGTTAATTGAGCTTCTTTCTTTAGCAATTTGTTTTAGGAAAGCATTTTATACTGTGTATTTGAATGTCAGTATAACTTGAAAGTACTTAGAAAAAAAAACTTGAAGTCGTTAATGTTTATAAAGGGATAATATGGTAAAAAAAATTTAAATCTTTGAAAAAAACCTGGAAAAAACACAAAAAAACATGAGATTGTTCATGATTAGGTTTTTCATTAATTAAAGGATATGATAAAAAATCTGGAGATAATTTAAAAAAAAACAACAACTTAAAAAACACCAGATTTTACATTTATGTTAAATAACATAAAACAAGTACGACATTAGTTCATGATCATTGTTCATGATTAGGTTTTTCGTTAATTTAAGGCTATGTTAAAAAAAAAAAGACATAAAAAATAATTATTTAAAAAAAAAAAAATTTAAAAACTTAAAAACACCAGGTTCTACATTTATGTTAAGTAACATAAAACAGGTATGTCATTAGTAGCAGATTTTATCACTTAACATAGAATTATCATCACTACATATTTGTTACAAGAATTTCGCCCATCTGTTTCTTTTCAATCAAGTATTCCATTGTCTGTCAGTTCATAAGAACACCAGATACACAAGTTGTTGATAGCTGGTAAATTTTTGATAAGAATAAATAAGATATAATTGTTAAGGACTTTGATAATTATTTACAAGGGTGGTCACTGTTAGTTTGTGATTACACACACTCCCCTTGATTTGTTTTATAATAGTACTTAATGATTGGGCTGGAGATTTATAGGTCTCTTGTATCATTTTAGGTCACCAAGTCCTAATTTTGACTTGATTTATGATCTCTCATGTTGCTATTTTGAATAAAGACTGCTGTGTCTAGCTCATCGGAGTGGAAGAGGCACATGGGGAAGCTTTCCTAAAAAATTGTTCTTAGGTGCTTTTAGAAAAAATAAATAATTGAACCTCTCTAGGGGAATAGTTTCTTAGCTGTATGATAGCAGATAAAAATGGCTATCTTCATAAGCAAGAACAAAATCTCACTCAAGTTATTTGTCTATTAATATTATTTTTGGAAGACTGAGTTGTGTGACTAACTGAACAAAGCCATGGTTTGGAAAACATTAAATACCCAGTAACTACACTGCTATTTGTCATATACATTCATTTTGGATGGTAAAATATGGCTTTTTGGTACCACTGGTTTTAGTGTTTTCCCTAAGAGCCGGCAACAGGCAGATCTGACCACCAAAAACTCCAAATTGGCCAGTTAGAATTTAAAAAATTGTCTACCGAAGACCTGAAAATCATTTTCAGACTAGACGCCCTCCTTGACCCCTCGCCTGTTGGATTAGTCAATCTACCTCCTGCTACAACTTTTAGGGAAACCACGGTGGTTGTAACAAATAAATGGAATGGTTAATGTTTTCCAGAATTAAGAAATAGAATGCCACCAACTTAGTTGGTTCATTATTACCATACCATGTGCTCCTATACAGTGTGCTAGTTAAAAGTCTGACAAGTTCTGCATATTTTAATCCTTCATCAGAAGTAGAACAAGTTTTACAGTTAAATCACATTATATGATACTATTTTGTTGTCATCTCCAGTGCAGTTTTATATTTTTTTGTCTCAGAATAAGTTATTCCCCTTGAAATATTTTCTTAGAATAATATTTTCTTGTGAGATTTGTTCCATGAATAATATTTTATAGCCAAATTTTATCCATGGATAATATTTTACGCAATAAGCCATGACATTTTTTCCTCCAAATAGATTTTACCATGGGATTATATTTTCACCTGGATAAAATTATGGATTACATAAGTTTGTGTTTATTGTTGATTCATGTTTGGTTGTTTAGGGTATTCTGTCAGCTAAATGGATTTTTTTCAGCCTACAAATTGCTTTATATTTCTTTATCTTTCATACCATCAGCTAGTTATGTAACAGGAAAGATATGTCTCCAACATGTCTTGTAGGATTCTAGTTAATGATTGTCAAGGAAATGATAGGTCCTTTGACAATAAGCTAAAATTATTATGTAATACACGATCAAGTAATTTTACAGCTTCTTGGCACTGTATGGTCTAGATATAATGGTGTGTTTTATTATCATCCAAGATAAGCCAGTAAAAGCACTAGAGGCATAACAGGAGACCAGGTCTCGGAGGATTGGCTGTCTAGTCTGAAAGTAGACTAAAATGGCCTGATGAACATAATAGCTTCATTATGGATCAAGTTGGCTTATGTAATCTATATGTCTGTATCAGAAAAAATATCATAAAAAGAACAAATCTCTTCCAAAGAATGAAATAAATAAGTATAATACAAATTGACATGTGAAAGCCAATTTGACGAAAATATCAATTTTTGAAAATAACTTTTTTGTGTAATTACTTTTCTGTTCATTATAGATCTATACAGGATATAATGTGCAGTATTAAATTTTCATCAAGGAAGAATTAAATCTCTAATGATGATTAATGACACAGATGATTTTGATTGTGACAGTTAGATATTAAAAATCTGATTTTCCCATAATGCTGTAGTGTTCCTGTAAGGCATGATGGGAAATCTGATAAAATTGTGAGCTGTGGTTGTCATTAGTAACAGATTCATTGATGTCTGATACTTTGTTTCCCCAGGAGTATTCCTTTGTTAGAAATTTATCATCTGTATCTCAGGGAAATGGAAAGTTTTCTTGTGTGTCACTTAAAAGTGACATCTTCAATCATGGTTCAGCCAATGCTTTATATTTATAACAGCTAGATAATCCATTAATGACAGTCTGAGTAATGCTGAAATCTAAATACTAATTAACTGACCAAAACTTTGTCCGAGAATGATTTATTTATAAAATTTGTGATAAAATAATGGACAGGAACATGATTCTTGGTCATATTGTTAAAGATAAAATTGGTGATAAAATCTGGATGATTGAGCTTAGGTAGCTAAGTTGATAAAAGCATGCATGCTTTATAGTTGGGAGGCCATGATTTGCATTCCAAGACAGGTCAGACCTGAGACTTGATAATAGGTAATGCCCTCTTTTGAAAAAAGTGATCATGCATATGTTCACCAAGCAGAAGTTAATATGGTCACAGGGTTCTTTGGATTAGACCTTAGAAAATTTTGTGTCAAGGTTAAGCCTGACATGAAAAAAGATCTTGATCACTGTTCATTGCTAGAAGCAACATTGAACATGTTCAGATTTCTGCAACTTCTCCATTAGCTAACCACTGCAGTAGCTCAGTTGGTAGAGTGCTTGCTCCACAAGTGGGAGGTCATGGGTTCAAACCCCGACCGGGTCTGACCCAAGACTTGAAAGTGGGTAGTGACTGTTCTTTCGCCAAGGACTCGAAATGAAAGTCACGGTTCTTTCGGATGGGAACTTAAAATAAACGAGGTCCCGTGTCATGGTGGGCTTGGCACGCTGAAGAACCCTGCTGTATAATGCCATCAGCGCAACGCACAGGCAAAATTTCTGCACTTTCGCCTATAGCTGGCGACGTCTCGATATAAGTGAAATATTCTTGACTGGGACGTTAAACACCATTACTCACTCTCTCTCCATTAGCTGGTTATACCAAGATATAAGTAGTACAACCATGTCACATTCACTCACTTCTTTTTCTTCTACCAACTTATCAACAAAGTTGGTATATCCAAGTTTGTTGCAGTTTGATAAATATTCAGCACAATGATACTGGTACTTATTTTTAGTAAGACTATTCCACTTAGTGAAATGTTTTATTTTTAGAACAGCTAATTGGTTTGAATTTATTCCATGTCACACATGCCCTCATTATTCATTAAGTAATTATGCTCTAGCTCTCTAGCTCAGTCTATAAATGTTCTATTTTCTTGACAAAAACCTTTTAAATATTTTGTATATATAGACTGTTAATATGAATTAGTAATTGGAGAATTTGACATGGACTTCATCATGGTCAGAGTGGCAGTGACATATAGTGATTGTTTAAAAGCAAGATGTCAACAATGTACTTACTATATATAATAGTTTGTTAGGGGTCAGTTATAACATTCTTAAGTGACTTTGATCTGTGTGAAGTTTCTATCATAACATCAGTTTCAATGTGTACTAAAAGATGGAACAAACCATATTTATATGATGACAAATTGCATGCAAAGCTAAAATGCAGATCTTGAATTTATAGTGGTGTTGCCTTAGTTTAAATCATTCACTCAGAAGACTTCATGTACTATGTACATGTGTGTTTAGAAAATTTGAATTTCTCCAAAATTCCAGCTGTTGGCTCCTTATATTCTCTATCTCAGCTTTAAATTTTTGGTCATATTGAGGTATAATAGGGCATATAGACTTATAATAAACTTGCCCAGTAACAAGTCAAATTTCAAATCCTCCATACAGGTCTTTTTCAGATCAGTTGTTATACTAATTTTCCTAAGAGACTGTGTTGAGTCTTTGAGCGGAGTGAAGTAACGGTGCTTTATGCCATAGTCTAGATTTATTCAGGCAGTCAGTTCTTTGATGATGGAGGAAACCATAGTAAATGGAAAACCCCATTACAAGTTAACTTCTGTCTGCATGCAATTCAAACTAAGTGTGATCTGTAAGCCGGCACGTTAGACAATTTGTCCACTAAAGCCCCATAATGCCCAATAGAGAATACAGTAAAACCCCAATTCATCGCCACCATTTGTTCAGTCAACTTTTGGCATTATAAAGGGGTTTGGCGATAAATCGGGGGAGGCAGATAAACAAAAACATATACAAAATAGATTTCGGGACATCAAAATAGTGTGGCGATAAGTGAGGTGGCAAAGTTATCGAGGGGCATTATAACGAGGTTTTACTGTATTTGCATGTGTGTTTGCATGTTTGTCTATTTTACAGTTAGTCCTTGTTATAAAAAGGGTGGACAAGAAAAAGTTGTTGTCCAATACCTACATGATGCACTCTGTACCAAATGGCAATGTTTGTATTCTTGTCTAATATTGGCATTTGTATGTTGATATAACTTCGGTCAATTACCAGAGTTTTTACGTCATCTTGGCAACTTCTGTAGCTAAAAATAAAATCCAGTGGTGATGAGAACATTTGTATTCTATTAATACTTGTATCCAATTATACTTAAATAAGACAAAAAGAGAGAACACAGAGAAAAACTTTATGTACTGCTTTGTTTCTTTATAATTCAATTTAATGATGTCAGTTTAAAGAAAAACAGGTTAATATGGATTCATATTGGTAGGTTTTTTGGCATTTCTTCAAGTACGGCCCTGACCTATATGAATAATTGATTTTGTAAAAGAAATGCCGATTCAGACAATACAATCTCATTAAAGACAAACTGTTGGCTAATATACAGTGACAGGCTTGGTATTATATGGCTAACTATAAGTATCAATATAAGAATTATAGTAAGAATGTCGGGACTTATATATTCCTCTTAATACGATTGCCTAGAACTTCCTGGGTCTTCGTAACTGTAGATAATTGTAAACCATTATTATTCTGGCCTATTGGACAAATTACTTATGACATAATTTGAATTGGAAGTGGACAAACCCTGTTTGAATGTGCTACTACCCAAGATAAATGGTACAATTATTTTTCTGGTCAATTGGAGGAATTATAAATGACATAAATTGATGTCTAAATGGACAAATTTATACATGTGTGTTAAGGTTCTTTTAACATTGTTATTGATTTTGATGAAAACTCACATAAAATCAATATGGCTGCCCGATTTGGCGTCCCGTTTTTAATACCTTAAAAGTTATTGTGTTGGCATCTCTACAAATAGAATTTACTGACAAGGATCAGGTTCTAAAAGGAATTGCCCAATACAAGTTACATCGTATATATATATAACCAATCAATATCTCATTAGTTATATATAAATTTATCATAATATACTTTATGTATAAAAAATACAGTGTTTTCCAATGTTTGATATAAACTGTTGCATATGCCTGTTTATGGCCTTTTATTATACCCCCTGCAAACTAGTTTGAGGAAGGTGTATAGGAATCACCATGTCTGTCTGTCTGTCCATCTGTCTGTTCATGTAAAATCATGTCTTGGCCATATCTCATAATTGCTTTGGACAACTGTCATAAAACTTCACATGAATAATCATCATGGCTAAAGGTGTGTCATCACCTTGAACCAAGGTCATGTCATAAATGTCAAGGTCGCAGGAAAACATTTAACCCTTGTAGATGTTGGGTTCAGGGGTGTTTGGCTCTCAAGACACAGTTCTAGTTTAACCCCTACAGTAGTTTTGATGGTATGGTGGTCCCTCTGTATGTTGGAGGTCAGGATTCAAATCCTTGTCACATGTCTGACCAAGACTTGAGAAATAGGTAATGACCATTCTTTTGCCAAGCATTAGGCGTTTATAGATGAACCTTCCAAGTTACTGGAACTTCAGAAGAGACCCTAAAAACCAATGACATATGTCATTGTAGGTGTGACAAGATAAACCCTCCCTACATATTGCCCTGATGGTACAACAGAGGATAAAATTTTTGCCACTTCGCTTATACCTGATGATGTCTTGTGAAGTGAAATTTTATTGACTAGGAAATAAACCTCCATTCAATCAATCAGTTTACAATACTTTAGGCCAGTTTGTTGTCCAGTGTTCTCATAATTACAATTTATATCATACCACTATTATTTTGTCTTCTTCTTGGTAGGGACCACGGCGGTAGCTCAGTTGGTAAAGTGCTCACTCCATAAGTTGGAGGTTGTGGGTTCAAACCCCGACCAGGTCTGACCCAAGACTTGAAAGTGGGTAGTGACTGTTCTTTCGCCAAGCACTCCGCATTACGAAATGAAAGTCACGGTTCTTTCTAATAGAAACTTAAAATAAATGAGGTCCCGTGTCACGGTGGTCTTGGCACAATAAAGAACCCTGCTGTATAATGCCATTAGCGCAATGCACAGGCAAAATTTCTGCACCCTCGCCAATAGCTGTCGAGGTCTGGATATAAGAGGAATATTCTCGACTGGGACATTAAACACCATTACTCAACTCAACTCTTCTGGGTTGGTATGAAGAAGTGTTTTAGCAATACCACACGGTACTTATCTGTGACATGCACACTCATACTTAACAATAATGAATAGTAATGTGGAATTAAAACAAAGTGCATGTTGCTAATTGATTTTTGTCCTACATGACAATAACCTTTTTGAGGAGTTTCTCACAGAAAGGATGTTGCAATAAATATGTAAAGGCTGCACTTCCGTCAGTACCTCATCCTTTAACGCTCCTCTTAGTTTTTCCCATGCTCACCTTTTGATCATGTTGGATGTCTAAAAGGTAGTGAACACATAATTAAAGGGATAAATTTGTTTTACTTAATGAATATCAAGATGGTTAGTCAAGTTACCATCTATAAGACAAATTACAGGATTTAAAGTCCAATTGCTGATAAATATAAATCAGTATTCTTTACTACCAGTGTATGTCTTTAGGTATAGGGTATTGCTACAGTCACCACCTACCCTAATGCTAAATGTAAAGGGTAGCATCAGAAAGTGCTGGGGATTAACTTAGTGATGGACAACAGGTCTCTTGCTGGGTCGGTTTTGGGACCAATATTTTACCCCATTCACAATTCAAAATCTTATGGTTTTTTCACAATCACTTTTCCAATTTTCACAATTTTTTTTAAATATTTCAGCCTTAAAACCTGTATACATATTTGGAATTTTATTTTTCACAATTTTGGCCATTATGATACCTATATTCACAATTACATGGGGCCCGACCCCATTCACATAACGGTAAGAGAGACCCATAGACTACCAGTATTGTTCTCTCCAAACAGAAAAGGCACTGGCCTGATGATCCTCTTTAGCCTTGAATCTCCAATGTTATTTGCATGTATTTTAATACAGCTAACACTACTTGAACTGAATGTAACATTTTAATCCTTGCAACAGCTGTGAATCAAAGGTCATGACTCAAGTAACATGGATCATTAGGTTTGACTCTCACCGATTTACAATCTGCTGAATAGACATGCACTCTAGTTATACAGTACTTGATGCATGTTTTCATACCAAATAAACACCAATGTTAAATGGAGAAATTGACCCGAGCAGTAACCTGAACATCATGTCAAACAAAGAAAATTAGCACAGAATATTTATAAACGTGTCTTTGACACATGCTCAACATCTATTTCACAAGAAATTCATTGACTCATGAATGTTTAATTTGATTTATTTAATAAATCACTTATTTTGTAATGGAACTAAATCCATAGGCCATTAAGTTCACATCTTAGATGTGGCTATATTATTGAAGTCCATTTTGAAGACCATCAGGGTGACAAAAGATGTATCAACATAAAAAGTGTAACACATGAGAATCTATTCAGAAGAAACTGTTAATTAACTCTTAAAACTTAAGGGCACTGGCTACACTTTTTATACCCCCCCCCCCCTTCATTTTGTGTAATCAACTCC
The DNA here is from genome assembly GCA_021292105.1 of Anadara kagoshimensis. NCBI lineage: Eukaryota > Metazoa > Mollusca > Bivalvia > Arcoida > Arcidae > Anadara > Anadara kagoshimensis. Next base: position 40,468,273 of record CM037871.1, read on the forward strand.
TCTTACAGCTTTTAACCAAGAAGTCTGAAACTTTGCAGGATGTTTCTATATACATTGAACATGTGTACTCCTTATTTTGGTTGGATTAAATTTTTTTCTTCAGATTTTACGGGTAGTTGAACTTAGTCATTTTTCATCAATATCCCATATGAGGAATACCCATTTTGTGTAATCAACTCCTCTTACAGCTTTTAACAAACATGTCTGAAACTTTACAGGATGTCTCTATTTACATTGAACATGTGCACTTCCTTTTTTGGCTGGATTATATAGTTACCTAATTATATATGATCCAATTTTTTTAAAACTATGCATAGATATTGAGCATCATAAGAACATGTGCACCTGCCATTATTGGTTTCATCACATGTATTTTGCCAATTATTAACATTTCCATACACAGAATTTTTCACATTACAATTTGGCCATATATACAATTTGTCCCCAGATCAAAAGTTGGGAGCGGGGGGTATTAGCCTCTTTCAGAGACAGTTCTAGTTATCTAAAAAAAGACACAAATTTGTTTCCATTTCTTGTAGAAAAATTTGAGAAATTATTTCAAGAAGCTAACTTGTGAAAAAAATGTTTTAAAAAGGACTATATTTTCACAAATTTTGAAAATATGGCTACTGATAAATTTTAATTTGTTGAAATTTTAGATTTTGTATAAATTTAAGTTTCTAATTCCAGTTTGCATTCAATTAATAACTGAAGATTTTAGATTCTGAAACTCCTCTTTAATATCAATGTGTAATGAAACTTAATCTGTAAGTCATTTAGTTCACATCTTTATTCCAAGATAGTTACTTGTCACAATATAGAAACATGAACTGTTTGTTAACTCCAGAATCTTAAAATAATGAAATTTATCCTGCAGGTCATCAAGTTCACATACGAGATGTTGTTTTTATATTGGAATCAATTACAAGACAATCATGTGACAGAGAATTGGGTTGTTTAGTTTAATGTATTTTTAATATCCATAGTTTTTCAGCTATTATCAAAGAAACAATTTTTCTTAATAATTTCTAGGATTTAAATTAAAACTTGTGTGTCTAATGTGTTTTATGTGTGTGATTTGCCCTAGTACATTACATGCTTACAGTGCTAGTACAGTTGCAAATAAACCTTGTAGACTGCTCAGCTCATTATAAGCAGCCTAAATGGCATAGTGGTCCAAAGCACATGCTTACAAATCACAACACCTCTCACTGCCTAGGTTCCAACCAATTTCCAAATATACAGTCCAACCTGCCTTAAAGGCCACCTCTATATAAGGTCACCTGCTTATAAAGACAAGTAGAATTATATTCCAATTGTTCTTTATTCATATTTGATCTGTATATAAATGCACCTGCCCATAAAGCCCACTTTTCTGGTTCCTTGGGTGGCCTTATAGACAGGTTTGACTATGAGAAAGCATGAGAAAGTGGTTTTCTCTGGTAACTCCAGTTTCCTCCATCATCCCTTAACTACTGTCTTAGTGTAAGTGAAAAAAATCTGATGGGGCATACAACTTCATTAGTCCACTACTCTTCATTTCATTATTATGCCCCAAGCAAAGCAAAAGATACCTACAGTAAGGAAGTTGGTCTTTGTGGATTGAACTCACAATGAGACACCTTGGATTGGAAATATAATGCTGCAAAACACTGGACCCGTCCTTTGACACCACATCATAAAGACATATATTCCCAAGTCTGTTGAAAGTATGGGTTGTTAAGTTCACATGTATGTGATGTGGCTATTTATATTGTAGACAATTCTGAAGATGTGACAATTGAAGTGTAACAGATGAGAAAGCTTTCCTATCCCAGTCTAATGATATAATGTTATACACTTCCTAAACAAATCATGCCTGATTTTACTTCCTATAAAATATTGATTACCATGGAGATAATAATCCACTGTCTTATTCAGGATATAATGTTATAAACTCATATTTTCTTGCAGATCACCCAAAAGTATTTGTTGCTGATAAACATATTAATGTTTTTGTACCACAAAGAAAATCAATCAAAAAAATAGAAGCTGGAGATAGAATGGATGTACCGTACAGGCCTGTCAAAAGTTTAATAATAGGAAAACTATCGTAATGGGGTTCACCGCTGTACCACCCGATACCCGCTAACGTTTATGTGGAACACTTATTTCCAATAGATGTGGAATCACATGAGTTAACGTTTTCCCGCGAAAACGAGCATTCCGGGAATCTGTGACATTGACGTTTTCCAAAAACGTTCTGCACAAACGTAAGAGGTATTGATCACGTGGTACAGCGGCAAACCCCATTAGTGAGGAATTTGCAGCTGATCCTGGGCCCTCGATAGCTACCGGTACTATTTTATCTGAACGTCTTCAGTATCTATCAAAGCTTTTTTGTCATCAGCGACCATATCTCGGCCACTCTGAAGCCAAGTCTTACTACCTTTTGTTAGTTCAGTGTTAAACTTTTAACAGGTCTGTACTGTAGAATATCATATAGAGATTTCCAGTCTATAGACATGTTTATAGCTTTTAATTTCCTCTAATAGCTTCATATGATTATTATTTCACTGGCATACTGGTTTTTCAAGTTTTTAATTACAGTTATTTTTTGCTAATACAAATAAATGTAGAGTTATGAGGCAAAAGAAGCCACTGTGAACATTATTAAACTCAGTTTAGAATTTTAGGTAGTGGGAAGCCATGCAGATTTTATTTCAATCAAGCATGTTGTTTTCAGTTTGTTTATTTTAATTTTTTTTTAATTTCTCACTAATAACAACAAAAAAAATTATAGAATTATGAGAAACAGAAGCCACTGTTAACATTGTTATTTAACATCAGTTTATAATTAAGGCAGAGTCTGGAAGCATACTTTTCTACCTGCCTACAGTTCTGAATTATGGCTTGCCTGATGCTGTCTCGATATTCAAATTCACACTGGCTACTGGCTAGACCAAATTATATTGTCATTCTGTTAAAGGAAAAAGGTCGTTGGCAACAAAAATAATTTGATGTAATCACTGACTTACTGGTTCTGAGGTTTTTGGTTGCCTGATGTTGCCTGCTACATAGGCTTGGTCCCTAATCTTGTGTTGTATCCAGTTGGGTCCATAAGCTAGATTAAGACAAAGTCATATAACACATTAGGGATATTGCTCAATCCATAGTTCCTTGATTGAATATCATGATGCCAAAGATCATATAAATGGATCTTTTAGATGAGACCATAAAAATTAGGTCCCAGAAGTGGTCAGAGCTTAAGATGATATGTCATCTGGTTATGACATAAATATAAATGTTAGATGGTGACCCATCATCAGCAGCATCAACACAGATTGAAGGACCACATATTTTAAGCACTATAAATCAGTTACTTGATATGTGAATCTGTCATCACTTCAGATATTTAATACTCTGTCATTATCTTGCCTAGACAATATCCATATTAATTTTAGGATGTATCTTGTTATTGCTAGGTCCATTAACACCACATCAGTCAGATATGTCAAAATGAGCTATGCCAGGTTGTCAAAAAACCAATTCAAAATCTATCCTATCTGATTACCATTCTATATTACATGTATATCCATATTAATTCTTGTTGGGTTCAATTGACACCACATCCTTCAAATGTGGTCAATATGAGTTATAACAAGGTTGTCAGAAATCTGACCCCAAATCTGTGTCATCTTGATGTTAAGTCTATTTTTCATGCTCTACAACCAAGGGTGTTACCAGTTAATGGAAGGAAACTTACTTTTAAATAAAAACAGAAAATTTGGAATTTAGATGTAATAAATTTACATGGCAAACTTGTCATTGTGCAACTGAATTTTTTTGGGTAGAAAAACAAAGTAACTTAAATCATGTGCCCCAGTCAAGATTCTTTCAGTTATATTGAGGCAATCAGTTTACAAATAGCACGAAGAAAACTGGAGTGTGCTGACCTACAGCAGGACTACACAAGTAGATCAAACCCAGGCAATGAAAGGCACTGTGGTCTGAAAGTATGCACGATAGACCACTTTGCCTTTATGGGCTTTACAGGGATTTGATAACAAGGTTTTACTTTAAGTCATTTGAATTCGATCATTGCACAAACAAAACCATTGTGCATGTCTCTAAAACTTTGATTTCATGTTCCTGATTGAATTTCATGCTGAGTTTAATAGCAACTTAAGGTCACATTAAACTTGTGCATGACCGATTCTCCTAGATTCTTCTATGCCAGCTTGACAGACTTTGGACATGGAAAGAATTATTGATTATATTTTATTGTTCCAGTTAGAGTTTGAAGGATTGACATTGTCTAGCTGTAGATGAAGATATTAGATTATATAATAATCAATTAAATTTATACGGAGCTGATATCTCTGAGTTCTCTCTGCAGATATCTCTGAGTTTTCTCTGTATGACCACGGATATTACTGCTACTGCAGGAAATTTGCTGACTCTACATATATTGTTCTTACTGTCAATTAAATTTATTCCTATGATTATTCTGCATACATAATGCATTACTATTTTATTATCTTACTTTATGTAATATATGTATTAACGTTAAAGTCATAATGATTTGATGACCAGAAGTCAAACCTCAGGTTTTATTTGCCCTAAAATTCATTTGATGGTTTTGATTAATTGATTGTATTGGGTTTTGCTTCCTAGTCAAGAATATTTTACTTATATCAAGACATAACTAACTATATGTGAAGTGTCAGAAAATTTGAACTTTGCAATACGCTCACAGTAATGTGCAGGGAGAGTTCTTTAATGTGCCACGCATGCTGCGATGTAGAGCATCAGGTTTTAAGGTTTCTACCAATGAACCCGTCATGACTGTCAATTCTAGATACCAAGTGCTTGGAAAAAAATAGTCACTACCTATTTTCAAGTCTTGCTCAGACCTGGCATGGTTTTGAACCCACAACCTCTCATATAGAAAGCAAGCCCTCTACCAACTGAGCTACCACAGTGGTATCTGATTGAGTGTGTAATTTTCACTACATTGTATAATGCACCTTCTTATGAATTACAGCCCCTTTCACCACCTAGGTGTGAATTCCACTTCAGGCAGATCCTAGTTTGTCAGTTCACTTGCTGATGGTCTGAATTTCTGTGATGAAAGGTGCAATGAGTTTAAAAGTGGATAGATCTCCATCTGTTTGGAATGCCATCAAGTGGTCTTAAATACTATTTTTATTCACAAACAGTATCTGAGTTGACAGCATGCAGCTGACATTGTGGTTAGTTTTTATAATATGTATGAACATTTCAAACAATGTTTATTAATATAATCAACAAAATTTTAATAAGAAATTTTTATAAAGATATTTAAAAAAAAAAAGTATTTGTCAGAAATGGTTTGTATGGAGATTTTTTATCAGCTGATATACTGACACTGTTTATTTATCTATCAACTTTACAATTTTGTATTAAAATTGAGTTGTTCCTGAGGTGAGGTGTGGTGAAATAGATGCTACTAAACAGTTCTGGGTCATTATAAATGGTTGTCTGTACATCAGCATACTAAAGTTTTATGGTAGTATTATCACTTTATAACAGATAAGATGTCAAACACTTCTTTAATATATTTATAGTTACTTCAAGTTGTCAGCATAATAAATTAAACAGAACTGTAAACTTTTTAAGTGTTACATTGTGTAGAGTTTAACAACCCTGTTTTGAATTACAGTTAAACCTTTCTATAAAGTTTATCTAATGCAACCATTAAAATGGCCTATATAGGCAGGTGGCCCTATATACAAGTTCAAATAACATGAAAAAAGTGCAATTGGGATAATATTTTACAGGCCTAAATTAAAAGCAGGTAGTTCTTACAAAGTGATGGCCTTTAAGGCAGGTTTGATTGTTTCTTGTTTGTTGTTTATGGGTTCTTTTGAAAATGGCTAATAAGGAAAAGCAGAATAACCACAGAAAATTATCAAATCTCAACAAGTAAATTCTCAAACTAATTCATGTAATGGTCTTTCACTAATTTCCCCTATGTAGTTATGGTAGTGTGCATTTGTGATAATTCATTGCATTAAGAATGGAAGAGTTATCTTCCTTATAACTTTATCTTGTATGTTCCTATAGTGTATTCATAATTCTGTAGTTTCTTCTTAAATTAATAGCTCTGTATCTCTGGTAAAATGAAAGTCAGATTTTTATATGCATTGTATTCTAAATTCTTATATCTATGAAATAGTTTTACATACTCAACCAGAGTATTGTCATGTTCCTTATTCACAATCATTGCTTAGTTTAGATTTTCCTCAACTTGAGTTGAGCAAATTTTGGCAAGCTCTTTTTGGAACTATGAATGAACATTTTTGTCAAAACTAAACACTGAAGTCATAAGCTTGGTGAAATCTTTAAAATGACACCTTAAATTTCTGAATATCTTAACAATTTATGAAATTGTTATTTTTTCAAATTTGTCAGATTTAAGTTAAGGAAACTCTTAGTAAAGAAATGATTGTGAAACCAGGGCCTGGTCCCAAATTTCAGAGTAATTCCTTAACTATGGTTTTTCTTCAACTTTTTGTATGTTGCTATTAATAAAGTGTTTGACAGAATTAGATTACATATACATTAAGTTTAAAATATGAACTTCAAAATAACACAATAAATTTCTGAATATCTTGAAAAACTCAGATTTCAAATTTGCTAAATTTTAGTTACCATAAGCGTAAATCTTAGTTAAGAACTTAAGGAATGACCTTGGTAGTTAATTTTATGTTGATCAGTAATATGCTGTGGTGCTTATGACTTTTTAATTTCTGTACTTTCAGCATCATTCTATGGAAACAGTCACATCAACATTCCATTCCAGGATGCATCATCTACAACACAACTGGAATTACGCTTCAAGACCACCAGACCACATGGAATGCTATTTTTAGCCCTAGGAGAGACTGATTTCCTGATTGTTGAATTAAATGGAGGCATCCTAGAAATCCGATTAGATCTTGGCTCTGGAGAAGTTGTCCTAAATTCACCACGAAGTATAACCCTAGATGACCAAACATGGCATGTAATGAGATTACAAAGAAATAAAGCAAATATCGAATTACATGTTGATGGAAGGCAATTAGATTCAAAACAGGCCTCTGGAAGTTTTTACGATCTGAACATTCAGAATGGAATATATCTAGGTGGAATTGGAAATGCAGATGTCACTTCATTTGGAAACGTGAAAAATTTCCGTGGTTGCCTTAGTAACGTGGTTTTCAACCAGTATGATATTTTGTATGCAGCGAGACAGATTAACAATCCTGGTAGTGTCCATAAAATAACTTGGGACTGCAACGAACAGTTTAATGTTGAATCAAGTGAACCTATTGGCTATCTAACAGAAACCTCATTCACTGCATTTCCCCACCTGCCGATAACAACCCAAGGTATGGTCGCTTTTGAACTGAAAACAAAATCAACAACAGCCATGTTGATGTTTTGTACAGGCACTCAGTCCACTGCACATTCAGATTTATTTGCTGTTGAAATTATTCAAGGAAATTTAAGAGTGACGATAAAAAGAGGACATAATGAATTTACTTTGGATTTAATGTATAAAGTGAATGATGGGAATTGGCATATCATAGAAGTGACTTTTTATGGAGCAAGACTCATTCTTCGAGTTGATAATGAGAGGAAACAGGGTGTTTTTGACATGAGTGGTAAACGTTACTTCTCCTTGGGTGGCCATCTGTTTGTAGGTGGTGTGGGACATGATGCGAGAATAGCAGCTATCGATAAAGGATTAACGTCTTTACATGGTACTCTGGCCACTAGAGGATCCCTACAGGGTTGTATAAAGAACTTTAAAATTAATTCTCAATTATATGGGTTTCATGATATTCAAGTAAGTAGTGAGATTGAGCCAGGTTGTCCATGGAGTTATCCCTGCGCTGCTAATCCGTGTAAAACAGGTGCACAGTGTGTAGAGAGGGGAGATAACTTTGAATGTATTTGTGATAGTGGTAACTGTGTCCGAGTCGTAGAAGAGGCCCCTGATGGACATACTGGAGAGAATGATGGGGAAAATGTACAGTTAATTTCTGTTCATAAGCTAGAAATTGAGGAAGGTGCTAGGAAAGTCATTTCTAGTGATAATATTGAAGTTTTGTTTGATCATCGGAGATACAGGGTTCGGGAATCTGCAATTCAGTTCCATGTACTTGAATCACCACAACATGGTAGAATAGAGGTTGTGATTGGAAGAAAGAGGAATAATAATGTATTTACACTGCTAGATCTGATTGGTAACAGGGTATTTTATATTCATGATGGAAGCGAGACATACACTGATGATATTACCATGGAAATAAACATTGCAGTTAACAATGATGGGACAATTCCTGAGAGACTGACACAGAGGTATGGCTTTGTTCTACCCATAATTGTCATACCTAAAAATGACCCGCCAGTATTGGTGATCAGTAATAGATATATACAAATGGTACGCAACACCAAACTTGGAATAACGAAAAGTATTCTGAACGCACAAGATCCAGATAACGAACCTTCAGATTTAGTTTACACATCAACTTGTCAGGAATATAAGGGTTACTTTGAACGCTCAACTGATCTAGGACAACCCATAAATACATTTACTCAACTAGATGTCAATGAAAAGAGAATTTTATATGTTCATCAAGATGGGACCAATGCGCAATGCAGACTTCAAGTCCGAGACCAAGAGGCATCATTTGGACCAGTAAATTTTAGAATCCAGGCTCTTCAGCTTAGATTACAATTACCTAAAAATACCGGTATAGAACTTTTTATAGGAACATCAGTTGTCATTCAGAAAGAAAATCTAACTGTTGTTACAAATGTTCCATCACAAGAAATAGATATACGTTATGAAATTACACAACCGCCTAAATATGGCGAGGTCCAAAGGCAGCAACAATCGGACCAAGCATGGATCTCTGTTAGTAATTTTGCTCAAAGACATATAAACAATGGTCAGGTGCGTTATATTCATAAAGATTTATCTAGTCCAGAATTAGATGCATTTGCATTCACAGTATCCTCATTAGATCAGAGAATTAGTCAGCATATATTTTCCATCCATTTGAAGGCAACCGTTATCCAAGTGATAGCACCTCGAGTTATCCACTTAGAAATGACTGACTTCAAAAGATTCTCATCAAGTGATCTCAGTGTGCGAAGCAACAATCCTGAACTTTCTCCTGCTGATATCAGATATTCATTAATACGCCCACCATTCCATGGAAATATTTACAAAATGTACCCTGAGAGATCTGTAACGGATACATTTGCGGAATTGAACCCGCTTGGAAAGGATTCGTATTTCACCCAGAGGGACATTGATGATGGTTTAATTATTTACAGATTAAAACATCAGACATACGACAACATTGATGATTTTATAGATCTTAAAGTTACAACTGATGGGGCTCAACCAGTAATGATTAGACTAAGAATTGAATACGTTCCGGAAGAAGCTGATGTAAGATTTGTTAACAATGGATTAGATGATGTAATAGAAGGTGGCCAAAAGACAATCGAGAGGAGAAATTTATACATAGAAATGAAGGAATATAGAGATTTTGAATTTAGTGTAACTGATCTACCAGTACATGGACAATTACAGTTGATTGATCCAAGATCAGGTGTAGTTAGGAATAGTAACATCTCTCGTTTTAGTAATCGGGATATTCGGGATTTAAAACTTGTGTATAAACATGACGACACAGAAAGCGACAAGGATTCCTTTATGTTTGTGGCCTCACCTGTCATCTCCAACCGAAATCAACTTCCTGTTAACATTCCGGAAATAACTGGAACTCTTGACATCAAAATGCTGATGAGGAATGATAACCCTCCAGTTCGATTGGTTGATAAAGTTTTCAATGTTGTAACAAATAGTGAACGAACTTTGACCTAGATGATCTTGCTTCACTGACCCTGACATTGATTATGACCCAATGGATCTATTGTATAAACGAAGAGGAATTTCTACTGGAAAATAATATACACACACAATAAAAGTGAGGCGTTTGATTTCACACAGAGGGATATTGCTAATGGAAAAATAGCCTATCAACATTCTGGTACAGAACTGTTTGGTCGTGCTGTGATCTGGGTCAGTGATGGTCAGTTTTACACCACAAGCTTGTTTGAAGTAGCTGCATCCAATCCATATGTCAAGGTCATTAATAATACAGGCATTTTAGCACGAGTGGGAGCAAGTACTACTATATCATCATATAATCTCAGCATTGAAACAAATGTTAATATAGTCCCGGATCAGATAAGATTTGTACTGATAGAGGTACCTCGTCAAGGCCATCTAAAGGTCAACGGTGTAGAGGTCACAGAGTTTACATATAGTTCTGTAATACAGGGTTTATTATCGTATGCACAAAAAGGTCAAGATAGTATGGAGGATACCTTTAAGTATGCCATTGTCGCTGGTAGTGCACAGGTTCAAGGACAGTTTCCAATACGAGTAATTGGTGAAAGTCAAAACCGCCCACCAAGAGTTGTTCACAATAATGTTTTGGAAGTTTCAGAATCTGGGTCTGCAGTACTAACAGAATCGCACTTGTTAGTGACACACCCAGACAGCTTACCATCAGGAATAGTGTACACCATCCGAATGGCCCCGAAACATGGTCAACTATTTGTTGTAGGGAGTAGTACTGAAAATGGAAATTACCAGACATTTACACAAGATGACATCAATCGTGGTCACGTAAAATATCACCATAGTGATTTTAATCCATCAGACATGTTCTTTTTCGATGTAAGTAATGGCATGCAGTATCTAAAAGGTCTGGAATTTGTTATTGAAATAATTCCAGCTAACCTTCAGTTAAAGATTCAAAACTTCACAGTCAGAGAAGGCGGCAGACGGTCATTGATACCTTCTATCCTGCACCTTAATGGCCGCTATCTGGAAGGTAAATCTGTGACCTACTACATCGTAAAACAACCATCTCACGGAATACTAGAAAATATCAGACAGGTTGGAGTTCCGTTAAGCGAGTTTACATCTGAAGACCTTCATCAAGGTAACATTCGCTTTGTACATGACAATAGTGAAACAAATTCAGATCGTTTCTCAATCAAAGCCAGAGTTGAGAGAATGGAAAGCCCAATTAAGGAGGTTTATATAAACGTGGATATTATCAATGATCAGCCGCCTCGTATAGTCATCAATAAAGGAATGACATTATGGAAAGGATCTCTTAAACGTATAACCCAGGATATGCTGAAAGCAGTGGACCAGGACTCCAGCGTTGATGAAATTGTGTTCACGGTGACCAGTCCGACCAATGGTCATATAGCATTACTTAACAATACATTTAAAGAAATAACCAGTTTTACCCAAGATCAAATCAACAAAGGACTTATTGTGTTTGTACATCAAGGTTAGTATATATAATACAAGCTTTACAGTCAAACCAGTCCTAAAGGCCAGGAAAATTTTTTATTTTTATCCCCATCGCTCTTTATTCATGTTGTCTTAACATGTTTATATGTACCACCTGCCCATAAAGGTCATGTTTTTTGGGTTTCTTGGGTAACCTTTATTGACAGGTTTGAGTTTATTTTGGTAAAGTTGATAGATGTTCAGTTGCATTGCGTTAATGCCTTTTATCAGAGGGGGGGGGGGGGGGGGGCATGATAGCTGAGTTGATGAAAGCACACACTTTCAGATCACACTGTGCCTCTCAACACCTAGGTTCAATTCCTGGCCTGGGCAGAACATAATGTAAAAATGTTTGTCAGTTTGTTTGACTAAGGTCAGTGGTTTTTTCCCACACTCTTGTTTCACCCACCAGAACTGATTACATCATAAGTAAAGGGGGTAGGCCTTGGTTGCTGAATTGTCTAAAACACACACTTGTAGATCACAGCGTCTCTAACCACCTAGTGTTAGAATCCTGGTGAAGGCAAATCCTAATGTCAAAAAGATTGTCAGTTTGCTAAACAAAGGTTAGTGATTTTTTCACAGCACTCTTGTTTCTTCCACATCCTTGAACTGACCACCTTGAAATTAGTGAAAAAGTTTTGACTGGTTTGTAAAGCACCATTACTCCACTCCCTTGATTAAGAATTACAATGAATTGACTACTTGGATATAAGTGAAAGTGTGTAAAACTGCAATATAACCAGCATCTAAAAGGTAGTACATGTTAATACTGTAAAGGGGATTATTTTTGTGTGTTGAAAATTTCGCGATTTTTGAAATCTGACATTTTGCGTGGGTGTAATTTTCGCATAAGTACAGTTATTGACATAAGTGGGTGTATATTCTGTATATTATGATATATAAACCTGTATAGTTGTCATTTTCGCGTGGGTAAAAATTTCGCTGTAATTTCGTTAAAGCGAAATTTTTACCCATGCGAAAATTTCCCCCTTTACAGTAATTTGGCTTTTCATGTTGGCTCTGTTGAATAATTAACATGTACTACCTTTTATAAGCTGGTTGTATTGCAACCTCAGCAATGCTTTCTGGTTATTGCTAGTTTACTGACAAACAATACTGCTAATTAACATAGCCATTTTATGCCCATCCTATTTTTGTGCGTTTTTGGCTCAATTGAAAATTTTGATTTAATATTTGTCTGTGGGTATCATCATCAGAAAAATTAAGTTTTTGTTAAGGTGTTTTGTAATCATAAAAATTGACTTAAAAAATAATATACTTTGTGGATTTGAGTAAACTAAATTACTGGTAAAATAAGGTGTCTTTTTTTTGGAAAAGACTAGCAATAGCCACTTAACATTTGCATAGCAAAGGAAAACAAACTATATATAAAAACTTCACTTACCTGTGCCTTTTTGATTTGTTTCAGGTGCAGCCACAGGCCAGTTTAAATTCCATACTAGTGATGGTGTGAACAGTGATGTTCTCCGAGTCTTCCATGTTACAGCAAAACCCCTTGTCTTGTCGCTGGTTAATAACGAACCATTGAAAATTTACCCTGGAAAATCGCAACCAATCACAAACTTGCATTTACTGGCAAGAACCAATGACATTAACCAGACCAGAACTGTTATATATAATATAGAAACAAAACCAAAGAAGGGACGAATTGTGACCATGTTCCAAGGTCAAACTCGTGAAATACAGTCTTTTAGACAGGATGAAATTAACGACAGGCAAATATTCTATACACACACATCGTATCCAGATTCCTGGGCGCAAACTGATTTGTTTCATTTTGAAGTGTCAACATTATATGCTGAACCTTTAAAAGAGTCATTTGAAATTGACATCTCATATGGAAATAGAAAGTCGCTGGTGGACACAGAGGATGTTGTCGTTAATGAGGGAGGGGAGGTAACTATAGCACGACAGAACCTAGATGTCACTGGTTATGTCAGAGAATTAGAAAATTCTGGAAAAAGGGCAACAGTCAAATATGTTATAGATTCCTTACCTCAGCATGGGAAATTAAGTTTAAGTAACCGGTTTCTTCAGCATGGTGATGAGTTTACACAGGACAATATAAATCGTGGCCAGTTAAGGTACGCTCACGACGACTCTGACACCATATCTGACTCATTCACTTTCAGTTTGAACGTCAATATTCTTGAGCAGACTCATGAAAGTCCTGATGCAAAAGAAATGGAATTTACTTCAACTTTCAACATTACGATACGACCAATTAATGATGAAAGATTTACGTTAATTACAACCAACCCTTCAATGGATGTTGTGGAGGGCTTGGCTGCAGATATTACGAGTGATGTACTGAAAACAGTTGATAAGGACACACCTCCAAATGAAATACGCTACGAAATCATTGTTCAACCAACAAATGGAATTTTAGCTTTTACCAATAATCCTAAAGTTCGTCTTCAGCAGTTTACTCAGAACGATATTGATGAAAAACGAGTTGTTTTCATACCTGATGGTAGTGGGAAATCGGGAAAATTCCAGTTCCGTGTTTCCGACGGAGCATTTGATTATGTGTATAAATATTTTATAATAAATATAGTTCAGATATCAGTTGATATGGTTAAAAACAACAATATTCAACTACTTCAAGGTGATTCCTCTGTGTATGTAGGTCGTGATATCCTGGATACAAGGACCAATGCGATCCGTAGTAATATCACGTTTAATGTGACACAAGTGCCTAAATATGGTAATTTGTACATTGGTAGATATGTCGTTACTCAGTTCAAACAGACTCATCTAGATAATTCTCAGTTGTTGTACATTCAGAGCGATATGAGTTCTGATATGGATTATTTCATTTGCTCGATATTCCATGTGGGATCCAATCAGATTCTTCGTAACAAAAGAGTAAACGTTATAGTATCGCCATTAGTTCAGCAGAACCCTGTCGATGCTTCATTGAGTAGAACAGTATATATAAGTACAAACTTCTTAGATGCTTCGAAATTAGCTAATTTAACAAGAGATGTACCTAAGTTTAATGTACTTCTAAAACCAAAGTTTGGACGTATATTAAGAAAGGGGCGTCGTCAAACTCGTGCCATTAGCGATCATAGAGATGTCGTGGAAGTGGACAGATTCACACATGAAGATATTAGAACATCAAAAATAATATATGTGAAGAATGAAGATTCATTACAAAAGGGCACAGATAGTTTTGCTTATGTTTTGACTGCTAGAGGGGTTCAACCTGCACGTGGCATGATGCATATAAAATTATCCCCAGGTGCTGTCATAACAACACCGAGAACACGTTCACGACTGACACCACTTTATCCTACGGAAGATGATGACTCTTATAGTGTGGAAAAAGATGGGACTTCTGAGGAAGATAAAGCGGCCTTACCAAAAAGTCCGCATCATTCTGTAGTGAATCCGAACGTTAGGAATGATTTTATTATTATATTAGCTATACTTGTTCCTTTGTTTATTTTAGTAATAATAGTTTTAATAGTTGTTTACTTTTTATGGAAAAGACAAAGATATAGAGATTACACACCACCTGATGGAAACAAACCTCGTTTACGGCCAGAGATATCGGGGCCAGTACCACTTGACCAACCACATGTTCATATTGAACCAAAGGAGGAAATTACTGATTCCGATGAAGAAGAACGTAGACTAGAATATGCCCATCATAATTATTATAATCTTCCGTTAAGAAATATTCCAAAAGGAGAGTATGAAAATAGCGAGTTATCTCCCTCTGAGGACCGTGATTCTTTACTGGGTGCAACAGCAGCGGAAATTAGTTATACAGTCCCAGAATGCAAAGTGACAACACTGGAAAACAACGAAGATAGGGGACGTCATTCTCCAGCACCCAGTTCAGATAGTGTGAATCTTTTTGATTGGACGCTTATGGATCCAGAATTGTTAGAGCATTGTAGGACTAGTACATCGGCCCCAGTGTTACGTGATAACCAGTACTGGGTATAGCATTGTTTACCAAAGATAAATTTGTAGTCTTAATCATATTGTTTCCTTTTTTTCTCTCTTGAATATTCGGAATTGTAGTTCTTTAAAAATAGTTAGATTTAATCCCATGTTATATGGGGATTTTAAACAGTCAATTTTTTAAGTTTTTAAAAATTTGAAATGATTTTTGCAAAAAGTTATTAATAAATGTAGAACAACTTGATACTCTATATATATACATGTGTTTTTATATATAGGCAAACAATATTAACCCGTCCATTTGACCTTTCATTTGAATATTTATCACGGACGAGTACATTTATGAATAGGGAACACACATGTTTATTTCATGTACATAGTAAACTGTATCAACAGCCAATCCTGACACTACCCATGTGTTAGATGGATCCTTCTATGTGAATATTCCTAATGAAAGGTCAAACGTACAGGTCAAAGTTGTTTGCCTATACACATGTACCAGTATATATGATTGATATGATGAAAAAGGACCAATATGCATTTTGCTATTATCAGTTGAATGCCAGTGCTATACTCCCACTGGTCATCATGTTATTGTATCATCATCATCATCATTATCATTATCATTGTCATCATCATCGTCATCATCCATATCATCATGTTTTACGTGTCTTTTGTCGTGTTTTATCCATACATGTTTACATGGTGTATGTTTTATATGGTACCATTTACTTTCAAACCGTTTTGATTTTATTTTGTTATTTACTTAGAGTAAGTCATTTTTTGGTTTGTTAAATTTGATTATTGTTTTGAATACATAGGGTTTTAATGAAAATATGTTGCTGTTGGTTAAAAAAACTGTGCAAGAGTGAAACATTTTAAGATTTCTGCAACAGAAAGCCTTATAATAAGGGTGTACTATAGCAGTAGTTTGTACTGCTTCTTGCTGTGTATTTAAACACCACCTGAAAATTATTTTATGTGATCATAATTTCAAAATTTGATGAAACAAGAACACTACTAAGTATGTTTGTTTACAATTTTACCATAAATTGTTTGGAAAAACTGCAAAAACATTTTAAAGGGCACAACTCTGAGAAATTTCCATAGAGTTACCCCTCCCCTGGTATGCACAATGTCATATCTATGTCAAATTACGTATACCAAGTTTAGTAAAAATACCTTCAGTAGTGTTGGAGGAGTAGGCCATACAAACTATTACGAATGAACAGACAAGTAACCCATTCCCATGTTCTGTTTCTAGAAACAAGCGTATGAAATTATTCTGAAGGCAACATCTCTGACTAGAATCACAGAAAAGTATTATCTGTTTTTTCAAAGAACAGCAGAGATCCAAGATTTAATTGGACAATAATTATACAGTGAGAATGGGTACAATGCCAGAATGGTAGACTCCAATATACTCCTTATTCAGTGCAGTTGTCAAGATTTTAATTCATTTTTGTAACTGATGGCAACTGTTTGTTTATTAGTGGACAATACAGAGTGTAGATGTGTCTACATGTTATAGACATAGATATTTTAATTTTGAATTATGTATGTTAGATGATATTACAATACAAAGAGCATAATAAAGATTATCTGTGATAAACTCATTAATAAGCCAGCTAGATGCGAATTGAAGTAACCATTGCGCTATTATAGAAATATAAAATTCTACTTGGAATTTTTTTAAAATTTTTCATGGCATTTTCAGTTCAGATTTATCATATTTCAATGCAGGCTTTAGTTTCACAATCATTTTCAGATTTTCCTCAACTTAAAACTACATTTGAAATCTTAATATTTTTGCAAATTATTTAGATATACGGGAATTTAAGGTACCATTTTGAAAATTATTTCAAGTTTATAATATTTGCATTAAGTTTTGTAAAAAATGTGCACCCATAGTTCCAACATTTTAGATAGCTAAATTTAAGTTTAGAAAATGATAGTGAAACGGGGCCAGATATGATATTTAGTTAGCTATGAATTGAAATATCAAATGTTGTTATTCTGATAAAAAGGTTTAAAATCCTATTTAGGTTTTGTTTTATGGTCTTATCTGATAAGTTTGAGAGGCACAACAATCATGTGGTCGTTATACAGTAAAACCTTGTTATAATGCCCCTCAATAACTTTGCCACCTCGCTTATCGCCACAGTAAAACCTCGTTATAATGCCCCTCAATAACTTTGCCACCTCGCTTATCGCCACACTATTTTGAAGTCCCAAAATCCATTTTGTTTATGTTTTTCTTTATCCACCTCCCGCGACTTATCGCCAAACCCCTTTATAACGCCAAAATTTGACTGAACAAATGGTGGCGATAAATCGAGGTTTTACTGTACATGGTTGCCATTGGTTTTGTCATCCATATGTGTGCAAACATGAGGAAGAAGTTTTTTATATTTTACAGAGTGAAACCTGTAATTTGTAGATCTCTCTTTTTATTGGCATTTTTAGTTAATTTTGATTTATCGTATTTTGAAGCAAAAAATTAATTTAGTTGTAAAAATTAAATTTTAAATTCTTTTAATTAATGCTTAATGGCAAAGAAGAAAGTTGAATTTTAAATTTTAAAACTAATGTTGAAAATTTTAAAACTAATGTTTAAGTATTGTATAAAGCTTGATTGATAATTAAAAGTGATAATTATCAACTGTTAGGGATTTTATTTCCCAGTTCATGATACTCATACACTGTTTTATAAACACAATATCATATAGAATAACATTTAAGTGAGATATGTTGCTATGTCAACAGATTGATAATTCCTATTTTGAAAATAATTTTTTCTGGATGTGTACAGTAAAACCTCAATTTATAGCCACCATTTGTTCAACTGGAAATTGCTGTTTGCTGTTTAAAGGGGTTTTGGTGATAAATTGAGGAAGTTTTGTAAAAAAGAAATGTAAAAATGTAGAAGAAATCAATCTTTTCACTTCAAAAAGTTATTGAGAGGCAATAAATGAGGTTTTACTGTACATTTCAAATATAGCTGACAGATTAGTATAAGGATGAATGAAACTTATGTTACAGGGTTCATACAGGCCTGGAAAAGTCCTTTAATTTTGAGGTTTGCCCTAAAAAGACCCTAAAAACAAGTCTGACCCTAAAAACCCCTTGAATTTGGCCAGTTGGGTGTCTGTATTTTGATAGTAAGTGGTTGAGAATAGACTGATATATATAAATAAATGAAATAATTAATAAGTTGTGTTTAAATGAGCAATTTAAAGGTACCTGGCACTCCTGAATGCCAAACTTCAACCTCCATTTCAAGTGTCATTACTATTGTTGACAAATAATTGTTTTATTGATTTAATTGCCTTTGCACCAATATTTTTTTTTGCTAAAATTGTCCCTCTGATTAGGCCTTAAATTTGCAAATAAGACCCTTGAAAAGACCACAAAAAGTCCTTAAATTTGTACTCCAAATGTCTGTACGAACCCTGTGTTAGTTTTAGACTGACTTCTAGTTTAAATAATGTATCAATTAAGTGCTTGCAGTTTTTTGACATTGTTTTCTTATTAATTTTTTATTGTGATAGGAAACATCTTTTTATCTTGCCTGAAGAAGTACAGAATTGCTATGCCATACCTTGACATAAACACAGGCTGAAAAAAATCTTGGTTAAGAGTTCCTTTGATGATATAGGCATGCTTGGAAGGAATGTTGTTTTTCTGACAGCTCTTAATTATAACAGTTTGAACATGTTAAAATTTTAACTATAATGGGCTTCACCGCTGTACCATATGATCAACATTCCTTAACGTTTGTGCGAGACATTTTGGAAAGTTTTATGTCGCAAATTTCCGGAAAACATTGTTTTTACAGGAAAATGTGAACTGATATGATTCCATATCCAATGGAAATCATTGTCCCATACAAAATAAGGGGATATCTTATAGTAAATAGGTGAACCCCAGTTCACTTGCACCATGGTAGAAATTGTTGTATCTGTGTGATGATTAAATGCTTACTTAAATGCAAGTTTTTCTAATGTCTTCCAGTCCTTTGTTTAAGGTTTATAAAAAATTATCCTGTACGCCACATACCCTCCCCCATGTCTATGGATACAGGGTGTTTTAGCTACTGGTACAATGGTACCTTGTTAATGTGAAATATTGCTGTACTGTAGTAGTGATTTTAGCTACTTGTACCTGGTACATGTAGTAGTAGTTAGCTGTTAACTTTTCAAAAAATCACTTCAGCATAAAAATAAACTGAATAATGTAAACATGGTTATTGTTAACGGTGAAATTTTTGTGAAACTATTGTTGTCAATTCACAAGGGAGTTATTTTCCCGATTTTTTCCCATTCTTGAGGTATGACTATGTAGCATGTAGCCTTAATTTCACAAGGTGGAAATTTTTACAATTGTTTTCAGTTTGCAAAAGTAACAAAAATTTCAAACACAAAAAGAACCATGTTTACAGTACATGTATTAAGAGTCTATGATATAGGAGGTTGATGTTATTTAAGTACCATGCAATACCCTTACAGTTTGTGTGGAACTACGATTTCAAGAAAGTCTTAGGAATGATGCTGAAATTATAACTGGCCCAAATCTCATTATTTTATGATATTGAACGGCAAGGCTGAAAATTTGCAGACTGGTCTATATTTTGAACCTCGTTTTAAATGATATTGAAATGGTGTTGTAACCAGTAGAACCGAGTTTCACATAGACATTGAGTATCACATTGGGTATCATGTGGTACACAAATACAATCCAATGACATTCATTTAAAAGTATAACAAACCCTTACGTGTGTGTGTGTGTGTCTGAAATCATTATCGGTAAATGTAGCGTGCAAGAGGTGAATTTGTCAAGAAAACTAAACATGTGTTATTTCAGTTTTTTGATTGAAGTTGTTTGAAATCATGTACATAATATTTAAGTCACACAACTTATACAGGTAACTCATTATCATTCCAATAACAGTGAATCGGGAAATTTACATGCTCGATTTATTTTCAGGTAATTGAAAAATGAAAACATCCTAAATATTTAATTTATTGCAATATTGAGTATAGCCCCACTCAAAGGTAGAGGTATATGGTATTCGTTTTGCCATCCTTCCACCCATCACATTATTTGTATCTGCTACCAATCCAGAGTTATTGAAGAGATCACAATGTAGACTTATTAATGTGAAGATGCTTTTTCATTTGCTGAATGTTGAATTGCTTGGAGTTATTCCTCTTTGATATTACTTTATATCTGCTACCCATAAGTTATTCAAGGGATTCAAGTGTGTGGAGGTAATCTATGGATGTCCTGAAGCTCAGCATTGTTAACATTTTCACAGGTTTGTCATCTAACAATGCAAAATATATCAGGTAAATAAATGGAATTTTTTTGTTTCTCCTGAAAATTATGGACATGTAAATTTCCCGATTTACAGAAGCAAAGATGTATATATATCCATACAAACATACTATATATACATGTGATGATGATATTAGAATTTTGTTCTTTATTTTCATGTTTATCGTTTATATCTTATATTAAATCATTTATCATATCAGCTTGTTAAATATAAACTTGTACACTCCAACCTGCCTTAAAGGCCACCTCTATATAAGGGTCACCTGCTTACAAAGGACAATGGAATTTTGTCCCTATTCTTTATATTATTTGAACCTCTATATAAAGGCCACCTGCTTATATAGGCTACTTTTACTGGTTCCATTGGGTAGCCTTTACAGACAGGTTTGACTGTACTTGGCTAAATTTTAGAATTTGTGACCTGCAAAATGGCTTCAATATATTTATACACACGAGTAGCATTTGGCATTTAGTAGGCAACTTTATATACGTCTTATGAAGCAATATTTTAACTTTGCTGACTTTATATCCAACATTTAATCAAAATAAAAATAGAAATACAAATAATCATTGTTTGAATGGTGTTTTACATTTCAATCAAGATTATCTCACTTATATCAAGGGGCTGATAGTTCTGCGATAGTGGTAGAGGAAACACGAGTGTCCAGAGAAAGCTACTCACCTTTAGCAAGCGACTGACAAACTTTCTTACACTAGGGTCTGCCCTAGTAGGGTTCAAAACTAGATGGTGAAAGGCACTGTGATTCAAAACCAAATTAATACTGCTTTTGTTAATTGTTTTATAAGGTGCTAGAATGTTGTTTTGTTTTAGTGTGCTGCCATTAATTCCAAATTATATTTTATTTAGAGTTACCTCCCTTCCTTTGCTAATTGATTCACTCAGATTTAAATTGCTATAAAACTTTCAAAATGAAAATAATTTATAGAACCACATATTTATAACCATTTATCATTAAAAGAAAGTTAGAAAATCATTAATGATTGTTATACCAATTTTTCTTCATAATGAAAGTAATCATATTTTTACATATATCCTAATAACACTTTCTTTATGACTAACAACATTATAATTATTACAACAAAGTATTAATTCCTTCATTTTCTTTCTCTATTGAACTTTATTAGAAAATTCTTGATTAAATAGATAATTTATTAATAAATTTTAAATATTTTGTTTTTCCATTATAGTTGTTATGATTTTTTAATCATCAACAGGTTTACAGCTTTAGACTTCAGAGATCGGGGCCAGAAAGGAAATGTTATTGGGATTATTAATATGTTTATAAAGAAATAATACACAGATATTGTGATAATTGTATACATACAGACTTAATTGAAAAGAAATCCCAAAGAATTTGAACAGTCACTGTAATTCATTACCATTACTCTCTAGGCGTCATATTGTGCTCAAAGGGGAATAACTCCTGTGAACATAATCCAAAAGTGTAGAATTTAATTGATTTTGATTGTCTAATCATTTAAATTACTTTAAAACTATGTACAACACACCTACAATAATTTAATTAACATGTACAAACTGAATGCTTATGTAATCTTGAAATCTATGATCAGACAAATTTTCATTTTATTTTCTTTGAAACAAAAAACAATTTGCGATTTATATCATTCTTTAACGACTTGCATAACCCAGGAATTTTTATTAAAGAAAAGTTTAAAGAGCAGGTTGGTCACTCATTGTTTAATGAAATTAAAAATTAAAAAAATCTACACAGTAATGCAGAATTTTTTTCACAGTAGCATTCTAGATTAGGTTATTTTTTAAGTAGTTAAGAGATTTTTTTTTTTTAGCTTTTTGTGAAAGTAAGACAAAAGTTAGATGTTGACCTTATAAAGGTCAAGCCTGAAGCTTTGATATCATGATTATTTAAGTGATATGAATACTGTGATTATTACCGAATATAGCAACTGTTTTAATCATTTACTTTGTATGTATGCCATTACAGTTATGTTGATTATCATCATGGTGCCAATAAATGTAATTGATAATAAATATAAGGTCTTTGTTTTTTTGGTGTGGTTAGGTTGCTTGGAAGAGTGGCTCAAGCTGCAGTAGCTTAGTTGGTATAGTTCTCGCTCCGTAAGTGGGAGGTTGTGGGTTCAAACCCCAGCAGGGTCTGACCGAAGACTTAATAGTGGGTATTGACTGTTCTTTTGCCAAGCACTCAGCATTACGAAATGAAAGTCAAGGTTCTTTCAGTTGGGAACTTAAAATTAACGAGGTCCTCCGTCTTGGCACGATAAAGAACCCTGCTGTATAATGCCATCAGCACAACGCACAGGCAAAATTTCTGCACCTTCGCCTATATCTGGCAGCGTCTTGATATAAGTGAAATATTCTTAACTTGGACATTGAACACCATTACTCAACTCAAGCTGGTCTTGTGATTTCCCGATATATAGAATATAACTATGGTCCATCAGCAATACTGTGGCAGACTTTATAAACACGGGTCAGTCCAATACACACTAATTGGTATATTGATACTGCATTATTGTATACATATATTCACACCTTTTATAGATTTGCATGTGTTTATTAACACTCTGACAAAATATAGCCAACGGACTATACCAGTCCTACTGTTTTACGACAACAGTCAAGATTCTTTCACATACCAGTTTATGGAGGCAGTCAGTTCTGGAAGAAATCAGAGTGCTCTTAGTGATAAACTGTCTCAAAAATGTAGGAAGTGTCCAGAGTGGGATTCAAACCCTGGGTGTACTGTGATCCAAAAACAAACACTTTAGATCACTGGCCACCAAGACCCCAGTCATGATTTCTGGTTGATTGTTTGATTGAATGGAGTTTTATATCCCAGTCAAGCATATTTCACTTGTATCAGGACATCACCAGCTATAGGTGATATGGCAGAATTTTTAGCTCACCTGAGCCAAAGGCTCAGATGAGCTATTGCAATCTATCACCGTCCGTCGTGCGTCGTCCGTCGTGCGTCGTGCGTCTTGCGTCGTCCGTCGTGTGTAAACTTTACATTTTAATCTTCTCCTCCAAAACTACTGGGCCATATTTGATGAAACTTAGTGATTATCATGCCTGGGTAGCAGCCTTTCAAAATTGTGTTCGGGGTTTGGCCACGCCTAACAAGATGGCCACTGTTACTAAAAATAGCAAAAAGACAAAAAAATCTTCTTCTCTGAAACCAAAAGGTGCAGGCAAATTTTGATTGGATATTTGGATTCAGCATACCTGGGAACATTAAA
This sequence comes from Anadara kagoshimensis, assembly GCA_021292105.1. NCBI lineage: Eukaryota > Metazoa > Mollusca > Bivalvia > Arcoida > Arcidae > Anadara > Anadara kagoshimensis. Next base: position 40,492,214 of record CM037871.1, read on the forward strand.
ATTGTGTTTTTCATGAAAATTAGACGAAAAATAGGTTACGCGTTTTTTGCATAAAATTACGTAATTTTTCAAATGAGACATTTATTGTTATAACTTCATAACGGCTGAAGATAATTGTATGGAGTTTTCACTGTTGATCTTGTCTTGCAATTTTCTTCCAATTGATGTCAAGGTCGAAGGTCAAGGTCATGTCCCAGTTTTTTACCTTTGATAAAAAATGCTATTTTTTTAACATTTCTCGTGAAAATGGCGTAGGATTTTCAGTTATTTGTAGGTATTAACATGACGATCATTTTGATACATAGATCAGGGTCATGGGTACAAAGATCAAGGTCACAGATGTCCAAGAATACCAAAATAGTTAATTATCTCAAAAACTATAAACTTTTTGTATAGGCATGTATATTGGAATATTGTAGGTATTGGCCTAACGATAATTTTGATATATAGATAAAGGTCATAGGTTCAAAGGTCAAGGTCATAGAATTGAACGAATATTTAAATGGTTAATTATCTCAAAAACTATAAACATTTTGTATAGGCATGTATATTGGAATATTGTAGGTATTGGCCTAATGATCATTTTGATATATGAATGAAGGTCATAGGTTCAAAGGTCAAGGTCATAGAATTGAACGAAAATTTAAATGGTTTATTATCTCAAAAACTATAAACTTTTTGTATAGGCATGTATATTGGAATATTGTAGGTATTGGTCTAACGATCATTTTGATATATGAATGAAGGTCATAGGTTCAAAGGTCAAGGTCATAGCTGCAAACGAATATTTAAATGGTTAATTATCTCAAAAACTATAAACTTTTTGTATAGGCATGTGTATTAGAATATTGTAGGCATTTGCACAACAATCATTTTGATATATGAATGAAGTTCATAGGTTCAAAGGTCAAGGTCATAGACGCGAACGAATACTTAAATGGTTAATTATCTCAAAAACTATAAACTTTTTGTATAGGCATGTATAATAGAATATTGTAGGTATTGGCCTATCAATCATTTTGATATATGAATGAAGGTCATAGGTTCAGAGGTCAAGGTCATAGATGCAAATGAATACTTAAAAGGTTAATTATCTCAAAAACTATAAACTTTTTGTATAGGCATGTATATTGGAATAAGGTATGTATTGGCCTAACGATCATTTTGATATAGGAATGAAGGTCATAGGTTCAAAGGTCAAGGTTATAGATGCAAATGAATACTTAAATGGTTAATTATCTCAAAAACTATAAACTTTTTGTATAGGCATGTATATTGGAATAAGGTACGTATTGGCCTAACGATCATTTTGATATATGAATGAAGGTCATAGGTTCAAAGATCAAGGTCATAGACGCGAACGAATACTTAAATGGTTAATTATCTCAAAAACTATAAAACTTTTTCTATAGGCATGTACATTGGAATATTGTAGGCATTTGCACAACAATCATTTTGATATATGAATGAAGGTCATAGGTTTAAAGGTCAAGGTCATAGATGCAAACGAATACTTAAATGTTTAATTATCTCAAAAACTATAAACTCTTTGTATAGGCATGTATATTGGAATACTGTAGGTATTGGCCTAATGCACATTTTAATATACAGATGTTTTAGCTGTTTATAAATAATATATTGTAGCTAGATATGTTATATATAGCATACTTATATAATAATTATTATAATTAATTTGCAAAAATACTTGCATATTCAGGGTTTTATCAGGGTCCTTTGGGAAAAGGCCCTAAACTAAAAATTGGGAAAAACTATCAACTTTTTGCTCATTTTGGGAAAACTTCGACATCATTTTTGATGCCATTTAATAATGAATAATCTTTTTCTGCCGTTAAGTGTTTATCAGTGTTTAATTAAACTTGATGTTTAAGTTTGTCATCATTGCATTTTGCCGCTTTACTTTCAATCTCAATGTCAGAAGTCTGTATACTAATCTTGGAAGCCATGCATTTGATGTAGAAGCGGTATTTTCATGTTGGGTTAAAATAATCTAGAATCTTTTTACTTGATTTTGCATCCTCTGTCTTGAGGCGCTTTGTGTAAAACTTGCTTTTGTGTGACATTATGGAGTTATTGAATCATGACCTCTTAAGTGTATTTTTTAATTGGGAATTTACTCAGCCCATTTTGGGAAAAAATCAATGTTTTTCCATTGGGAATGGGGCCGAATTTCGGCCCTAAATATGCCCTTGATAAATCCCTGATATTATTGGCCCTTACTGCTGAAAATTTTGATATTCTCTTTTATTAATGTCATTGACCATTGAACCTCTGCATAAGATATGTACTCTTCTTCAGGTGAGCGTTAAGGCCCATGGGCCTCTTGTTTACCTTTGCAGGGCAATGTGCAGGGAAGGTTCTTTTATGTGCCACACCTGCTGTGACACCAGGTATCCATTTTTAAGGTCTCTTACAAAGAATTGTGTGACTTTCATTTCCAAATGCTGAGTGCTTGGCAAAAGAACAGTCACTACCTTTTTTGTTAGTCAGAACCCACTTGGGATTCAAACTCCCGACCTCCTACATATGGAAGAGCACTCTACTGTCTGTAATTTCTGGACAATTGGTTCTATAGAATGATATCTTGGCCGTGTGATATGATATAATTTCAAATTGCTTCAGTCCACTATCTTGATTCCAAAGTAAATGTGTAAAGACAGAAAGTTAGCATTTAACTTTGGTATAGACTTGGTCACCCCAGTCTAGGAAGGATGGTTTTGTACTTCGTCTCTACGCTTTTAATAGAGATAAGCACCATTTATTTGCCTAATAAGCATTAACCTTGGAACAAACTTAAGTTCTTCAGTCCACAAATAATTACCTTTGCAATGTTTTCCATAAGAGGCAGCAACAGGCAGATTTGACCCTTCAAATTCGCTTGTTAGAATTTGTAAAATTGCCTTCAAAAGACCTGAAAATCGTTTTTGGCCTAGAAGCCCTCCTTGACCCCTGGCCTGTTAGATTTGTCAATCTACCTCCTGCTACAAATTTTAGAGACATCACTGCATAATTGACTGGTTGCATATCTTATGTCAGCAATTGTATGAGTTGCACCATGGATGAAAGAGATCCAATGGTTCAAATGACCTAGTTGCATATCACGACACCTGTTATGTTCAAAGGATCTCGGATCCCAGTGAAGCAATAAGTGCTGAAAGTAGATGGGGTTTTTACATGTACTCAGATTTCCTCCATCATTTAAGAGTTGACATGAAATGAAGTATTGTTTTACACCACCAGTCAGGTTTTGGAATGGTAAAGAAAACCAGCAACCATTGGTAAGCAAACTGACAAACTTTCATCACTAGGATCTGACGGAACAGGATTTGAACCTAGGGCTCAGTGAAACACATTGTGATCTGTAAGCACACATCAAGGTCCCTTCTACCATTGAAGAACCTACTGTTTTAATGTAAGTGAAAACATTCTGACTGGGCATTGAAATACCATAACCTTACTAAACTAAAGGGTAAGCTTCAGTATCAAAGTTATCTAAAATAAAGCTTTTAATAGATGAGCAAACTAGCTTAGTAATGTCGTAACAGAGCATTATCTTTGAGGAGGAACTACCCAGTGACATCCTCTAGCCTTGTATCAATTTCATTCTAATACATACAACATTCTCGATTTTCAGGGTGCTAGCAAACACATTCACAACCACTATGTTACACATTAACATCCAAATCAAGAATATTTCTCTTAAATCAGAACATCACTAAGTGCAAGACATTTTTACCTTTGTAGTGTACCCGGGACAATGTGCAGGGAGAGAGTGCCACTTCTAACATGACACAGGACATCAGAGGTCTCTTCTGAAACAACAGTCACCACTTTTTCTCAAGTCTGGGTCAGACCTGGCCAGAGTTCAACCTCTCACATATTTTACTGAAGTGGTGTGTTTTAACCACTTGACCACTGTGAGGACTGGATAGAGTTTCAATTGAAACATGTACTAGAAAATAGAACAGAGAAACAAATAACTACAGACACTTAAAATTTCTGGTAAACATTTATTCCAAAGTCCATAATTTCTTTGAAAATGAAACCAACACTTTAATTGTTTGAAATAATGTATAAGAAGAAACATTCACAGTTATGATCTACTGTATTTCCACAAATTCAGTGCACATGGAAAATGCAAGAATAAAGTCGTATTTGCCAACAAACTCACATTTCGAAAAAACCGAACAACAATGACCTACCTGAAACCTAAATATCCTGACGGTACTTTGAATGAGGCCCAATTGGTGTATAAACTTGATCAAATTTCCAAAATTTTCACAAAATTTCTCTGTACAGGAGAACTGAACAATAATGTTTTTGATTAAAAATATAATTTGGTTAGGTTAGTACATTTTTAATGCATTTTATTGATAGTTTAATGGAAACATTTTCAATTAAAAGAAATAAATATTAAAACCATGTGCACTGAATTTATGCAAATACAGTAATATATTTCGAGGCAAGATATTTTCACAGTACAGATTGTAGCTATAATGTACCAAGGAACATAATAAATTTTTGCTAAGAAGATATACTAGTATCCGCGGTACAGGAACCAACATCAACACACAAATATTTATTCCTCGCAAAGTTTTCTTCTTATAACAGTATTTCATAAATAAACAAAACTACAAAATGTTTATAGATGTATACATTACAGATTTTCCAGAAACACAAATAATAGTAACTACAGGTCTCATTTCACAATCATTCATTGACATAATATTTTACCAGAGAGCAAATCTGACAGCAAATTAATTTTGTTAGTTTTCAATATATGCGGTAATTTTAAGTACCATTTTGGAGAAAGCTTAAAGTTTATGATTTCCATGTTTTTATGAAAACAAAATGATAGTAGGATTGTCAAAGTAAAATCTTAATAGAGAAATGATCGTGAAACTGACGTGCAATACATACTTAACTACACATATTGAATTTTTTACTTACAATCAACAAAATTTACAAAGTTCATCAATATACACTGCCATCCATAATTTATATGTTTAAAACTGATCTTATCATTACAGTCAGAATGAACATCTTCACAAAATTAAAATGTTGAAAATGTCATTCTGCTAAAGTCGAGTGTATCTCAGTTAAAGCTGTCTTATACTGTCTTGTTATCTTAAAAATATTTCCCCCCACAATTTTACATTCCCAAAAATTTCATAAAATTCCAAGAACATTGCTTTTTTAAAGAAATATTACTTTGTTGCATACATGTATATCATTTTCAAATACTGCAAAGACTTTTGTCAAATTTGTATAGTTATTTATAGTTCGCAGTTAATACATAGTTATAGGCAAACAACATCGACCTGTTCGTTTGACCTTTCATTAGGAATATTCATATAAGAGGGTTCACCCAATACACATTGCCCATAATTAGTGTTCACATCATATAGATGAAATATACACATATGATTCCTATTACTTAAATTAACTCATCCCTAAAAAATATTTAAATCAAAGGTCAAGCAGACAGGTCAATGTTGTTTACCTATACAATTAGATTTATATTATGGTGACTTATTTCTGACATCCAGATATTTTGGTGGACATAAAATTCTCTCCACATGTTCACTTAGTATCACAAGTCAAGATAACATGAGGAAAAGTTGTGATAGTAAAATAAAAAGTTGAGATAAATAACACAACATTTCCAGATATTTTATGATTCTCAGAGACACCAAGAAAATAGAAATATAAAAATCAAAATGTTGAGTTTAGTATAATAATGTTCATCCTATAGGTGGGGTCAAATACCCCATTCAATTGCCGAGGTATACCATGATGATAGCCCAGGCTCCAGTTTCACAATCATTCTTTAATTCAGACTTTTATTAACTTCAATCTGGCAAATTAGAAAATCATAATAAATTTGCTACATTTAAAGATATTTATAAATTTAAGGCATCATTTTGAAGGTCATTCTATGATTAAATTTTATTGATGTACCATAAAATACTGCCAGATTTATGTTAAGGAAAATCTTTGCTAAGGAATGATTGTGAAACTGGGAGCAGCCTGTTCAACAGTGGAAAACTGGTCAACTTAATTCAAACATAGACACAGTTGTCAGAAAAATGACATACAGTAAAGTCAGCTAGCTACAAGATGATACCATCATAATGAAAACTCTCACTAATATAAAACTTACATTATTCTGGAAAATAGCCACAAAATGTTTTAACATCTAGAAGAAACAATTATAAAACCTCACACTACCATCATTTGGCATCACAAGGTACATGAATTAAACATTTCTGGCATCACAAGGTACATGAATTAAACATTTCTGGCATCACAAGGTACATGAATTAAACATTTCTGGCATCACAAGGTACATGAATTAAACATTTCTGGCATCACAAGGTACATGAATTAAACATTTCTGGCATCACAAGGTATATGAATTAAACATTTCTGGCATCACAAGGTACATGAATTAAACATTTCTGGCATCACAAGGTACATGAATTAAACATTTCTGGCATCACAAGGTATATGAATTAAACATTTCTGGCATCACAAGGTACATGAATTAAACATTTCTGGCATCACAAGGTACATGAATTAAACATTTCTGGCATCACAAGGTACATGAATTAAACATTTCTGGCATCACAAGGTATATGAATTAACATTTCTGGCATCGCAAGGTATATGAATTAAACATTTCTGGCATCACAAGGTATATGAATTAAACATTTCTGGCATCACAAGGTATATGAATTAAACATTAACTATTTTAATATCCTTGAAATGTGTTTATCCTTGGATGCTATAGATATGCAAGAAATATGTCTATTTTGTAAAATTCTACCTATTTAAGTAAAAAACATTCCTAACAATTTGACTGAAAAAAACCCCAAAGAAAACAGTAATTTGGTCATGCCCAATGATGCAACAGCATTGTTGGACATAATAGAATAATGCACGTCATTTAATGTTTTGGGTATTTTTCTTGATTAAAAAATGATATACTGATAGATGATTACTGTATTAAAATGTTCTTATTATTCTGAAAATTTAATAATAAACATATAATACTACCTGATATGCATTATTAGGCTGTTTGAGTTGAAATTTGTTGTGCTGTTGTATTATCACGAACTAGCACAACAGCACAGCAATTTAAATCTAACAGCCCTAACATATCAGTTGGGTTGTTTATATATAGAAAAACTTTAGTGAATGAAGTACTTTTTTTTCAAGAATGTTTTGAAGTTTGTCAATCAAATCCCAGTGACCTTTAAATGGCTTCTTACAATGAATTTTGGTACAGAATCATGAAACTTAAGTTGCATGGGGTATAATTTATAAAATGATTGAAATGACTCCAAACAACATGAACTTGATGTATAACAAGTAGAACCATGACTGAAATGGCTTCTATACAGAAAGGGGTGTCTGATAAATTATTTTCTCTGATGAACTATGCAGAGAATAAGAATATTAAGGGCTCTACATCAGGAAATCAACACACAGATTTAAGTTATGGTGAAAACAAGATTCTTCCCTTCAGAAAATCAAAACAGTTAAAGAGGGAGTGATGAAAGGTCAGGGTTTTGCCCTTGTCATGCATGGCGGGGTGGACAAGCCCAAAGCATTGACGTCACCGACCAGAAAGTCAATCAAAAGATCCTATCAGAATATAACTAGACAATCCTGATTGGTGCAAACACAGCAATACATATAAATTGAATTCTATACATGTATTTGAACTTTTAGTATTAAAATATTGAACACTGTTTTGAACAACCTGGGAATACTGCATGGGAGTGGATCATAGTATTGTGTATCAAAATTGTAAACTATAGAACTAAATTTAACTTATATTTAAATTAAAATTTAACATAAAATGATGCAATTCGTTTTAAACTACCAAAGGCAATATTCTTTGACAACCAATGGAATTTTGCAGCTTGCTAGATAAGTCTATCAGAGAACCTTTCACTAAAAACCCTTCACGCCTAACAAAATTGCCTGGGCATGCCCCCATGATTGTCCTTCTTTTCAAAACCTACTTGGAATGGAGACAGAGATGTAAACAGAGTAAGAGATTACTTCAACAACCTATCTAATGTTGAACAGCAACAGATGGTATTGGATTACAGTCCAACCTGCCTTAAAGGCCATCTCTATATAAGGGTCACCAGATTATTAAGGCCATTAAAATTGTATCCCAACTGTTCTGTATTCATATTAATTGAACCTGTATATAAAGGCCACCTGCCCATAAAGGCCACTTTTACTGGTTCTCTTGGGTGGCCTTTATAGACAGGTTTGACTGTATTTGCATTTACATCATGGGTAGCAATATATATCCTTTGCCATAAGTCCTAGGTCAGGTTTTTAATTCATTCATTACTATATTCATTGTTCATTTATTTAGATATTTATTAATCTATCTATTCATTCATTTATTATAAATTTTTTTTTATTTTACATCTCAAATCAAGCCAGATACAAGCCCAATTGATGTTCTTGAACATGTAAAGTACAAATAACACCCCAAGGACAACAATTTCTATGTTTACAATGAGTGTTGTTCCTTGGTCTCGAAATTGTCCATTTGGAGGTTCTAAACCAATGAGGCTAAACAAAGATTTCTTGGGAAAATGGCTCAGGGGAGCTATCTTGGTAAAGAGTATAGAGATAGATTGCCTGGAACACCGATGACAGCAAAAAGATATATCTGGTAATAACCCCCACGCTAATCTGAGGGATAATCACGTCATTGTTGAAACTGACTATAACGGTCCATTTATTCTTGACCTCCATCACCTACTATTTAATACTAGGAAGAACTTGTTTGTTCAAAAGCAATGCTGGTTCTTGCAACAATGGACTTAAAAGCACCAGTGTATGTGTTAAATATGACGCAACACAATGGTAAGAAAACCATTTGGAATCACTGGATAGCCTCAGTGTTGAAACTGGGTGCTATTTTATTCTTTACCATGTTTAAAGAAAATGCTACCAGAGGTTTATCTTTCTCATTTTAGCTGTTTGGTTGAAACAATTTACATTTTGCTTGGTGAGGGGATTTCCCCAACAGATGTCTCTAGAGTTGAACAGCTGCTTAAAACTTTTTGTTCAAACAAAGTTTTTTGTAAAACTGCACGAATAACCCGCACCCCCCTTCTAAAATTTTTAATTTTTGTCAAAAAGGTGTGGGTTTTCGGCGAGAATATATAAACATTACAGCCTGTGCAAGATAACAAGTTAAGAAACGGAATTGATAGTAACTTCAAAGCATCTGCAGGCTGGTGTTCCAGAATCATGAAAAGAAATTAATTAGTTTTAAGACAAAAAACACACATTGCCCAGAAATTACCAAAAGGCATTGATATCAAGGTAGAAAATTTCCTGAAATTTTTAATCGATGAGAGGAAGAATTATGTGTATGAACTAAATATGATAGGCAACATGGATGAAACACCAATGTATTTTGATATGCCTGGAAACACTACAGTAGATTTTAAAGGTGCAAAAACAATTGGAGTGAAAACAACTGGACACACGAAAACCCGCAGCACAGAAGCATTGTCATGTTTAGCTGACAGCACTAAATAGACACCATTTGTCATATTCAAAAGGAAGACTATGTCGAAAGAAAAATTTCCGTCAGGTGTAATTGGTAAAGTTCAACCTAAAGGGTGGATGGAAGAGTCATTAGTAATTGCTTGGTTGGAGGAAGTGTGATGTAAACGTCCAGGGGCATTGATTCATCCACGTGCAATACTTGTGTGGGACATGTTCCATGCCCATCTATGTGATAACATGAAAAAAAAATTGAAGACACATAAAACGAGACAAGTGGTGATCCCTGGTGGATGTACAAGTGTATTACAACCATTAGATGTATTAATCTTGTATAAAATGTACCACCAAGCTTCTCAGTAAAAAAGATGTATAACAAGTTATCATCAAGGACGATGGATGGATGTGGTTTACTCAGACCCTAGCTTTTTACAATGTTTATGGTAACTACAAATACATTAAATCTGTAATTTAGTTACCCAGTATCTTCATGTCTAACAGAATTAATCTCGTGAACTTCTCACAAAGAAAAAAAAAAAAAAAAAACAAAGTTGGTTTTAATTTTTTAATTTTGTTTTTTTTTTTATAAATGTTTGGTACTTATTTGGGTACTCAATGGCGGAATCCAGGGTGAAATAGGGGTGTGGGTTATGCCCCAGGGCAGGTTTTAGGGGAGTATATACCGTATTATAACTTTTCATTTATATTGGTTTTCCGTATTTGTATATTATTATAACTTTTCATTTATAATGTCGTATTTGTATATTATTGTAACTTTTCATTTATAATGTCGTATTTGTATATTATTGTAACTTTTCATTTATAATGTCGTATTTGTATATTATTGTAACTTTTCATTTATACTGGTTTACTGTATTTGTATCCAGGAGAAGGAAGCACAGTAATATTGTAATATTTTTGGTGACTGACACGGACAATTATTTAGTATTCAAAATTTCAGAACTACATGATCCAGTTTGCCGTATTTGTATATTACTATAACTATTTATATTGGTGTGCCATATTTGTATATTATTATAACTATTTACATTGGTTTGCTGTATTTGTATATTATTACAATTATTTATATTGGTTTGCGGTATTATATTGGTTTGCCGTATTTGTATATTATTATAACTATTTATATTGGTTTGCCGTATTTGTATATTATTACAATTATTTATATTGGTTTGCAGAATTATATTGGTTTGCCGTATTTGTATATTATTATAACTATTTATATTGGTTTGCCGTATTTGTATATTATTATAACTATTTATATTGGTGTGCCGTATTTGTATTATTATAACTATTTATTTATATTGGTTTGCCGTATTTGTATATTATTATAACTATTTATATTGGTTTGCCGTATTTGTACATTATTACAATTTATATTGGTTTGCCGTATTATATTGGTTTGCGGTATTTGTATATTATTATAACTTTTTATTATATTGGTTTGCCGTATTTGTATATTATTACAATTATTTATATTGGTTTGCGGTATTATATTGGTTTGCCGTATTTGTATATTATTATAACTATTTATTTATATTGGTTTGCCGTATTTGTATATTATTATAACTATTTATATTGGTTTGCTGTATTTGTATATTATTACAATTATTTATATTGGTTTGCGGTATTATATTGGTTTGCCGTATTTGTATATTATTAAACTATTTATATTGGTTTGCCGTATTTGTATATTATTACAATTATTTATATTGGTTTGCCGTATTATATTGGTTTGCGGTATTTGTATATTATTATAACTTTTTATTTATATTGGTTTGCCGTATTTGTATATTATTATAACTATTTATATTGGTTTGCCGTATTTGTACATTATTATAACTATTTATATTGGTTTGCCGTATTTGTATATTATTATATCTTTACATTTATTTGGTTTGCCATATTTGTATATTATTATAACTTTACATTTATATTGGTTTGCCATATTTGTATATTATTATAACTATTTATATTGGTTTGCCATATTTGTATATTATTATAACTTTACATTTATATTGGTTTGTCATATTTTTATATTATTATAACTATTTATATTGGTTTGCCGTATTATATTGGTTTGCCGTATTTGTATATTATTACAATTATTTATATTGGTTTGCCGTATTATATTGGTTTGCCATATTTGTATATTATTATAACTATTTATATTGGTTTGCCGTATTTGTATATTATTACAATTATTTATATTGGTTTGCCGTATTATATTGGTTTGCCATATTTGTATATTATTATAACTATTTATATTGGTTTGTCGTATTTTATATTATTATAACTATTTATAAATAGTTTGCTTTATTTGTATATTATTATAACTTTTTATTTATATTGTTTGCCGTATTTGTATATTATTAAACTATTTATATTGGTTTGCCGTATTTGTATATTATTACAATTATTTATATTGGTATGCGGTATTATATTGGTTTGCCGTATTTGTATATTATTATAACTTTACATTTATATTGGTTTGCTGTATTTGTATATTATTATAACTTTACATTTATATTGGTTTGCCGTATTTATATATTATTATAACTTTACATTTATATTGGTTTGCCGTATTTGTATATTATTATAACTTTACATTTTATTGGTTTGCCGTATTTGTATATTATTATAACTTTACATTTATATTGGTTTGCCGTATTTGTATATTATTATAACTTTACATTTATATTGGTTTGCCGTATTTGTATATTATTATAACTTTACATTTATATTGGTTTGCCGTATTTATATATTATTATAACTTTACATTATATTGGTTTGCCGTATTTGTATATTATTATAACTTTACATTTATATTGGTTTGCCGTATTTGTATATTATTATAACTTTACATTTATATTGGTTTGCCGCATTTGTATATTATTATAACTTTACATTTATATTGGTTTGCCGTATTTGTATATTATTATAACTTTACATTATATTGGTTTGTCGTATTTGAATATTATTATAACTATTTATATTGGTTTGCCGTATTTGTATATTATTATAACTATTTATATTGTTTTGTCATATTTTATATTATTATAACTATTTATATTGATTTGCCGTATTTGTATATTATTATAACTTTACATTTATACTGGTTTGCCATATTTGTATATTATTATAACTTTTTATATTGGTTTGCCATATTTGTATATTATTATAACTTTACATTAATATTGGTTTGCCATATTTGTATATTATTATAACTTTACATTTATACTGGTTTGCCATATTTGTATATATTATAACTTTTTATATTGGTTTGCCGTATTTGTATATTATCATAACTTTACATTTATATTGGTTTGCCGTATTTGTATATTATTATAACTTTACATTTATATTGGTTTGCCGTATTTATATATATTATAACTTTACATTTAATTGGTTTGCCGTATTTGTATATTATTATAACTTTTATTTATATTGGTTTGCCGTATTTGTATATTATTATAACTTTACATTTATATTGGTTTGCCGTATTTATATATTATTATAACTTTACATTTATATTGGTTTGCCGTATTTATATATTATTATAACTTTACATTTATATTGGTTTGCCGTATTTGTATATTATTATAACTTTACATTTATATTGGTTTGTCGTATTTGAAAATTATTATAACTATTTATATTGGTTTGCCGTATTTGTATATTATTATAACTATTTATATTGTTTTGTCATATTTTTATATTATTATAACTATTTATATTGATTTGCCGTATTTGTATATTATTATAACTTTACATTTATACTTGGTGTTATTTGTATATTATTATAACTTTTTATATTGGTTTGCCATATTTGTATATTATTATAACTTTACATTAATATTGGTTTGCCATATTTGTATATTATTATAACTTTACATTTATACTGGTTTGCCATATTTGTATATTATTATAACTTTTTATATTGGTTTGCCGTATTTGTATATTATCATAACTTTACATTTATATTGGTTTGCCATATTTGTATATTATTATAACTTTACATTTATACTGGTGTGCCGTATTTGTATATTATTATAACTATTTATATTGGTTTGTCGTATTTGTATATATTATAACTTTTTATTTATATTGGTTTGCCGTATTTGTATATTATTATAACTATTTATATTGGTTTGTCGTATTTGTTATTATTATAACTTTTTATATTGGTTTGCCGTATTTGTATATTATCATAACTTTACATTTATATTGGTGTGCCGTATTTGTATATTATTATAACTTTACATTTATATTGGTTTGCCATATTTGTATATTATTATAACTGTTTATATTGGTTTGCCGTATTTGTATATTATTATAACTTTACATTTATACTGGTTTGCCATATTTGTATATTTATTATAGCTTTTATATTGGTTTGCTGTATTTGTATATTATTATAGCTTTACATTTATATTGGTTTGCTGTATTTGTATATTATTATAACTTTACATTTATACTGGTTTGCCATATTTGTATATTATTATAACTTTTTATATTGGTTTGCCGTATTTGTATATTATTATAACTTTACATTTATATTGGTTTGCTGTATTTGTATATTATTATAACTATTAATATTGGTTAGCCGTATTTGTATATTATTATAACTTTACATTTATATTGGTTAGCCGTATTTGTATATTATTATAACTTTACATTTATACTGGTTTGCCATATTTGTATATTATTATAACTTTTTATATTGGTTTGCCATATTTGTATATTATTATAACTTTACATTAATATTGGTTTGCCATATTTGTACATTTTGTATATTATTATAACTTTACATTTATACTGGTTTGCCATATTTGTATATTATTATAACTTTTTATATTGGTTTGCCGTATTTGTATATTATTACAATTATTTATATTGGTTTGCGGTATTATATTGGTTTGCCATATTTGTATATTATTATAACTTTTTATATTGGTTTGCCGTATTTGTATATTATTATAACTATTTATATTGGTGTGCCGTATTTGTATATTATTATAACTATTTATATTGGTGTGCCGTATTTGTATATTATTATAACTATTTATATTGGTTTGCCGTATTTGTATATTATTATAACTATTTATATTGGTGTGCCGTATTTGTATATTATTATAACTATTTATATTGGTTTGCCGTATTTGTATATTATTATAACTATTTATATTGGTGTGCCGTATTTGTATATTATTATAACTATTTATATTGGTGTGCCGTATTTGTATATTATTATAACTATTTATATTGGTTTGCCGTATTTGTATATTATTATAACTATTTATATTGGTTTGCCGTATTTGTATATTATTATAACTATTTATATTGGTTTGCCGTATTTGAATATTATTATAACTATTTATATTGGTGTGCCGTATTTGTATATTTTATAACTATTTATATTGGTTTGCCGTATTTGTATATTATTATAACTATTTATATCGGTTTGCCGTATTTGTTATTATTATAACTTTACATTTATATTGGTTTGCCGTATTTGTATATTATTATAACTATTTATATTGGTGTGCCGTATTTGTATATTTTATAACTATTTATATTGGTGTGCCGTATTTGTATATTATTATAACTATTTATATTGGTTTGCCATATTTGTATATTATTATAACTATTTATATTGGTTTGTCGTATTTGTATATTATATAACTATTTATACTGGTTTGCCGTATTTGTATATTATTATAACTATTTATATTGGTTTGCCGTATTTGTATATTATTATAACTTTACATTTATATTGGTTTGCCGTATTTGTATATTATTATAACTATTTATATCGGTTTGCCGTATTTGTATATTATTATAACTTTACATTTATATTGGTTTGCCGTATTTGTATATTATTATAACTTTTTATATTGGTTTGCCGTATTTGTATATTATCATAACTTTACATTTATATTGGTTTGCCGTATTTGTATATTATTATAACTTTACATTTATACTGGTTTGCCATATTTGTATATTATTATAACTTTTTATATTGGTTTGCCGTATTTGTATATTATTATAACTTTACATTTATATTGGTTTGCTGTATTGTATATTATTATAACTATTAATATTGGTTAGCCGTATTTGTATATTATTATAACTTTACATTTATATTGGTTAGCCGTATTTGTATATTATTATAACTTTACATTTATACTGGTTTGCCATATTTGTATATTATTATAACTTTTTATATTGGTTTGCCATATTTGTATATTATTATAACTTTACATTAATATTGGTTTGCCATATTTGTACATTTTGTATATTATTATAACTTTACATTTATACTGGTTTGCCATATTTGTATATTATTATAACTTTTTATATTGGTTTGCCGTATTTGTATATTATTACAATTATTTATATTGGTTTGCGGTATTATATTGGTTTGCCATATTTGTATATTATTATAACTTTTTATATTGGTTTGCCGTATTTGTATATTATTATAACTATTTATATTGGTGTGCCGTATTTGTATATTATTATAACTATTTATATTGGTTTGCCGTATTTGTATATTATTATAACTATTTATATTGGTGTGCCGTATTTGTATATTATTATAACTATTTATATTGGTTTGCCGTATTTGTATATTATTATAACTATTTATATTGGTGTGCCGTATTTGTATATTATTATAACTATTTTATTGGTGTGCCGTATTTGTATATTATTATAACTATTTATTGGTTTGCCGTATTTGTATATTATTATAACTATTTATATTGGTTTGCCGTATTTGTATATTATTATAACTATTTATATTGGTTTGCCGTATTTGAATATTTATAACTATTTATATTGGTGTGCCGTATTTGTATATTATTATAACTATTTATATTGGTTTGCCGTATTTGTATATTATTATAACTATTTATATCGGTTTGCCGTATTTGTATATTATTATAACTTTACATTTATATTGGTTTGCCGTATTTGTATATTATTATAACTATTTATATTGGTGTGCCGTATTTGTATATTATTATAACTATTTATATTGGTGTGCCGTATTTGTATATTTTATAACTATTTATATTGGTTTGCCATATTTGTATATTATTATAACTATTTATATTGGTTTGTCGTATTGTATATTATTATAACTATTTATACTGGTTTGCCGTATTGTATATTTTATAACTATTTATATTGGTTTGCCGTATTGTATATTATTATAACTTACATTTATATTTTTGCCGTATTTGTATATTATTATAACTATTTATATCGGTTTGCCGTATTTGTATATTATATAACTTTACATTTATATTGGTTTGCCGTATTTGTATATTATTATAACTTTTTATATTGGTTTGCCGTATTGTATATTATCATAACTTTACATTTATATTGGTTTGCCGTATTTGTATATTATTATACTATTTATATTGGTTTGCCGTATTTGTATATTATTATAACTATTTATATTGGTTTGCCATATTTGTATATTATTATAACTATTTATATTGGTTTGTCGTATTTGTATATTATTATAACTATTTATACTGGTTTGCCGTATTTGTATATTATTATAACTATTTATATTGGTTTGCCGTATTTGTATATTATTATAACTTTACATTTATATTGGTTTGCCGTATTTGTATATTATTATAACTATTTATATCGGTTTGCCGTATTTGTATATTATTATAACTTTACATTTATATTGGTTTTGCCGTATTTGTATATTATTAACTTTTATATTGGTTTGCCGTATTTGTATATTATCATAACTTTACATTTATATTGGTTTGCCGTATTTGTATATTATTATAACTATTTATATTGGTTTGCCATATTTGTTATTATTATACTATTTATTGGTTTGTCGTATTTGTATATTATTATAACTATTTATACTGGTTTGCCGTATTTGTATATTATTAAACTATTTATTTTTTGCCGTATTTGTATATTATTATAACTTTACATTTATATTGGTTTGCCGTATTTGTATATTATTATAACTATTTATATCGGTTTGCCGTATTTGTATATTATTATAACTTTACATTATATTGGTTTGCCGTATTTGTATATTATTATAACTTTTATATTGGTTTGCCGTATTTGTATATTATCATAACTTACATTTATATTGGTTTGCCGTATTGTATATTATTATAACTATTTATATTGGTTTGCCATAATTGTTTATTATAACTTTTCATCATTGTCAGACACAGAGATAGAGAGTGTAAGATCAGTCTCTCTGTGTTGGCAACAACATCTGCAATTAACATTATGTGTAGTAGCAATAAATTATACTTTAAAGAAGTTGATAGTTGGAGTCTGTGTCCATACCATCAGAAGATAATCACTACAAAATATTGTTTAATGAATGATCCATTAATGCTGATGAATTGAAATGTATTCAGTTTTCAAATTCGACTAACCTTGGTTGTGAACACCATTTCGGGCTCTTGACAGCAGCCAGAAGAGACGTCTAAATTCCTCTATGCATCATCATTCAACAATCAAGTTACTAAAGAGGAATAAGGTAAACCTGATGCAGTGGATAGATGAAATGTCCCCAGATAAGAGACACAAAGTCATGAAAAGAGCATGTAAAGGAGGGAGAGAAGAAATGCATCTTACAAATAAACGAGAAGTGTTGGTGCTCATCAATGAGGAAATGAACAAACCCAAAAAAGGAAAAAACGAACGACAAAATCAGACCATGGTGAACAGGAAAGAAGTAGATGTCAAGATGAAGTTTGAGAGG
This sequence comes from Anadara kagoshimensis, assembly GCA_021292105.1. Lineage (NCBI taxonomy): Eukaryota > Metazoa > Mollusca > Bivalvia > Arcoida > Arcidae > Anadara > Anadara kagoshimensis. Next base: position 40,510,575 of record CM037871.1, read on the forward strand.
ATGAATTTGCTTCCAAGATTGACTCTGAACAGGAACTTCAAAAAATGCTTCCTAAAAGTTATTTTATAGTAAATGAGTATGTTGCAATAGCATATAACAATAACTGGTTGTGTTCAAAGCGTAACAGAGGAGGGAAATGCATTTGTCGAGTTCATGATGTCATGCAGAAAAGCTAGACATTTTCAATGGCCGTGTGGCAAAGACAAACAACTCGTCAGCTTGAAGTATACATTAAAATAAGGATTTATTATACCAGACTGTGTAAATTCAGGGAGACAGTGGGTTGTACAGGAGTACAACATCATTCAAAATTTGTACAACAAATACAAACATTTGTATTTTTAATTTTGTGTTGTGAGATTCCTCTTGCTTTGTTTTCTCTTTTTATTATTTATAAATTATAATACAGCTTTTTCCATGGACAACATGGAAATTCCATGGAAAGCATAGAAATTCTGCAGCCAGGGGGTTGAATAACCAATTTCAGATGATCAGACACCAAAAAAAATTATGAGAAGCAACATAAACTGGAAAATATGTGTGCATACAGAGTGGTCTTTCACCCAGAGACAGCATTAGAGAACTTTATGCTACCAGGAGATTTATCAAGAGTTAACTTTGAAGAACCAGATTTTTGGTTATCAAAATTCATAATTGGAATTAAAAGGAAAGTTAGTAACTTTGAAGTGAAAAATTAAGCATAATATACCAACCAACATAAATTAAAGTCAATTAAAATATTTTAAATGCCTTATTTTGCCTTTACATCTTTATTTTGTTCGGAACTATACCAACTTCAGTTTCAGGTTTCAATGTTTACATCAGAAACATGCAAGTCAACTGTCAACAGAAGGGGAAAATTTGGAAAATGATCTACTCAGGTAATTTCCGCACCCCCCCCCCCCCCCCCCCCCCCAAACTTCAACTTTATTTTTACTAAAAAAACCTGCGTAAACTACATGGGTTTTTACGGTAATATCATAAACATACTGAGTTGGACTATAAGACATAAACCATGACTAAGTGTTCAAATGTTCAAAAACATCAGGAGAATATTTAGATAAGAACAATTATATAAATTAGACAGCTTAGAAAAAATGTGACGAAATAAAATTATTAGGAAATGTGCCTTCACCAAGCTTCAATATCTCTACATTGCATAAACTATATGCAGATAATGTTAATAACCAACCATCAAACTCGCAACAACAGCAAGTACCAGTAACAGATACAAACAATTCAGTGGACTTTAGGGATGATATTGCAGTCACTAATGCAAGTGGAAGATGTGCCCAAAATGTTGAGAATAATAATTCATATAACAACACTGCAGATTATATGCCACATAGTGATAGCTATGTGTCAAAGGGAGAATGTATCTAATGGGTCAATGCCCACAATTCGTTCAGTGGTCGAGCAAACATTGGTTGGGTTATTTTCAAACAATGCGCTTAATAAAGAACAAAATTCTCCATTTACATTGGCTAATGTGTATGGAAGAAGAGACATTACAAGGCCATCAAATATAGTGTCACAAAGCCCAAATTCTTCTGGAATGGCAGGAACACACTCAAATTCTGTACCAGTTATGAATACAGCTAGACGTGTAATTGTTATATAAATTGGATTGTATGTAACAATGGGACCTAAATGCACCACATATAGTATACATGGTCAAACACCTTATAATCCAGAATTTCCAATAAACTGGACAATAAGTAAATTAAGGGAAGAACTGAGAAAAAAGGGATAATATCCACCACATACAAAGAAGTATGACTTTGGTGCGAATGCTGGAGAGATGCAAGATTACAAACAATTTTCACAACCACAAATGGAACAAGTGCAAAGTAACATTAATGTAAAACATACTAATGTACTGATGGATTTAGTGTCAAAGATGTCATCTAATGTGCAGACCTTACAACATTTTCTTTAATTTTTTTTTTCAAAATTCAAAATTTAGTAAAACTGCATATTATAGAATACAAACTCAAGTTAATTTTGAAATAAGAACAAGTACAATGTTCAGATATCATAGATTGTAAATAGGGAATAATAAAATAATCAATTATAAACTCAGTATATTCTAGAAGGTCAGTTTGGTCAGAATAGATTATATCGAGTACTAAGTTCAGATATTATAGATTGCAAACACGGAATAATAAAATAATCAATTATAAACTCATTATATTCTAGAAGGTCAGCTTGTCCAGAAAACACTATATTTGGCTACAAAATTACAGAATTTTTCAATTGATTTATCATTAATTAAAAAAAAAAAAAAATTAATAAGGTTTAAAAGTTGAGAAACTGATGGAATATTTTTTACTAAAATCAAAGAAAGTTCTTAATTCTACTTAATGGAAGTAATTTATCTAATTGTCAAAGTTTCACACAATTTTGAGGGTCGAAGAGGTTTGTAGCTCGTCCATGCTGGTAAATAAATCGCGAAAATCTGGAACAAACCACTTCCACTCTGTCATCTGATTAGATGTACGTTTTATTATTTTAGGTACCGTAAATCCCCGCATATAAGACAGGTTTTTTTTTTACCTTAAAATTTATTTTTGAGTTGGGGGGGGGGGGGGTCGTCTTACAAGACAGGTACACAATTGAGGGGTTGAAATATTCTCGAGAAAAGTCCAAATACGATGTCTGTCCGCCATCTTTGTTTTTGTGTAATCCAGTTCCAGAACGGTTGATATATTTTACAGATTCCCAAACATGGAAGAAACGACCAGAAACGCGAATAAAGTGCTTTGTGTTTTTTGTGGTTTTGAATTGTTGTTATTTTAATAAAAATAAAGTTATAATAATTAGATGAAATAAAAATTGCAAGGTAATAAAAATAAAAAGGGTATGGTGGTAAGTGCATAATCAAGGAGGCGGCAGCATGAAACAAAGCCTTGTTGGTAAGTTAATTACAGGTAAGTATTAATCACCCACACTGTGTATACTGTCACAGGTGTCCGATTAGTCCAAACTCGCGAGTACTAATTAGATTATACAACATTATTTCTCGGGTACACCAGAATTGATAATTAATAAACAGATGGGACGGATTAGTCACAGGTGCACTAATCCCTTTGATCAGTATGCTTGGACACCAAAGCTAAGGGTTTCATCCCCCTCACTGTATATGACGTCGGTTACTCACTGTCCCCTTTTCAAGTTTGACACTTTTCACTCAATCTGCTAATTTTTGGTAAATAAATGAACCTGGTTTTTTCGATAGTATCCACATTGAAAATGAGTACGAATAGTAAACGACACTCTTATGATTCAGGTTTTAAGCTGAAAGTGATAGAATATGCAGAACAACATAATAATTGTGCAGCAGAGAGAGAATTTGGTGTTACCGAAAAAATGGTCCGTGATTGGCGACAAAAGAAAGCAAAATTACAAAATGCCAAAAAAAAATGTAAAGAAAATGAGGTCTCATGTTAGCCCATATGCTGATTTGGAAATTGTACTGAATGATTGGATTATTGAGCGTAGACAGCAGGGTTGTGCCGTTTCTCGGACAATGATAAGATTGAAAGGACTGGAATTATCGAAAGATAGCAAATTCCATGCTAGTGAATTTAAAGCATCTCGAGGGTGGTGTTCACATTTCATGAACCGATATAGTTTAGTGTTAAGACAGCGGACACACATTGTGCAAAAATTGCCAGATGACGTTAATGATAAAGTGGACAGTTTCAATAGTTTTATATTGAAAGAATGTAAAGATTATAATTACCAACTCAGTTCAATCGGGAATATGGATGAAACTCCCATGAGTTTCGATCTGCCCATGAACAGGACTGTAAACATAAAGGGTGAAAATACTGTAACCATCAGAACCACGGGAAATGAGAAATCAAACTTCACAGTAGTGCTATCGTGTTTAGCAGATGGAACAAAATTAAAACCCATGGTTATATTCAAGAGAAAAACTATGCCTAAAGAAAAAATTCTAAAGGGGATATTAGTTCACGTCAACGAGAAAGGATGGATGAACGAAGACTTAGTTAAAACGTGGATTAGAGACATTTGGTTAAAACAGCCCGGTGGACTAATTAATCCAAGGTGTTTACTAGTTTGGGACATGTTTCGCGCACACTTAGGCGATTCGGATAAAATGTTACTAAAGAAACAACATACATATCAAGCAGTGATTCCGGGTGGCTGCACGTCGTTATTGCAGCCACTTGATGTATCTTTGAACAAACAGTTTAAGACGAACATGAGAAATTTGCGGTGTATTTGGATGAACGAAGGGGAAAAAGAGTACACAAAAGCGGGAAACATTAAGAGACCATCATTGAGTTTAAAGAGCTGTTATTTCGATCTGTACAACAGGGACACATGTTAGGAACTTTAGTAGAAAAGTTACGCAAAATCCAAGAAAGGGTAGACGCTTTACAGGCAGACCTTAATAAATTGACATATTTATGTGTCGGTCTGTTAAATTATCCAATAACGTACACTTTTTTCTTCTATATGGTCAGCCTGAGATATTATTGATTTTATTAAAGGTTTATATGCATGTATCATGATGGTTAGTGTTTCAAATTACATTGCAATTTAATTGATATGCAAGGTGTTAATTTGGTTGGTTTAAGAGAGATCGGACAACACACGCTAAGTTATCTAAGCATCTGTTTTATTGTCGGTACATTACCAAAGACAGATCGGACAACACATGCTAAGTCTTTTAAGCATCTGTTTTGTTGTTTGTACATTACCAAAGACAGATCTGACAACATACACGAAATTGTATGTGCCCGTTTTATTGTCAGTACAATACCAGAGACAGATCTGACAACATACACGAAATTGTATGTGCCCGTTTTATTGTCAGTACATTACCAGAGACAGATCTGACAACATACACGAAATTGTATGTGCCCGTTTTATTGTCAGTACAATACCAGAGACAGATCTGACAACATACACGAAATTGTATGTGCCCGTTTTATTGTCAGTATAATACCAGAGACAGATCTGACAACATACACGAAATTGTATGTGCCCGTTTTATTGTCAGTACAATACCAGAGACAGATCTGACAACATACACGAAATTGTATGTGCCCGTTTTATTGTCAGTACAATACCAGAGACAGATCTGACAACATACAAGAAATTGTATGTGCCCGTTTTATTGTCAGTACAATACCAGAGACAGATCTGACAACATATACGAAATTGTATGTGCCCGTTTTATTGTCAGTACAATACCAGAGACAGATCTGACAACATACACGAAATTGTATGTGCCCGTTTTATTGTCAGTACATTACCAGAGACAGATCTGACAACATACACGAAATTGTATGTGCCCGTTTTATTGTCAGTACAATACCAGAGACAGATCTGACAACATACACGAAATTGTATGTGCCCGTTTTATTGTCAGTACAATACCAGAGACAGATCTGACAACATACACAAAATTGTATGTGCCCGTTTTATTGTCAGTACATTACCAGAGACAGATCTGACAACATACACGAAATTGTATGTGCCCGTTTTATTGTCAGTACAATACCAGAGACAGATCTGACAACATACACGAAATTGTATGTGCCCGTTTTATTGTCAGTACATTACCAAAGACAGATCTGACAACATACACGAAATTGTATGTGCCCGTTTTATTGTCAGTACATTACCAGAGACAGATCGGACAATAGTATTTCTGTTGATATGTAATTGTTGTTGTCAATTTGTTATATATTGTTGTAGTATAAATATTATATCTTAATATAAAGACTTCCACTCTGTCATCTGATTAGATGTACGTTTTATTATTTTAGTTATACGACCAGTATGACAGATTGGTGGTGAATCAAATTCCCGGCCTATACTGAATGAAAGGAGTAAACCCGTATAATTTCCGCAAACGCCGAATGATGCAGCAACCCCAGCAACCTCATCAGCAACAACCTCAGCCACAGCAACAACAAGGCCAGCGACTACAGCAACCCCAGCAACAACCTCAGCCACAGCAACAACAAGCCCAGCAACTACAGCAACCTCAAGGCCAGCAACCCCAGCCACACCAACCACAGCAACCTCAACAGCAACCACAAGGACAGCAACCCCAGCCACAGCAACCCCAGCCACAACAACCACAAGGCCAGCAACCTCAGCAACAGCCACATGGTCAACTCCACAACCTCAACAGGGACAGCAACCTCAACAGCAACAGCAGCAGGACCAACAACCAGTGCAACAAGTAGGTGTTATGGCGTCTGCTATTTCTCTCGATAAGTTCTCTGGGAATGACGGGCAAAATCCTGTCACTTGGGTGAATATGTTCAATAATTGGGCTGATTTTTTACACTTAAGGGAAGACAAAAAACTAAACTCCTTTCCCTTTCAATTGAAGGGATCGGCTAAATATTGGTATGACAATTTACCTGTACAAACGAAGTCAGATTATAATGCGTTGCAACAAGCTTTTCAAAATCGTTTTCGCGCTGACAATACTGTTGATATTCGCATATTACAAATGTCTCAATTGCCTAATGAGACGATTAATGATTATTTAATTCGGATCCAAAAACAAAATCAAATGCAACAGCTGCCAGAAAACATTTTGGTAGGTATTGCTGTTAATGGGCTTTACACACCCTTAAAGCACATTGTTATGCCACACAATCCTCAAACTTTAGAACATTTCCGAAAAATTGCAACTTTAGCAGAAAAAACGGTAGCTGTTACGTCAATAGATCCATTGAATTCTATCTTAAAAAGCATAGATAGTAAATTAGAGGCTGTGTGCACCTTGAATATGACAAGAGATTCGAATACTGTGGCTCCTGTCAGACATATTCCTAGACAGATCGGACAACACATGCTAAGCTATTTAAGCATCTGTTTTGTTGTTTGTACATTACCAGAGACAGATCTGACAACATACACGAAATTGTATGTGCCCGTTTTATTGTCCATACATTACCAGAGACAGATCTGACAACATACACGAAATTGTATGTGCCCGTTTTATTGTCAGTACATTACCAGAGACAGATCTGACAACATACACGAAATTGTATGTGCCCGTTTTATTGTCAGTACATTACCAGAGACAGATCTGACAACATACACGAAATTGTATGTGCCCGTTTTATTGTCAGTACATTACCAGAGACAGATCTGACAACTACACGAAATTGTATGTGCCCGTTTTATTGTCAGTGCAATACCAGAGACAGATCTGACAACTACAGGAAATTGTATGTGCCCGTTTTATTGTCAGTACATTACCAGAGACAGATCTGACAACATACACGAAATTGTATGTGCCCGTTTTATTGTCAGTACATTACCAGAGACAGATCTGACAACATACACGAAATTGTATGTGCCTGTTTTATTGTCAGTACAATACCAAAGACAGATCTGACAACATACACGAAACTGTATGTGCCCGTTTTATTGTCAGTACAATACCAAAGACAGATCTGACAACATACACCAAATTGTATGTGCCCGTTTTATTGTCAGTGCAATACCAAAGACAGATCTGACAACATACACGAAATTGTATGTGCCCGTTTTATTGTCAGTACATTACCAGAGACAGATCTGACAATATACACGAAATTGTATGTGCCCGTTTTATTGTCAGTACATTACCAAAGACAGATCTGACAACTACACGAAATTGTATGTGCCCGTTTTATTGTCAGTACAATACCAGAGACAGATCTGACAACATACACGAAATTGTATGTGCCCGTTTTATTGTCAGTACATTACCAGAGACAGATCTGACAACATACACCAAATTGTATGTGCCCGTTTTATTGTCAGTACATTACCAGAGACAGATCTGACAACATACACCAAATTGTATGTGCCCGTTTTATTGTCAGTACATTACCAGAGACAGATCTGACAACATACACGAAATTGTATGTGCCCGTTTTATTGTCAGTACATTACCAAAGACAGATCTGACAACATACACGAAATTGTATGTGCCCGTTTTATTGTCAGTACATTACCAGAGACAGATCTGACAACATACACGAAATTGTATGTGCCCGTTTTATTGTCAGTACATTACCAGAGACAGATCTGACAATATACACGAAATTGTATGTGCCCGTTTTATTGTCAGTACATTACCAGAGACAGATCTGACAACATACACCAAATTGTATGTGCCCGTTTTATTGTCAGTACATTACCAGAGACAGATCTGACAACTACACGAAATTGTATGTGCCCGTTTTATTGTCAGTGCAATACCAGAGACAGATCTGACAACTACAGGAAATTGTATGTGCCCGTTTTATTGTCAGTACATTACCAGAGACAGATCTGACAACTACACGAAATTGTATGTGCCCGTTTTATTGTCAGTGCAATACCAGAGACAGATCTGACAACTACACGAAATTGTATGTGCCCGTTTTATTGTCAGTACATTACCAGAGACAGATCTGACAACATACACGAAATTGTATGTGCCCGTTTTATTGTCAGTGCAATACCAGAGACAGATCTGACAACTACACGAAATTGTATGTGCCCGTTTTATTGTCAGTACATTACCAGAGACAGATCTGACAACTACAGGAAATTGTATGTGCCCGTTTTTTGTCAGTACATTACCAGAGACAGATCTGACAACATACACGAATTGTATGTGCCCGTTTTATTGTCAGTACATTACCAGAGACAGATCTGACAACATACACGAAATTGTATGTGCCCGTTTTATTGTCAGTACATTACCAGAGACAGATCTGACAACTACACGAAATTGTATGTGCCCGTTTTATTGTCAGTGCAATACCAGAGACAGATCTGACAACATACACGAAATTGTATGTGCCCGTTTTATTGTCAGTACATTACCAGAGACAGATCTGACAACTACACGACATTGTATGTGCCCGTTTTATTGTCAGTACATTACCAGAGACAGATCTGACAACTACACGAAATTGTATGTGCCCGTTTTATTGTCAGTGCAATACCAGAGACAGATCTGACAACATACACGAAATTGTATGTGCCCGTTTTATTGTCCGTACATTACCAAAGACAGATCTGACAACATACACGAAATTGTATGTGCCCGTTTTATTGTCCGTACATTACCAAAGACAGATCTGACAACATACACGAAATTGTATGTGCCCGTTTTATTGTCAGTGCAATACCAGAGACAGATCTGACAACATACACGAAATTGTATGTGCCCGTTTTATTGTCAGTACATTACCAGAGACAGATCTGACAACATACACGAAATTGTATGTGCCCGTTTTATTGTCAGTACATTACCAAAGACAGATCGGACAACACATGCTAAGCTATTTAAGCATCTGTTTTCTTGTTTGTACATTACCAAAGACAGATCGGACAACACATGCTAAGTTTTTTAAACATCTGTTTTGTTGTTCGCACATTACCAAAAACAGATCTGACAACATACACGAAATTGTATGTGCCCGTTTTATTGTCAGTGCAATACCAGAGACAGATCTGACAACATACACGAAATTGTATGTGCCCGTTTTATTGTCAGTACATTACCAGAGACAGATCTGACAACATACACGAAATTGTATGTGCCCGTTTTATTGTCAGTACATTACAAGACAGATCGGACAACACATGCTAAGCTATTTAAGCATCTGTTTTCTTGTTTGTACATTACCAAAGACAGATCGGACAACACATGCTAAGTTTTTTAAACATCTGTTTTGTTGTTCGCACATTACCAAAAACAGATCTGACAACATACACGAAATTGTATGTGCCCGTTTTATTGTCCGTACATTACCAAAGACAGATCTGACAACATACACGAAATTGTATGTGCCCGTTTTATTGTCCGTACATTACCAAAGACAGATCTGACAACATACACGAAATTGTATGTGCCCGTTTTATTGTCAGTGCAATACCAGAGACAGATCTGACAACATACACGAAATTGTATGTGCCCGTTTTATTGTCAGTACATTACCAGAGACAGATCTGACAACATACACGAAATTGTATGTGCCCGTTTTATTGTCAGTACATTACCAAAGACAGATCGGACAACACATGCTAAGCTATTTAAGCATCTGTTTTCTTGTTGTACATTACCAAAGACAGATCGGACAACACATGCTAAGTTTTTTAAACATCTGTTTTGTTGTTCGCACATTACCAAAAACAGATCTGACAACATACACGAAATTGTATGTGCCCGTTTTATTGTCAGTGCAATACCAGAGACAGATCTGACAACATACACGAAATTGTATGTGCCCGTTTTATTGTCAGTACATTACCAGAGACAGATCTGACAACATACACGAAATTGTATGTGCCCGTTTTATTGTCAGTACATTACCAAAGACAGATCGGACAACACATGCTAAGCTATTTAAGCATCTGTTTTCTTGTTTGTACATTACCAAAGACAGATCGGACAACACATGCTAAGTTTTTTAAACATCTGTTTTGTTGTTCGCACATTACCAAAAACAGATCTGACAACATACACGAAATTGTATGTGCCCGTTTTATTGTCAGTACATTACCAGAGACAGATCTGACAACTACACGAAATTGTATGTGCCCGTTTTATTGTCAGTACATTACCAGAGACAGATCTGACAACATACACGAAATTGTATGTGCCCGTTTTATTGTCAGTACATTACCAAAGACAGATCTGACAACTACACGAAATTGTATGTGCCCGTTTTATTGTCAGTACATTACCAGAGACAGATCTGACAACTACACGAAATTGTATGTGCCCGTTTTATTGTCAGTACATTACCAAAGACAGATCTGACAACTACACGAAATTGTATGTGCCCGTTTTATTGTCAGTACATTACCAGAGACAGATCTGACAACATACACGAAATTGTATGTGCCCGTTTTATTGTCAGTACATTACCAGAGACAGATCTGACAACATACACGAAATTGTATGTGCCCGTTTTATTGTCAGTACATTACCAAAGACAGATCTGACAACTACACGAAATTGTATGTGCCCGTTTTATTGTCAGTACATTACCAGAGACAGATCTGACAACTACACGAAATTGTATGTGCCCGTTTTATTGTCCGTACATTACCAAAGACAGATCTGACAACTACACGAAATTGTATGTGCCCGTTTTATTGTCAGTACATTACCAGAGACAGATCTGACAACTACACGAAATTGTATGTGCCCGTTTTATTGTCAGTACATTACCAAAGACAGATCTGACAACATACACGAAATTGTATGTGCCCGTTTTATTGTCAGTACATTACCAGAGACAGATCTGACAACTACACGAAATTGTATGTGCCCGTTTTATTGTCAGTACATTACCAGAGACAGATCTGACAACATACACCAAATTGTATGTGCCCGTTTTATTGTCAGTACATTACCAGAGACAGATCTGACAACTACACGAAATTGTATGTGCCCGTTTTATTGTCCGTACATTACCAGAGACAGATCGGACAACATACACGAAATTGTATGTGCCCGTTTTATTGTCAGTACATTACCAGAGACAGATCTGACAACATACACGAAATTGTATGTGCCCGTTTTATTGTCCGTACATTACCAGAGACAGATCTGACAACATACACCAAATTGTATGTGCCCGTTTTATTGTCAGTACATTACCAGAGACAGATCTGACAACATACACGAAATTGTATGTGCCCGTTTTATTGTCAGTACATTACCAGAGACAGATCTGACAACATACACGAAATTGTATGTGCCCGTTTTATTGTCCGTACATTACCAAAGACAGATCTGACAACTACACGAAATTGTATGTGCCCGTTTTATTGTCAGTACATTACCAAAGACAGATCTGACAATAGTACTTCTGTTGATATGTAATTATTGTTGTCAATTTGTTATATGTAGTTTAAGTATAAATATTATATCTTAAAATAAACACTTCCACTCTGTCATTTAATTAGATGTAAATTACGGATTACAGTAAGGCTGCTAAATTCCTGTTTAGATCACTCAATACAGAAGAGGAAATTCGAGGGAGATCCTTAACAGGTCCGCAGCCTGCGGCAGGCAAAAAAAAATTTCCAGCAAGACCAACTTTAGATGACCCAACAAGATTGAATATACTTTATGGTAATGTTTCAAAATATTAAATGCAGTGAGGCATTTAAGAGTTTGTCAGAACAGATTGTAATATATGACAATCAGTCACAGTGTGTAATAAAGAGCCACAGCTTGTAATTTATGATAGTCAATCACAGCTTGTATAATTGTTGACAGTCAGTCACAGAGTGTAATGTGTAAAGCATGGAAATTCTGCAGCTGGGAGGGATGTTAATCTTGCAAGCCTACTTATACCATACTTCCATTAGGTCAATGAGAATAATAGTCACTGTTCACATACAGATGATTCTAAGAAACTTGACCCAAGGTTAAACAAATCATTAACTATAAGGGCATTTGTACAAGCATTTGGCATTTACAATAATGTAATGTGTATCTATATAGCTTTATGTTTTGGCATGTGAGGTTGTAAATACTGTATAAGAATGGCATGTGAGGTTGTAATTACTGTATAAGAATGGCATGTGAGGTTGTAATTACTGTATAAGAATGGCATGTGAGGTTGTAAATACTGTATAAGATTGGCATGTTAGGTTGTAAATACTGTATAAGATTGGCATGTGAGGTTGTAAATACTGTATAAGATTGGCATGTGAGGTTGTAAATACTGTATAAGATTGGCATGTGAGGTTGTAAATACTGTATAAGAATGGCATGTGAGGTTGTAAATACTGTATAAGATTGGCATGTGAGGTTGTAAATACTGTATAAGAATGGCATGTGAGGTTGTAAATACTGTATAAGAATGGCATATGAGGTTGTAAATACTGTATAAGAATGGCATGTGAGGTTGTAAATACTGTATAAGATTGGCATGTGAGGTTGTAAATACTGTATAAGATTGGCATGTGAGGTTGTAAATACTGTATAAGAATGGCATGTGAGGTTGTAAATACTGTATAAGATTGGCATGTGAGGTTGTAAATACTGTATAAGAATGGCATGTGAGGTTGTAAATACTGTATAAGATTGGCATGTGAGGTTGTAAATACTGTATAAGAATGGCATGTGAGGTTGTAAATACTGTATAAGAATGGCATGTGAGGTTGTAAATACTGTATAAGAATGGCATGTGAGGTTGTAAATACTGTATAAGAATGGCATGTGAGGTTGTAAATACTGTATAAGAATGGCATATGAGGTTGTAAATACTGTATAAGAATGGCATGTGAGGTTGTAAATACTGTATAAGATTGGCATGTGAGGTTGTAAATACTGTATAAGATTGGCATGTGAGGTTGTAAATACTGTATAAGAATGGCATGTGAGGTTGTAAATACTGTATAAGATTGGCATGTGAGGTTGTAAATACTGTATAAGAATGGCATGTGAGGTTGTAAATACTGTATAAGATTGGCATGTGAGGTTGTAAATACTGTATAAGAATGGCATGTGAGGTTGTAAATACTGTATAAGAATGGCATGTGAGGTTGTAAATACTGTATAAGAATGGCATGTGAGGTTGTAAATACTGTATAAGAATGGCATGTGAGGTTGTAAATACTGTATAAGAATGGCATGTGAGGTTGTAAATACTGTATAAGAATGGCATGTGAGGTTGTAAATACTGTATAAGAAGAAAGATGACAACACCACCAATTTTCAATTTTTTAAGAAAATTGATCACAGCTATCTGCCAACAAGTTCCCTTCACAAAGTTGCAAACAAAGTGGTTTAAAGTGAGCTTCAGCTAACTCCAGAATCAAGTACAAAAAAAGGCACTAAAAGAAAACATAGATCTGATATGACTGCCGTCATGAGAAATGGGCCCTTAACTTGAAATTTTGACATTTTTAGATTTTTACATATTTGCGAAGACGAGGTAATTCTGATTATTTCTGTACTATTTTTATGCGTGTTGGACACATTTTTGGCCTTGAAATATGAATTTCATTACAGAGTACATTCCATGGTACATCGATAAAATATAACGTCGGGTAACGTCATAATGTTAAAATGTACTGAGACTAACTATAAAACCACGCTGATGTATCATAATAATGTACATCATTTAATGCTATTCCAATCACGGTAAATTAGCATGATGTACATTACTATTAATGCTACCTGAATCCCGCTAATGAAGAAGGTATACATTACTTCTACTATTTATTTCCACAGTAGGGCAGGTGGCATCCTGAAAGGGGTCTTTTAAGAATTTGGTACAAATACTATTTCTTTAAATCGATCATTATGTTCAAATAATCTTCCTATATTTTTGTTTACAAAATTGTTACATTGATTGATAGATTGATTTTGATTTTACGTCCCAATCAAGAATATTTCACTATATTGAGACACCACCAGTTTGAAGTTAAGTGGCATAATTTTTACCTTTGCAGTGGGCCCAGGAGAATGTGCAGGGAAGGTTTAAAACACATCACGGCTGTCGTGACACAGGACATCGATTTTTAAGGTCTCTGCTTAAGGAAACCCTGAGGCGAGAACTCTACCCTCTGAGCTACAGTAGTAGCAAATTGTTAATGACATTAAATGTTTTGTCACAATGTGTCTGTGTGGGGCATGTGTGCGTTCGGTCACAGAAATATGCATATAGGTATATCGTTAAAATTTCACTTGCAAGTAAGTAATCATGTGTCTCGTTTTCATTATCTCCTGCCTTTCGAAGAAAGAGGGGGATATTAAATTCGAGTTTCCGTAAGTCCGTCTAACCGAAATTCTTTCTGCGCTATTTTCCAAAACTATGAAACTTGGTGAAAAGTATCAACATAGATAGGAGATGCGCATATAGTTAAATCGAGTTGGTTTGCTCATTTTCCGTGCAGTTAGCACCCTTTGACTAAATATTCTAAAACTAATAGTTTATTTATTTTGTAAAATTTGCTAGAAAATGGTAACGCGTTTTTGCGCTCAATTTTGACAAAATTGAAAAAATGCATTCGTAATGTAATGGTCAGACAAAATTCTTGTCTGGAGTAATTCTTCACTATTTCACGAAATGTTTTCCAAAGCATCAACATTGATAGAAGATGCGCATATCATTAACCCAAGATAGTTTGCTAATTTTTATGGGAGTAATGGTCCTTTGATTGAAAAATCTAAAAATGGTTTAATTTCTAAAACACATAACTTGGACCAATATCTGATGTGTTATTTGGCTTTTCTTTAATCTTAAACTTATAATTCATTCATTTCGTGAAATTTAGTTGCAAAATGGGTCTTGCAAAGTATCGTAATTGACAGTAGATGTAAATATTATTAACCTGAGTTTGGTTTGCTTATTTTCCCGAGAATTCTTGCCCATTGAACATTGAACATAAGTGCAAATCACAGAAAAGAACCTGCTGGCGGGGATCCTAATTCACTGACTTTGCTAGTTTTGTCGCTGTGGCGTCTCAATATAAGTGAAATATACTTGACGTGACAAATAGCATAACCACCACAATAATACAAGTTATAGGCAAAGAACATTGACCTGTTTGCTTTAACTTTAACTTAAATATTTTTTATGGACAATAGCGCATTTTGTTTACAAATGGGAAAACACTAGTCTTATGTATATAAACTACGAATCCTAACACTTCTCTTTTAGTCATACATAATGGCAGTCTCTTGCCACTTACAGAATTTGAATTATCAGAGAAACCCCATGTGGTATTTAAGTGACAGCTTTGGCTTAACATACATTTTGTTCACTTTTACAGGTACATCGGGAAACACAAAATGGGAAGTACAATAACAACAATAGTACAGGCAGATGCACCAAAACTTTGTGTTAGCACATCTAGATTAACATCAAATAACATGGCTTCAATATGCCAGCCATTAAATGATGCTATATTGCTGCCATCAGGAGCACATTTTTTGGATTACAATAAGACAGCAAATGGCCTTCCAGTCAGTCAACCTGTTGATAATCCCACCCATCAGCTGTGTGTATCAGCACAAACATTTTTGATGACTTCTAAATGGGAGACTTTAAGCTTGTATGCCAAGTGTCTGAGAGAAAAATAACTGATGGCTGAAAAGCTGCTGAGAGATATATAATAGCTGCTAACATATAGCAAACAAGAGGCCAAAATGACATGCAAAATTTGTATTTATTTGTCAGTTTAATTGTTAAACTTTTGACAGGTCTGTACAGAGAGATTATTATAACTGTGATATGAGAGAGAGAAGCTGAGAGAAAGAAAACAGTTAGTCCCTTGCAACAAAGAGATTATGAACAATTAACAATGATAGATATTATGAATGTAATTACGAGAGAGAAAGAGAGGGAAAACGTGTGTAAAATGTGAGACCAAAAATGCCTACAGAATGAATATTAAATGAATGTAATTAGCGGTAGTGTTTATGCAGTGATAGAATGGAATAGCTTTCTTAAAATATTATTTTATTTCTATGTTCTTTTTTTAGTTCTGTGTCTGAGATACATTATTATTTGTTTATTTTACATAACTCAATGTATGTTTTCAGTTACACATTAATCTTTTTTTTATCATCAAACATAAACTATGTTTAGTTCAATGCTACCAGTAAGTGGTCTTAACAAACCTCACAGATCACAGTGCCTCTCATCACTCGGGAAACGCCCCAATGGTTTTAAAAAAACGATCGCTTTGTGAATGACAGGGGTTTTCTCTGGGAACTTTGCCTTTTCCCGATCCTTCATCCAAGAACTGACCGACGCCACTAGATTTAAGTTGAAGAATCTTGTCTGTGTTTGCAACACCCTTAAAGCACTTTCGTTACTCAACTTTACCACCGCTAATTTTTATGCATAATAAGTATAAATGAACATGTTTACGAGTGAAGGTGTGATAAAAATCATCTTGGATAATGTAGATAGGGGATTCGGAGATCATTTTAATAAAGAACAAATTGTTTCGATCTAGTTCCTGACCCCATAGCACGGACGTAAGAGAAGACACCATGTAAACTTGCTTGACATTGTCCGATTGATTAGCCTACATTGTGAATAGCATATAAAATTCATCCACCTTTAAAAAATTTACTAACGAACGTTGAGGACAAAATGCACATGATGGAAAAAAAGACTAGCCGTGTATAAAGTCTGGCGATTATATGACAGATATAAATTTAATGTAAATTGTGAATATAAAACACCAAAAGTATTTTGTTTTGGAATTACCTCATATTCAATGCTCGAAGTTAATTTTAGTGTGTTACGTGTGCACCTTAATATCTATATAACGCCGCATAGACCTCGCCATCTCAATAAATAAACGACCGACTTCCGTGTTTTTCACCGCGAAAAAGGCAAAACTTTGACGTCGATTATCTCAATTGTGACGTAAAAGAGATAAGGGCCCTTTTCTCATGACGGCAGTCATATATGATCTGATTTGTATTCAGGATCTGGTCTTGCGCTATGACTTTTGATTTATTGTTAAAAATGCTATTCATTTCATTAAGTAGATATCATTTTGGAATTATTTAGATGTTGTTTGGTTGTAATAATTGTTTGAGCGCATGTGCGAGAGCGTAACGTTGACCCACAACAGTTACTGCCGACAAGTATATTATTTCTTTGACTTTGACTTGAGTGTTTAAATTTTCACGATTTTTACAATTTTCGAGTGATATTTGAATTCGATCTTTGCATCATTATGGCAACCAAGCCAGGAAGGCGCCTTGATGTCTCAGACTATGAAGGGAATGAACATTCAGTAAAGCATAATACCAGCTGAGCTGGGTTAATTTTGAATGCACAACACAGTGCAAGTAGCCCAATAAACATTATAAGTCTTGGCGATGATGTAGAAACGGACTGTAATATTTTTGAAGGGACTGTCAGGGAACGAGCAATGGCCAGCATCCTTGGAGAAAGTGGAAAGTTCCGCCTTGCTCATGCATATTAATGAGTTATCGGAAGTCTTATCACATATGGATAATACAGGGAACACAATGGCAGACTTGACCAAACTGTTACAAAACGTATGATCAATTGGGAAGTGATCCCTAGGTATACAAGAAAGAAGTCACATACAGCAATGCATACTATCTTAGAATCTGAAAGTGATGGTGAATTTAAAGATTCCGACAAAGAATGTGGCAGCTTGCCTGCTTGTTTACAGGTTGCTATGCTGAGTCATGCACATACTAATGACTTTGATTTCGATCAAATTGATCAACTGGGCGTACTGGTGGCCAAAGCGCCCTAGTACAACATTAAATCTGAAAACACATGTGTATTAGCATCTCTCCCAAGGATTTCTTAAAACAGAGGACCTTACAGGACCCAATATATTGTCGTATTTGGCTGCTATAGCTAATGGTGGTCTCCGTAACCAGTGAAAGAACTGCTTCAGAAATACAATTTTTATAATATAACTATATACATGTTTTATAGGGTTATTTGCTTTAATTTGTTTTCAAAATTCAGAATTTAGTAAAGCAGGGTTCGAAATTAGGCACGCATACTCGCTAATAGCTTGTAGATCTGCCGAATAGCGAGTGGAAATAAAAGCCACTCCCATAGTTGAGCGAGTGAATAAAAAAGAAGCTAAATCATTTACAATCTACTTTTCAATTAACTGTCACATTGTATGTTCCAAATAAAATTTAAAAAAAAAAAAAAAAAAAAAAAAAACGAAAAGCGGCAGAAATAAGTCATATTGTCAGGGAATCTCTATTGTAAACAAATTCGGATTACTCGGGCATATACGTCATTGTATAATATTAGGTTTCCCGGAACACGTGGCTTCGATTGGCTGCTTAATTTAGCCTTCGTCTCTGATTCGTTGTTTAAAATAGACCAGTGGAAATCCTATTACCGTCATGCTTAACTGTAGCACGTGAATAAAAAAGTAAAAAAAAAATGTCGCAAAAGTCCATTACAAATTTTTTCAAACGGCCGGCAGATAAATCCAATAAAAGTGACGGTGCCAGTACATCAACAAGAGGCCCATGGGCCTGATACGCTCACCTGATAACTAATGGCTAGCTGATAGATTTAAAGAACACATAAATACTAAACCCCAAGCCTTTTTTCTTTACACCATGATAACCAGTGTATCAATACCTACAACATTCTAATATACATGCCTATACAAAAATTTTAAAATTAACCATTTTGGTATTGTTTTGCATGTGACCTTGACCTTTGAACCCA
Organism: Anadara kagoshimensis; assembly: GCA_021292105.1. NCBI lineage: Eukaryota > Metazoa > Mollusca > Bivalvia > Arcoida > Arcidae > Anadara > Anadara kagoshimensis. The sequence continues at coordinate 40,529,795 of CM037871.1, forward strand.
TGACCTTTTTCTATACATCAAAATGATTCTTGTATTGATACCTACAACATTCTAATATACATTCCTATACAAAAAGTTTATAGTTTTCGAGATAATTAACCATTTCGGTATTGTTTCACATCAGTGACCTTGACCTTTGAACCCATGTCCTTTTTCTATACATCAAAATGATCGTTGTATCGATACCTACAACATTCTAATATACATGCCTAAACAAAAAGTTTATAGTTTTCGAGATAATTAAACATTTCCGTATTGTTTCGCATATGTGACCTTGACCTTAGAACTCATAACCTTTTTCTATATATCAAAATGATTGTTGTGTCAATACCTACAACATTCTAATATAAATGCCTATACAAAAAGTTTATAGTTTTCGAGATAATTAACCATTTCGATATTGTTTTGCATCTGTGACCTTGACCTTTGAACTCATGACCTTTTTCTATACATCAAAATGATCGTTGTATCAATACCTACAACATTCTAATATAATGCCTATACAAAAAGTTTATAGTTTTTGAGATAATTAACCATTTTGGTATTGTTTCGCATCTGTGACCTTGACCTTTGAACCCATGACCTTTTTCTATACATCAAAATGATCGTTGTATCAATACCTACAACATTCTAATATACTGGCCTATACAAAAAGTTTATAGTTTTTTATATAATTAACCATTTCAGTATTGTTTCACATCTGTGACCTTGACCTTTGAACCCATGACCTTTTTCTATACATCGAAATGATTGCTGTGTCAATACCTACAACATTCTAATATACATGCCTATACAAAATGTTTATAGTTTTCGAGATAATTAACCATTTCGGTATTGTTTCGCATCTGTGACCTTGACCTTTGAACCCATGACCTTTTTCTAGCCATCAAAATGATCGTTGTATCGATACCTACAACATTCTAATATACATGCCTATACAAAATGTTTATAGTTTTCGAGATAATTAACCATTTCGGTATTGTTTTGCATCTGTGACCTTGACCTTTGAACCCATGACCTTTTTCTATACATCAAAATGATCATTGTATCAATACCTACAACATTCTAATATACATGCCTATACAAAAAGTTTATAGTTTTCGAGATAATTAACCATTTAGGTATTGTTTCACATCTGTGACCTTGACCTTTGAACACATGACCTTTTTTTATACATCAAAATGATCGTTGTATCAATACCTACAACATTCTAATATACATGCCTATACAAAATGTTTATAGTTTTCGAGATAATTAACCATTTCGGTATTGTTTCACATCTGTGACCTTGACCTTTGAACACATGACCTTTTTCTATACATCAAAATGATCGTTGTATCAATATCTACAACATTCTAATATACATGCCCATACAAAATGTTTATAGTTTTCGAGATAATTAACCATTTCGGTATTGTTTCGCATCTGTAACCTTGACCTTTGAACCCATGACCTTTTTCTATACATCAAAATGATCGTTGTATAGATACCTACAACATTCTAATATACATGCCTATACAAAAAGTTTATAGTTTTTGAGATAATTAACCATTTTGGTATTGTTTCGCATCTGTGACCTTGACCTTTGAACCCATGACCTTTTTCTATACATCAAAATGATCGTTGTATCAATACCTACAACATTCTAATATACATGCCTATACAAAAAGTTTATAGTTTTTTAGATAATTAACCATTTCAGTATTGTTTCACATCTGTGACCTTGACCTTTGAACCCATGACCTTTTTCTATACATCGAAATGATTGCTGTGTCAATACCTACAACATTCTAATATACATGCCTATACAAAATGTTTATAGTTTTCGAGATAATTAACCATTTCGGTATTGTTTCGCATCTGTGACCTTGACCTTTGAACCCATGACCTTTTTCTAGCCATCAAAATGATCGTTGTATCGATACCTACAACATTCTAATATACATGCCTATACAAAATGTTTATAGTTTTCGAGATAATTAACCATTTCGGTATTGTTTTGCATCTGTGACCTTGACCTTTGAACCCATGACCTTTTTCTATACATCAAAATGATCATTGTATCAATACCTACAACATTCTAATATACATGCCTATACAAAAAGTTTATAGTTTTCGAGATAATTAACCATTTAGGTATTGTTTCACATCTGTGACCTTGACCTTTGAACACATGACCTTTTTTTATACATCAAAATGATCGTTGTATCAATACCTACAACATTCTAATATACATGCCTATACAAAATGTTTATAGTTTTCGAGATAATTAACCATTTCGGTATTGTTTCACATCTGTGACCTTGACCTTTGAACACATGACCTTTTTCTATACATCAAAATGATCGTTGTATCAATATCTACAACATTCTAATATACATGCCCATACAAAATGTTTATAGTTTTCGAGATAATTAACCATTTCGGTATTGTTTCGCATCTGTAACCTTGACCTTTGAACCCATGACCTTTTTCTATACATCAAAATGATCGTTGTATAGATACCTACAACATTCTAATATACATGCCTATACAAAAAGTTTATAGTTTTCGAGATAATAATTATAATTAGAGGTAAAAAAAAATTAGGTCACGACCTTCACAATCGACCTTGACCTCATTTTGAAGATACTAACAAGAAGATGTCAAAACTGAAAACCCCATGTCATTATCTGGTCAAATAGTCAAGTTATAACAATTTGAAGCTATTTTACGATTTTTTCAAATTAAACGCAAAAACGCGTAACCTATTTTTTATCCGAATTTCACAAAATGAACAAACTATAGGCTTAAGACCCTAGAGAAGCCAAATATCACATCAGATTTTTTCTCCAATCAGTACTTTCGGAGAAGAAGATTTTTTAAGATTTTTGCACCCCTAGGTCACCTTGACCTAGTTATGGTAGCCATAGCAACGCCACGAACAAATCTGAATTGCACCGGCCCATATATACTTCTGACAAAGTTTCATCAAAAACTGTCCAGTAGTTTCAGAGGAGAAGTCGAAAATAGGTGTTAACGACGCACACACGCACACACGCACACACGCACATACACACGCTGCACTATGCCATAAGCTCACATGACCTTCGGTCAGGTGAGCTAAAAATATCAAACCTAGGGGAGAGCTCTGAAAAGGCAGTTACTGCAAGCCTGAAAACGGTTAAATTTTAGCTAGTCATTTTTCATTTTAGCTAGTGAATAAAAATTGTACAAGCTAATTTTTGCTATTGGTAAATATCGCTAAAATCGAACCCTGTAAAGTTCAAATATCATAGATTGCAAACAGGGAATAATAAAATAATCAACTGTAAACTCATTATATTCTAGAAGGTCAGCTTGTTCAGAATTTGGTTACAAAATTTTTCAATTAATTATCAACAAATTTTGTTTTTGGTTTTGAATGAAGGTCATTTTTCAAAATTATTGTATCATTTAGTATCTTTGCAGTTATTAGGAACATTTTTTACTATCTCTGGCATAGTGGATTTGTTTACCTTTTTGCTCAGTGAACGGTAGTTTTTTTTTTGTACCACGGGTCAGTGGTAGACCCAGATCAAGGCCATCATGGTTGTTGGGACACGACGGTTGAAGAACAATGTCAAGGGCAGCTGAGCTGAATTGACTGTGAATTAAGTTTCTTTGGCATCAGGCAACAAAAACTTTACTTGTTGGGACTCTGGACTAGATTTTAATCCTTCCAGCAGGGATATTTTTAGGACACTTTCATGAACCTGGAATCATTGTTAGATAAAGCTTTTACAATCAACAGCTGCTTAAATTATGCTAATGAGGCAGAACTCTTGCAGCTTTCGAGATCTGAACCGAAAGTCTCGTCCAGTTAGAAATTTTTCAAATTTACTTTTGGCGATGCCCAGAACCTGATTCTGATTACAAAATTGTGTAGATTCTCCCCACAAGGACAAATTCCAAGATGTCCGGATGAAACCATTGATTAAGATTGTCTTGAGAAGGAAGTAGTTGAAGAAGATACCTCGGACGTGCTAGATTCTTTGCTTACCACTAGTGTTGGTCCTGAAGATGAGGATGATTTATTGACATCTCTGGCAGAATTTAATAGGTCAGAGAAATTGTCTGGACTGCAAATCAATGATAAATTTGCCAGTGTAGTCAATAGTGGTATTAGATCTAAAATTGATGACTCTAAAATCAAGCCACTAACTAACAAGTACAACTAGCCAGAGAACTGTACTAATTTAGTAGTTTCCAAAGTAAACTTTGGGATTTGGAATAAGTTAAACAATTCCGCTAGGGACACTGATGTTAAACTACAACAGACTCATTCCTGCAGACTAAAGCAATAGCTCCTCTGTTGTATTCATCTTACATGTTAATTGAACACGGCAACAAAAAGGGTATGCCTGTTGACCAGCTCCGTAAAGCATCCACTTTAGTGCTTGACAGTTACAAGTTAGTAATATAGTTTACTATATTACAGTCTAACCTGCCTTTAGTGACACCTGTATATAATGGCTACTTTTAATTCCTCCAAAGCCACTTTATTCTATAATTGACTTTAATATAACAGCTACTGTCCAACGCGGCCAATATTTTGAAACGAAAGGCAGAAGTGTTGAGTGATTATGAAAACAAGATACCGTCAGACCAAAAACAGCAGCGTAGTAGTCCAATTGGTAGTAAAGATATAAATTAACAAATGTGGGTGTGGTTTTAAAATGCAACTAAACGTCGTATTAACATTAATGGACCGTTATTACAAGAACATGCCTTAAAGTTTGCAAAAGACTTAAATGTTGAAAGATTTAAAGCTTAAAATGGGTGGTTGAAGTCATTAAGAATAGACACAACATCAATTTAAGGATAAGGAGTGGTGAACTGGTGATGTTGATGATTGTGCAGTTGAGGACTGGAAACAAAAATTACCAACAATTTGTGACGTTCATTCTCCCTAGGACATATATAACATGGATGAGACAGGACTTTTTAATAAAGATAGGAAAAGAAATACATTAAAAGTAAAAGGTGATGATTGTGCTGGTGGAAAACATTCTAAAGAGAGACTTACAGTTGTTTTATGTGCTAGCATGACTGGAGATAAAGTACCACCACTTGTGATTGGAAAGTAAAAAAAAACTAAGGGAACCCCGAGACTTTACACGTTACATATAGATACAACAAGAAGGCTTGGATGAACAGTTGTGTTCAAATAAATGTGTATGAGTCAATCAACTGTAGTAAAGGAAGCTCACTCAGGGGTGACCTCTCGTTGGTTCAAGATGGCGACAGGTAAACAAACCTTGACAACGAGAACAGATTTATCAGCTTTTGTCTATCAGATGACAGTACTTTTCCAACAACAGTCAAAAGAATTTTTCAACTTGAGAAATCTATGACAACAGGAGGTGAGGATCGAGGTCGGTTAAAGACCCATCATGTTTCATTAAAAGGTGTTAAATTAGATGTACATCTTGTTATTTTAGTTATATGTGCTGTATATAAGACTAGTTAAGAATCTTTTCCTTGGTGTACTTGAATGAAAGGTGTTAATCCATTTAATTGACAAAGGAAAATGATGCAACAACAAGGCAAGCAACCCCAGCAACAGCAATAGGACCAGCAACCCCAGCTACAGCAACAGGGCATGCAACCTCAGCCCTGAATATCTGTTGTATAACAGATTGGTAGAAAACCTTTTCCTGGGTGTACCTAAATGAAAGGAGTAAATCCATACAATTTCAGATGAACGAGAATGATGCAACATCAACAAGGCCTGCAAACCCAAGAAACAGCAAAACGACCAGCAGCCCCAGCCCTGCATACGTGCTGTATAACAGATTCGTGGAAAACCTTTTCCTTGGTGTTCCTGAATGAAAGGAGTAAATCCATACAATTTTAGATGAAAGAGAATGATGCAACTTTAACAAGGTCTGCAACCAAAACAACACCAAAAGGGCCAGCAGCCCCAGCCCTGTATACGTGCTGTATAACAGATTGGTGGAAAACCTTTTCCTGGGCGTACCTAAATGAAAGGAGTAAATCCATACAATTTCAGATGAACGAGAATGATGCAACATCAAGGTCTGCAGCCCCAGCAACAGCAAAACGACCAGCAGCCCCAGCCCTGTATACATGTTGTATAACAGATTGGTGGAAAACCTTTTCCTGGGCGTACCTAAATGAAAGGAGTAAATCCATACAATTTCAGATGAACGAGAATGATGCAACATCAAGGTCTGCAGCCCCAGCAACAGCAAAACGACCAGCAGCCCCAGCCCTGTATACGTGCTGTATAACAGATTGGTGGAAAACCTTTTCCTGGGCGTACCTAAATGAAAGGAGTAAATCCATACAATTTCAGATGAACGAGAATGATGCAACATCAAGGTCTGCAGCCCCAGCAACAGCAAAACGACCAGCAGCCCCAGCCCTGTATACGTGCTGTATAACAGATTGGTGGAAAACCTTTTCCTGGACGTACCTAAATGAAAGGAGTAAATCCATACAATTTCAGATGAACGAGAATGATGCAACATCAAGGTCTGCAGCCCCAGCAACAGCAATAAGGTCAGAAATCCCAGCTACAGCAACCTCAGCTACAACATGGCCAGCAACCTCTACAGCAACAGGGCCAGCAATCGCAGCAACAGCTACAGGGCCAGCAGCCCAACAACCACAGAGCCAACCACCCCCACAACACCAGAGTCAACAACTTCAACAGCAGCAACAGTGTCATCAACCCCAGCAACCACAACAAGACCAGCAACCTTATCAGCAGGTTCACCAACCTCAACTGCCAACACCACAGGGCCAGTAATATTAGCAACAGCAACAAGGCCAGAAACCAGCTCAACCACAACAAGTAGGTGTTATGGCATCAGCCATTACTCTTGAAAAAATTTTGGGAGATGAAGACCAAAAATCCTATGAATTGGGAGACCAGGTACTGGTATTGTAATCTGCCAGTAGAAACAAAGACATTGCATTTCAACATGCCTTAAATAATCGGTTCAGAGCTGACAATACTGTCAATATTGTCACTTTGCAAATGCCACAATTGCCTAAGGAAACAATTAACAATTATTTCATTAGAATTCAGGAACGCAATCAAATACAACAACTACCAGGAAATATTTAGGTAGGCATTGCTGTAAATGTGGTGTATATAGCCTGGTAACATATAGTTATGCCTCACAATCTGCAGACTTTGGAACATTTTAGGAAAATTGCCACTTTGGCAGAAAACAAGAGGCCCATGGGCCTTATACGCTCACCTGATAACTAATGGCTAGCTGATAGATTTAAAGTAAACGTAAATACTAAACCCCAATGACTTTTTTCTTTACATTAAAATGATCATTGTATCAATACCTACAACATTCTAATATACATGCCTATACAAAACGTTTATAGTTTTCAAGATAATTAACCATTTCAGTATTGTTTTACATCTGTGACCTTGACCTTTAAAACCATGACCTTTTTCTATACATCGAAATGATTGTTGTATCGATACCTACAACATTCTAATATACATCCTTATACAAAAAGTTAATAGTTTTCGAGATAATTAACCATTTCGGTATTGTTTTTTTGCATCTGTGACCTTGACCTTTGAACCCATGACCTTTTTCTATACATCAAAATGATCGTCGTATCAATACCTACAACATTCTTATATACATGCCTATACAAAAAGTTTATAGTTTTCGAGATAATTAACCATTTTTTTATTGTTTCGCATCTGTGACCTTGACCTTTGAACCCATGACCTTTTTCTATACATCAAAATGATCGTTGTATCAATACCTACAACATTCTAATATACATGCCTATACAAAAAGTTTATAGTTTTCGAGATAATTAACCATTTCAGTATTGATTCACATCTGTGACCTTGACCTTTGAACCCATGACCTTTTTCTATACATCAAAATGATCGTCGTATCAATACCTACAACATTCTAATATACATGCCTATACAAAAAGTTTATAGTTTTCGAGATAATTAACCATTTCGGTGTTGTTTCACATCTGTGACCTTGACCTTTGAACCCATGACCTTTTTCTATACATCAAAATGATTGTTGTATCAATACCTACAACATTCTAATTTACATGCCTATACAAAAAGTTTATAGTTTTCAAGATAATTAACCATTTCGGTGTTGTTTCGCATCTGTGACCTTGACCTTTGAACCCATGACCTTTTTCTATACATCAAAATGATTGTTGTATCAATACCTACAACATTCTAATATAAATGCCTATACAAAAAGTTTATAGTTTTCGAGATAATTAACCATTTCTGTATTGTTTCGCATCTGTGACCTTGACCTTTGAACCCATGATCTTTTTCTATACATCAAAATGATCGTCGTATCAATACCTACAACATTCTAATATACATGCCTATACAAAAAGTTTATAGTTTTCGAGATAATAATTATAATCAGAGGTAAAAAAAATTAGGTCACGACCTTCACAATTGACCTTGACCTCATTTTGAAGATACTAACAAGAAGATGTCAAAACTGAAAACCCCATGTCATTATCTGGTCAAGTAGTCAAGCTATAACAATTTGAAGCTATTTTACGATTTTTTCAAAATTAAACGCAAAAACGCGTAACCCATTTTTCAACCGAATTTCACGAAATGAACAAACTACAGGCTTAAGACCCTAGAGAAGCCAAATATCATATCAGATTTTTTCACCCATCATCGGTTTTAGAGAAGAAGATTTTTCAAGATTTTTGCACCCCTAGGTCACTGTGACCTAGTTTTGGTAGCCATGGCAAAGCCATGAACAAATCTAAATTGCACCGACCCAGACATGCTTCTGACCAAGTCTCGTTGAAATCTGCCAAGTACTTTCAGAGGAGAAGTCGAAAATGTGTGTTAACGACGCACGCACACACGCACGCACGCACATACACACGCCGCACCATACCATAAGCTCACATGACCTTTGGTCAGGTGAGCTAAAAAACTGTAGCTGTTACATCTATAAATCCATTGACTTCAATATTAAAAAGTCTTGATAATAAATTAGAGGTTGTGTGCACAATAAATATGAGAAGTGATTTAATACCTTTGGCTCCTGTCAGGCATATTTCCTAGACAGGTAAATTTTTGGCCTGAATGAAGACAAGCATCTACTCGATCACAAATTTCATAATCATGTACATAAAGTTGACTTCAAAAGTTATTCAGCTTTATATGCAATACATGGTTGGAGTAGATTCTGTTGATCAGCAAGGGCAGTATTGTGTCAGTCAACACAGATCATTAAAGTGGTGGAAAAACAGTAATTTCAAATCTCCTTGGTGTGACTGACCTATTGCAACTGTAAAATAATTTGGAAATTTTTCATAGTGAGTTGACATTTGACTCTACCAAATTTTGTTTTGCAGTTATTTTGTGGACTTTTTAGATTCAACCCACAAATAAGAAATGCATGAGACCAATATCAAACCCATCCATGACATAAACTCCTAAATATTTGTAAGTTTTAATCCTAATTTTACACCGGCAGGGGGAAGCCCTGAATGTGAAGTATGTTTGTTCAGATAAGCAAAGAAATGGCATCCAACACGAGACATGTATCTTGAATGCAACATTCCACTACGTGCTTATCCATGACTTTAAAGCTACCACACGTTACTGCAGTTTTTTTCCAAGCTGTTAAAAACAGGGGGTCATCACCATACCCTGAAATCTGGGGGTCATTTTTCATATTTGAAGGTCATCTAAAAATTCTAATTTATTATTATTATTATTATTATTATTATTATTATTATATTATATTAATATTATTCATTTGTGACAATAAACAGAATATTTGGTGTACCATAAGACAACTGTGGATATTTGTTAAGCCCCTTTTATTAGTTTTTATTTAACAGCAACTTTTGGTTGTCTGGATGAACTTGGCTTTGGGCAATCCATTCTGTAATTTAAACAAGAGGCCCATGGGCCTGATACGCTCACCTGATAACTAATGGCTAGCTGATAGATTTAAAGAACACAATAAATACTAAACCCCAATGACTTTTTTCTTTACACCATGATAACCATTGTATCAATACCTACAACATTCTAATATACATGCCTATACAAAAAGTTTATAGTTTTTGAGATAATTAACCATTTTGGTATTGTTTTGCATCTGTGACCTTGACCTTTGAACCCATGACCTTTTTCTATACATCAAAATGATCATTGTATCGATACCTACAACATTCTAATATACAAGCCTATACAAAAAGTTTATAGCTTTCCAGATAAATAACCATTTCGGTATTGTTTCACATCTGTGACCTTGACCTTTGAACCAATGTCCTTTTTCTATACATCAAAGTGATCATTGTATCGATACCTACAACATTCTAATATATATGCCTATACAAAAAGTTGATAGTTTTCGAGATAATTAACCATTTCGGTATTGTTTTGCATCTGTGACCTTGACCTTTGAACCCATGACCTTTTTCTATACATCAAAATGATCGTTGTATCGATACCTACAACATTCTAATATATATGCCTATACAAAATGTTTATAGTTTTCGAGATAATTAACCATTTTAGGTATTGTTTCGCATCTGTGACCTTGACCTTTGAACCCATGACCTTTTTCTATACATCAAAATGATCGTTGTATCAATACCTACAACATTCTAATATATATGCCTATACAAAAAGTTGATAGTTTTCGAGATAATAATTATAATCAGAGGTAAAAAAAATTAGGTCACGACCTTTACAATCGACCTTGACCTCATTTTGAAGATACTAACAAGAAGATGTCAAAACTGAAAACCCCATGTCATTATCTGGTCAAATAGTCAAGTTATAACAATTTGAAGCTATTTTACGATTTTTTTCAAAATTAAACGCAAAAACGCGTAACCTATTTTTTATCCGAATTTCACAAAATGAACAAACTATAGGCTTAAGACCCTAGAGAAGCCAAATATCACATCAGATTTTTTCTCCAATCAGTACTTTCGGAGAAGAAGATTTTTTAAGATTTTTGCACCCCTAGGTCACCTTGACCTAGTTATGGTAGCCATAGCAACGCCACGAACAAATCTGAATTGCACCGGCCCATATATACTTCTGACAAAGTTTCATTAAAAACTGTCCAGTAGTTTCAGAGGAGAAGTCGAAAATAGGTGTTAACGACGCACACACGCACGCACACACGCACACACGCACGCACGCACATACACACACTGCGCTATGCCATAAGCTCACATGACCTTCGGTCAGGTGAGCTAAAAAAAAATAATGGAAAACCCTTGAAAAAGAGTTTTCTCTTAAAACAAACTCCCTTGAATTTTATGTTTGGGCCTTTAAAACACTTGATTGTTTATTAGGATAGAGAAATAGAATATATGTGCCTGTAAAATCTGCGACATGTTGATACCTGCCAGTAAAAGTGGCAAATTATCGGAAAAAAATGGGTCTTTTTTATAACAATCTGGTTATGTCCCTATCCTTTTCTGTGTATTCGAATTGCAAGTTAAGGTCATCACAGCACTTTGTACTTTTAACCAAGCATTTGTATAACACAGAGCAAGCCACATTTCTTGCGGCGGGAGTCATCTCACTTCCAATAAATGGGAAATGCATTTTAACCACCCATGGTTGACTAAATCATGCAACATGCAGTGGAACAAAGAATTAAAAGGAAATAAACACATGGTATTATGTTGTTATCTTTTTCATACAAAGTAGTTAATCAGTTTGTAAAAATTGTTGCGTAAAGAAATAATGCACCAGCCGAATCAAGTTGTGTCATTCTTAAAATCATTGCCGCAAAAATGCAAAAAACGCACTCTGAAGAAAACATGGTCACTGGATTACAACATTACTTAAACAGTGACATGGACTACTTTGCAGTGTAAATATGACTAATATTTTACTAGCAAAAAGTTAAACAAAAGTACTATTGGCCAGACATGTATCAAAGAATATATATATATACAGTAAAACCTCGTTATAATGCCCCTCGATAACTTTGCCACCTCACTTATCGCCACACTATTTTGAAGTCCCAAAATCCATTTTGTTTATGTTTTTCTTTATCTTCCTCCCCCAATTTATCGCCAAAACCCTTTATAACGCCAAAATTTGACTGAACAAATGGTGGCGATGAATCGAGGTTTTACTGTATTGATTATATCCTATAATGCCATAATTGTCAAAAAAAAAACCAAAACAATTTTCTACTTTACTTTGCTCAGTCTGTTTCACACTTGTAGTTGTAAGCGTCCTCTGTAGCGGCCACAGGTGGCCTACTCTTTTTTTAACTCTACAGAGATGTCTTTAGCCTGCACTGAGATACAGGACTTCAGTTTTGAGTCTCATCCGAAAGACTACTGAGTAACAAGCTTTTTACAGCTCTAGTATGGGCTGGATACGAAAATCATCTCAGAAAATTTCATAGTCCTGAGTGAGGTTCAACTACCTTTGACAAACGATACCGCCACCTCTCGCATCCTTACCTATTGATCCTGTTGTTCATAGATGACATTTAAGATTTTCCATCTTTACCAAAAACTTCAAATGATTATAAATATGTTTTGTTATTAGTAGAGTGCCTCAAGGTGAACAGAGGCATTCATCATTCAAATAACAAACTTTACAATCACAAAAATTGTCCAAACTCATAGCGGAAGACGGGCAAAAACACTAGTTTCCGAAAAATGGCAAATGCTGCTTAGAAAGATCAAGTAATCTTTCAATCAATGGTTGAATCTTTTTGACGGTACTATTACTACCATGGGAGCATTGTCAATTGTTCCAAAGATTATAACATATACACTTCTTTGGCGTTGGCGATAAGTGCAATTAGGCGTTGACAACAAGGCGTTGACGACAAATGTGATTTGATATTGGTGACAAGAGCGATTTTGATTTTAGTCTACATTCTCTTCCGATTACGAAAATTAACTATGATTCCCATGTTGCTCATGTCTCAATGTAAGTACATTCTCAGTCGGTCCCATCTCTGTTTCAATATGACAATCAAAATCTGGTAACTAATTCTCAATCAGACTTTTCCTGTGTCGTTAATGTTCCATGGCAAAATTCAATTCTATAAGGATATTATTTTTGTTCATATTCTTTCTGATCTTTGTTTAGTATTATAAATGTTAGCATCAACACCATACCATGTTTTCATTGTAAATAACTAGTTGTTCATCATAGGTTTTCCTGCCCATTTACATTTGCTGTTGTGTCCATCCTACTGGTCCATAACATTTCCCTTAAATTTTCACAATATACATGTTCTGGAACTTTGTTTCAAAAATTACATGTTTCCTGTGGCCATTTCCATGTTGAAAGTAACTTTAACAACTAATCTGTGTTGATTTCAAGTCTATTATCCCTCTATATCAATAAGGCATATCAGATTAAGAGAATTTTGGAACTGCCCTTTCTGGCTTTGATAATAATAATTCATAATGGCTACATAAAATAACTGACCTTAATCCAGAGAGAAATGACCATAACGTTCATTTGTATCCTACAATTAATGTAACATCTCCAAGTATAACAATTACAGAAAGTCAAGTTACTACATTTGAAGTTGCTTGTTGACACATCAATGAAGAGTGTGATTATTGATATTGATTTATACATTAGCCAGTGTAGGTAAACAACTTTGACCTGTCCGCTTGACCTTTTATTTAAATATTTATCACAGACCAAGTACATCTATGTATAGTGAGCACAGGTGTTTATATTGTATACATCATGAGATATACTCGCCACATAGAGTATACCTGTGCACTGTGTATGTATTAACTTGGATCTTAAAGCTACCCATTTATTCCTTGGACCCTCCTATATGAATATTCCTAATGAAAGGTCAAACAGACAGGTCAATGTTGTTTACCTATACTTTGGTTATATTGTAAATTTATTGTCATCATTAAAGCAATCTTATAGGTTATTGAACATGTTACATTATTAATTGTTGTACCTTGTTGTAAGTAATAAGCGTGTAACAAGGGGAGACTTTTATAGGATTATTTGCTTTATTTGTTTTGTAAAAATTCAAAAATTAGTACAGTCAAACCTATAAAGGCCACCCAAGGGAATCAGTAAAAGTAGCCTTAACGGGCAAGTGACCATAATATACTGGTTCAATTAACATGAAAAAAGAGCAATTGGGATGAATTTTTACTGGCTTTTAAAAGCAGGTGACCTTTAAGGCAGGTTTGACTGTAATCCTGTTTACTATAGTATATAACCTCAGGGTAATTTTGAAACAACAACCAGTACAAAGTTCAGATGGCATATTTTGCAAACAGGGAATAAGAAATAATCAATTGACTATAAACTAATAAACTAATTATATTCTAGAAGGTCAGCTTGACCTGAATACACTATATTAGGCTATAAAATTACAGAATTTTTCAATTAATTATCACCCAATAGAAATTAACATAATCAATAATGTAGGGAGTTGAGAAACTGATGGAATATTAACTACATATATAAAGGTTTAATTAAATTATTATAACATTGTGTTTGTTTCTCTTGTATTTACAACATGGGACGCAATTTGAGACGACCTTCCACCAGCCCATATGCTAGCCGTAGGACACAAAAAGGAGCAGCCATAAGGACATCAAAAAGAAAGAGACAAACTACAACGGATCCTGCTCCAGTTGCAGCTTCTACTGGGTCTCAGGCACCACCTACTTTAGTGACCCCACCAGTCATAGGAATACCACCTGCTGTATTAACACCACAGGTTACACAGCTAACTACAGGTTTGCAACCACAGGCCATAGCGACCACAAGTGCACCACCGCAGGCCTTAATGACTACAACCGCAACACCACCTGCACCTGGCAATTGGACTCACCCTCAGGCACCATTAGTGGAAACACCACCTTTTACGTGCACTGCACCACCAGCTTATGTCACAGCACCGTCTTGTATGACAGCACAACCTGTCCAACAGGCTGCAGGTAATGTTAATGGGTACCATGACCTTCCACAGGACATTGTACCGATTAATAGTATACATGATATGTTGGGGGGTAATGTATCGAGTAATATTAAACAGAAAAAGTTGCAGGCCAGTTTGTGAATTTAGCCACTCTTTTAGATAACTCGGTAATTACTCATGCCCTGGAAAAGCGAATTTTCATCAGCAATGGGGAACTGGTGACCAGGGAGAAAACCCTTTTCAAAATTACCAGTATAGAAAAATGGTCAGATGCATTTCTAATCTTCATGAGTATTTTTACAGGGGCTCACCCTAATAGAAGCCAAGAACTTCTAAAATACATGCATGATGTTAGACTTGGTGCATCAACAAACAGGGGTATGGGTTGGAAATTGTATGATGAGCAGTTCCGACTCAGACGGGCTGCCAACCCATCTACCTCTTGGGGAGTGGTCGACCTAGAATTGTGGTTAAAATACATGGTACAAACGCTTCCTTTGCCCACTTCAGCCATTTCAAGCATTGGACATACAAAGTGCTTCGATTTTAACTACAGATTCTGCTCAAGGCAATTTTGTACTTATCAGCACTTGTGCATCCGCTGCGGAGGAGAACACTCCTTTATTTCATGTCCACTAGGTAAACCCTTTACACAATTAGGCAAAATTTTCGCCCAATGGCCCCAAGGTTCAGCACAGTTGCAAGATTTGGCGCCTCAAATTTTAGACAAAACAACCCAAGTAGGCCATCAGGCAACTACAGATACATGACACCAAGGTATTAGAAATGTCATTATATATTATATTAGTTATTAGTTAAATGTTAAATTTAATGGAGCAGGCATAAAAATGTTATAACATTTAATCTGAATTTTGTTTCATCTCCCCGGTTTCATGTTAAAGTATCTAATATAGTCATATATTCATTTTAGACAAACCAACCAAGTTAGGTCACAAGACTGCCACAGGTATATGGGACCTAGGTAAAACTCCTATTAAATATCACAGGTTGGTTCCTTATTTAAACAAGTATCCATTAAGTCAGGTGGCCATGCAGTTAAAACAGGGCTTCTTATCTGGGTTTCCTTTGCATTATGGGGGCCCTAGAGTACAAATTATTTCTAAAAATTTGGTATCTGCCTCGCAAAACCCCTCAGCACTTCAAGAAAAAATCCAGAAAGAAATTGAATTGGGTAGAATTATGGGTCCATTTAAAAAGTTGCCCTTGTCTAATATGAGGATATCCCCAATAGGCCTAGTTCCAAAGCACGATGGGGGTTGGAGAATGATTATGCATTTGTCCCACCCTCCTGGCAACAGTGTTAATGATTACATAGACCCAGTTATGTGTTCAGTGCAATATACTTCTTTTGACAAAGTGGTTGAGATGGTTGCCGAGCTAGGGAAAGGAGCCTATTTAGGGAAAATGGACATTCGTTCTGCATTTCGGTTGTTGCCCATTTTCCCTGGTGATTTCGATCTACATGTATTAGGTTTCCAGTTTGATGGTCAGTTTTATATAGACAAAATGCTCCCCATGGGGGCCTCCATTTCATGTAGTATATGGGAGAAGTTTGCCACATTTCTTCAGTGGCTAGTGACCTATAAATCTCTATCCTCATGTCAACAAATGAAGCCATAAAGCACTAAGGGTAGATTACTACTCATTATTAATTATGATACATATACTATTTTCTATTGTTTTCATTACTGGCTCTTACCTATTAAAGAAAACATGTCTTTATTTAAGATCTGTGTATATACTTGGTGATTTTTTAGGTTTTTTTTCAAAGATTGATAAATAGTGTGGTCAGAAGATTTTTCTTTAATTGTTTTCAAAGAAATTATTCTGTTAAAATTAGCTAAATGCCTTTTTGTAACAGAAATTTTAACAAGTAAAATTAATAAATTAGAACTGCTCACTTTTTTCCAACTAATATTTATATTGATGTCATAACTGGATTTACAAACCTCTATATAAAGGCCACCTGTCCATAAGGGCCACTTTTGCAACTTCCCCCGAGTGGCCCTTATAGACAGGTTAGACTGTATTAGGTTTCCAGTTTGATGGTCAGTTTTATATAGACAAAATGCTCCCCATGGGGGCCTCCATTTCATGTAGTATATGGGAGAAGTTTGCCACATTTCTTCAGTGGCTAGTGACCTATAAATCTGGGCTGTGTACAATTGAGCACTATCTCGATGATTTTATTTTTGCTGGGACAAAGGATACTTTCACTTGTCACCATCTAATGTCTTATTTTTCTGGTACTTGCCAAGAACTAGGCGTTCCTATTGCACAAGAAAAAACTGTTGGCCCGGTTACAGTTTTAACATTTCTAGGACTGGAGTTAGATACTAATAATATGTTAATAAGAATTCCAGGCAATAAATTACAAGAACTGCTGGAACTATTGAGATATGTTTCAACTAAAAAGAAGATAACACTCAAGGAACTGCAGCCTTTGACAGGTGCTTTAAATTTTTTCTGCAAGGCAGTTCGGCCTGGCAGGGCATTTTTACGGCGGTTATATGATTTAATGCGAGGTGTTAAACAACCCCATCATCACTTGCGCCTTAATCGTGGCGTCCAGGCTGACATACAAATGTGGCTACAATTTTTACAGAATTTCAATGGTCGTTTATACTTCCCAGATAAGGACTGGTCTAGTCACGAAGTTCTAAAATTATATACAGATAGTGCAGGTTCATCAGATTTGGGTTGTTGGGGCGTATCTTGCCGGGGAGTGGGTGCACTTTTCTTGGCCTATACATTGGAGACGGTTACATTTTATAAGTGACATCACATTATTAGAGTTGATACCTATCGTCTTGGCAGTTATTCTCTGGGGGGAAAAACTTGCTAATAAAAAAATAATCTTCAGGACTGATAATATGGCCCTTGTTTATGTTTTGAACAAGCAGACTTGCAAGTCGGAGCACACTTTATATTTAATAAGGTACTTAGTTCTGTTCTCCATGAGACACAATATACTTTTTAGAGCCATTCATATTAAGGGTGTTAATAATGCAATTGCTGACTCTGTCTCGTAAACATTGGCAGCGCTTCAGGGAACTGGCACCCACTGCAAAGCGTATTCCGGAGCAGATTCCAGACATATTCCTCAACTTGATTTGCAGCATGAAGTAAACAGACTTATAACAGCCTCCTTCTCGCACAACACACATGATGCACATCAAACGGGCCTGTCCTGTTTTCACAGATTTAGGGTGCAATATGGCCTTCCTCATCATTGGCCTCCACAACTTTCAGAGATTACGAATTTTATTGCTGACTTGTCTCTCAAAGGATTGTCATATGCTACAGCTCATTCGTATGTGTCAGCCATAAGTTTCAATTGTAAAATACAAAACTTTCCTGATGTCCCCAACAATTTCATAATAGCCAAATTGCTGCAAGGTATGAAGCGTTTAAAACACCGACCAGATACAAGGTTACCTATAACCCCACAAATCCTAATACAGCTAATAACCAGCCTTCCACATATTTGTACTAATGCATATGAGGCTAAACTGTTTTCAGCTGCGTTTTCTTTAGCATTTTTTGGTTTCTTGCGTATCGGTGAAATTGCCATGTCCAGCCACAAGGCAAATCATTATGTGATAGGTATCACTGATATTCTTGTGGATAATTCAAAAAGCAACGTTTATTTGACACTTCGCTATTCAAAAACAGACCAGTCAGGAAAAGGGGTAACCATTATTATTCCTAAAGCAAATGGCATTCACTGTCCATTAACTAACGCCCAAGCTTTCTTGGGTGTCAGGCCCCCATTTCCCGGACCTCTTTTTTGCCACTTTGGTGGTGACCCTTTGACGCGTTACCAATTTTCAGCTATTTTAAGAAAGTCCCTAGCACATTTAAATCTCGAGTTTACGGCATATAAATGTCATTCGTTTCGAATTGGGGCAGCTACTTAAACAGCCATGTCTGGTTACCCTAGCGATGATATCAAAACTGCGGGTAGGTGGAAATCGTCGGCTTATCAATCATATATTCGCAGTCCATTTGCACAAACTTATTTTGAACCACCCCCCCCCCCCCACCACACTTCGTGTTTAATAGTTGCTATACACTTTAACATTATCTAATGAGACGCTTTAAGTCTTTCAGCTGAGGTCAAGATATGGTGTGTGGGATCCTCTATCATAAAACGGGCCTTTGTAGCTGCTTGCAATAGAACAGGTGGTACAAATTTAACGCTGGATAGACTTGGCATGTCCATATGGTGGCAAGGGTATGGTGGTCTGACATTGAGTAACCTGCGGCAGAAAATTAATCTTCTATCAAAGCTCAGTGCGGAGCCTGATGTTATTGTTATTCACTGTGGTGGTAATGATATTGGGTTTACACCACTGACAGAAATGTTCAGTACATTCAAATCCTTATTATTTTTCTTACAATCCAGATTTTCCAAAACTCGTCTCATTTGGTCACAAATTTTGCCTCGGATGAAATGGCGTTATTCTCAGGACAGTGCGGCTATGAATAGAAGTAGAATTCGTTTTAATAGCTTTGCGGCTAAGTCAGTTTTAAATTGTGGGGGTGGTTACATAAAATATCCTGATATTTTACCAATCTCAGTTAATTTGTTTTTGCCTGATCAAGTGCATCTGTCAGAGGTGGGTAACAATGTATTTTTGAACACGCTTCAAGGTGGTCTGGAGCAAATAATAGCTGGAAACTGTTGTGTGTACCCAAATACAATGTTGTAATAATGTGACTACCATAACAATCTAATGGTTCAATATTAAATTTTTATAATTGGTAAAACAGAAATCGTGCTTCAAAATAATTCATTTTTCATTGTATATCTGGTATTGTGGGCCGGTTGAGTTTGCCGCTTGGCGGGGCCCATGAGGCAACAAGCACAAATTACTTGTCGCCTCCTGTGCCTGTGGCGGATTGCGCGGCATAAATTGATAAATTTAAATAATTAGCTAATGGAGGACTTGACCGCTGTAATACCAGGGTGAAGTATTTTTATTTTGGTTTAATATTCTTGGACTTATGAAGCACAAATTTATAAAATTCAGTTAAGTAACTTGACCGCTGAAATACCAGGGTTAAGAATTTTTTATTTTATTATTGAATGTTATTGATCTGCTGATTGTGGAGCTAGACACAAAATTTTCTATTTTGTGAATTGTTGATTATTGAGCTAGGCTAGCCCATTTTGTGTTTTGCTGGCAGCCTATTTTGTATTTTGCACAGCCGTGCCCACACTTCTGCCAAATAATAAAACCTAGAAATAGAAATATCAATGTCGTTGTTATCTTTCATTCAATAATGAGAAATTGCAAAGAGACTGTATAGAGTGTGTGGCCTTGATATATTTTCCAGTCAAGGAAAAAAGAAGTATAGTAAATTTCAGTTTTATGAGGGAGGAATTTGGTGAATTATTTGGAATTGAACTTAACTTTGATAGTGATGAAGTGCACCCAGATTTTGTTTGCGCTAAGGATGCTAATGTTTTCTACCGATACAAAGAAGCTAAGGTCAAACAGAAATCTTATACAACTGACATGGTACCAGTAACATTTTTGTCCCACTCTAAAAAAGACTGTATTGTGTGTGAGGGAAAGATGAATCACACAGCCAAGTCTTCCAGTAAAAGAGGAAGACCTCCCAAGAGAAAAATAGGGGTGGCAAAGCTAATCCATAAGCAGGGTCAGAAATCAGATTTAAATAATGAAGCACAACAGTCAACTTTTTTTGTTGACAGTTTTGTGAGTAGGTATTGTGAACATACATTGGTAGACATTAAGTGTGTCTTTTGTATTGTTCAGCTCTTCTGTCAGCTAATCAAAGGGGAACCTTCAGAAGATATCAAACAATTGGCTTTGAATGTTTTAATAAAATCATTAGAATTATAGTAGTAGTGAGTCTGACAAAGAGCCATCGGAACCAGAAAGTGAGGATACTGATGACAATGTAACTATTCGTACCACTCATCATGGTATCACAATGAAAACCCGTAGAACTAAGCTCCCTGCATTTCAAGGAAATGAGAAAGAATCCTGGAAAGTATGGAAAAATCGCTTTGAGATCGTCACAAAGCGTCGGGGATGGAATCATGGAGAGATGTTGACAGAACTTCTGCAAAAGTTACAAGGTGGGGCTGCCACTTTTGTTTTTGACCAATTACCTGAGAAGACGAGGTCTAATTATTCCAAGCTTACTCAAGAAATGGATAGCCAGTACGGTATCATTGAGATGCGAAAAACCTTTCAAGCTCAATTTAGTAATAGAGAACAGCGCTCTGGGGAAGGACCAGAAGAGTATGCTGCAGATTAGAAACGCCTCTACAACAAGGCGTACCCAAACAGGAAAGAAGGCACCCGCCAAGAAGACTTGTTACGAAGATTTTTGGATGGACTCTTAGATGGCAAAGCCAGGTTTGAGGTAGATTACAACAAGGATCCAAGCACAATTGATGAGGCTGTGTGCCAGGTAGTTAACTTTATGGAGACGCGAAACCGACAACGGAGCTTCAGTAATAACAATAGTCATTCTGATCGTTATCGTCAACAAACCAGAGTTGTGAAGTCAAATGGTTCCATCACTAAGCAGTTAAAGCCTACTAGTGAACGTACACAAAATTCAGGACAGAACCAACCCTGGGGACCAAGCAGCCTCAAGAATAAAAAGACCAACCAGCATGCTGCACCTGTTTATCCCATTCAAATGAGTGCTGTATTAGCAAAATTGGAAGCTGTTGACAATGAATTGAAAGCCATGAGACAGCAGATTTCTATGAACCAAGGTGCTAGGCCAAAAGATCCTAATCGAAATGCCAATGTCTTATATTACCGTTGTGGTAACAGGGGCCACTATGCCAATGAATGCAAGCCGCTAGCCTGTAACATGCCACCAGCCCCTGCAGGAGATGAAGTTAAAGTGTCTACATGACACATGATGTTGCCGTCACCCTCTGCAACCAAAGTAAACCAGCCGTCAGCTAGAGGACCGAATCAGACAACAACCGAATCAGACAACTACCTCTGGAGTAGTCCCATCTTCTTCAACTACCACCCATGAGTAGACTTAACCCGAATGCACTGGGTTTTTCGTTAATCTTTAAGGGACTGTAAAGGCAGGCCAGAAGACAGTCCCCTTTAGTGATATTGGCCTGAATGAATTAAATGAAGAAATTGTAAATAGTAATATAACACATATGAATCATGTAAATAAAGTTCAGACAAATAGTTCATGGTCTAATAAAATCATACCTTGTGATGCCGGAGTGTACATAGCTGGACGAATTAACGGTGTCAATATTGTTATGACTGCAGATACTGGTGCGACAAAAACCATAATAGCTACCCCCATCTATCAGCGAATCCCATTGCACAATCGACCGACTCTGAAAAAGGCTGTCAGGATAAGTGGAGGCGGAGGTGCTCAATTACCTAACTTGGGAAAGGCAATGTTCAAATTTCAGTTTGAATCATTACAACTTTTGATAGAAGCAATTGTTGCAGATATTGAAGATGAAGGTCTTCTGGGTATCGATGTACTCCAGAACCAGACAAAGGGACCTGCTGACTTATTATTAAGCGAAGGAAAATTTATATTGAAAGGAATTGAGATACCATGTCTTCAGATAGGATTGCCGTCAAAACCATGTCAAGTTCAATCCGTCGATCATTATGACGTCCTGGGTTATTCAGAAGTTCTGAATGCTTACATGGAGCCATTGCCGTTACATGATACAGTTCTAGTGGAACCCAGTAACAATTTTCTGCAAGACTATCCACTGCAGATGGCTTCAAGTTTAGTCGATGTTAGAAATAATACTACAATTAAAGTGAGAATGTTGAACCCCAACTCAACAGTGGCATGAATCAACCAAGATGCAGTAATTGGAGTTGCCGAGCCAGTTGCAGAAATACACAAGATCCTCGATGAAGAGAATCAGGCAAGTCAAGATGACAACAGTCAAATACGCCAATTAAAACTGAACCTGATACCTCCTGTATGACTTTACCTATCCAGGCCCCAGTCATAGCAGCTCTATGATAAGGCCACTGAAAATTGTGAGGAAACAGAGAAACAATTAATTGCTGACACACTCTGTGAATTCCAGGATGTATTTTCTAAGGATGACAACGATCTTGGTCGGACTCATCTAATGGAACATTCAATTGATACTGGAAATGCTAGACCAATCAAACAACCACCGCGATGAGTACCATTAGCTTTTGCTAATGAGGAGAAGCAGATAATTGAACAATTGGAACAACAAAAAGTGATACGAAAGAGCACATCGCCTTGGGCGTCTCCATTAGTGTTAGTTCGGAAACGAAATTAAAAATTGAGACCATGTGTTGATTATCGCCTTGTTAACAATGTAACCGTCAAAGATAGTTTTCCACTGCCAAGAATTCAAGACTGTCTAGATGCTGTTGCTGGAGCCACCCTGTTTTCAACCTTTGACCTTACGTCTGGATATCATTAAATTCCTGTTAAAGAAGAAGATATTCCGAAAACTGCTTTCGTAACAAAGTATGGATTGTGGGAATTTTCCACCATGCCATTTGGAATGACAAACGGTCCAGCAAGTTGTCAGTGTCTAATGGAAATTGTGCTGAATGGACTACAGTGGTAGACTTGTTTGATTTATATTGATGATATTATTATCTTTGGAGATAGTTTTTTACTCATCTAACACCAATGCGGGAAGTATTATAGTCCGATCACATTTTCAGTGATGAAAAAACATGTTTTGAACGGGTGGTATGATTCAAACTTAGATATCTCACTCGATATAACTTCAATAGACTTGAAATTTCACATGTGTTATAAGAACATATTTTTTCATATTTTAAACATTTTTTGCATATATTCTTAGCTTTTTAATTTTTTTCCTTTTAATTTATATGAATAAACTTTAATAAACTTTTTCGACAAAAGCTTGTTGAGAAATTAATACTTGTTCGTTTGTAGTTTTGTTTTAAAGATAAGTATTTAATCAAAGTACTGAAAGTACTAAAATTCGCGAAAGATTAGAAAGACAGGGAGTTCAGCGTCTCCATCAATGTAGTGTCAGGTATATGAAGTTTGTCAGGTAACTGAAAGGAGGTTGTTATGTTCACCTTGCATTGCTCCCAACACAACATAGCGGGTTCATGTAGTGTGCAATGTGCAGACTATGAGCATGGGCTGTTTTAATATTCACACATTGGACCAATATAAGGATTCATGTAGGAAATAGTTCAATCCGAATAAATGCATGTATGGAACCATCAAGGATGGTCAAAGTTACTTCCATCGTCATGGAGACCCTAATATTAAACAAGAGGTCCATGAGCCTTAATGCTCACATGGCAGCTGAGTACATATCTCATGCAGAGGTTCAATGGTCATTGACATTAATTAAAGAGAATGTCCAAATAAATTTTCAGCAGTAAGGCCAATTATATGTAAGGATTTTTTGCAAATTTATTATAACATAACTAGTCATAAGAGTGCTACATATAATATATCTGAAATCTAGCTACAATATATTGTTTATAAACAACTAAAAAGGTAAAGAAAAATTTGAACCCATGACCTTAATCTAAATATCACAATGAATATTAGGTCAATACCTACAATTTAGAAGCCTATACAAAAAGTTTATAGTTTTTGAGATAATTAACCATGTCAGTATTTGTTTGCATCAGTGACCTTGACTTTTAAACTCATGTCCTTCATTCATATATCAAAATGATCGTTAGGCCAATACCTACAATATTTAACATATATGCCTATACAAAAGTTTATAGTTTTTAAGACAATTAATCATTTCAGTATTCATTTGCATCTATAACCTTGACCATTAGACCTATGACCTACATTCATATATCAAAATGAACATTGTGTAAATGCCTATAACATTCTGATATACATGCCTATAGAGAAAGTTTATCATTTTTGAGATAATTCACCATTTCAGTATTTGTTTGCATCTATGACCTTGACCTTTGAACCTATACCTTCGTTCATATATGGAAATGACCGTAAGGCAAATGCCTACAATATTCTAATATACATGCCTACACAAAGAGTTCAAAGTTTTGAGATAATTAACCATTTCAGTATTCGTTTACATCTATGACCTTGACCTTTGAACTTATGACCTCTATTCATATATCAAAATGACCGTTGTGCAAATGCCTACAGTATTCCAATACACATGATGATGATGCCATACAAAAAGCTTATAGTTTTCAAATATATTGACAAATACATTAATTTTGCAATTTCCCCTCAAGTTACCTTGCCATTATCTCATTTTGGCCCCTAAGCTACAATATGTGCAAATCTAAAACTAGGTGCCCATAGTGTTTTACATGAAAATATCTATTAATAATCTCTTGTAGTTCAGAGCAGATGATTTTAAAGATTTTCACAAATTTCCCCTTTATGGGGCCCCAAAGGGGAAATAATCCTTGCATTGTGCAAATCTGAAAACCCCTTATTGACCATTACTGTTCAAAAACATCCAATTGGGCTCTGTAGTTTTGGAGGAATTGATAAAAAATGTGAAAAGTTTATACATGACGCACATCGGACGAAGATTAGATGGCAATTGCACATCTGAGCCTTTGGCTCAGGGAGCTAAAAAGTTTATACAAGATGGATGAAGATAGATGACAATTGTTCATCTGAGCCTTTGGCTCAGGTGAGCTAATAAGCTTCTGATATCTTTCATGTCATAATGAGGATATTTTTTAAATAAATTAATAACTTGAAAAAATTAACTATATTTTATTATTATTTATATCACCAGAGTTGTGTTTTAAGAATTCGATAATTTTTGGAAGACTTTTTATTCCCGAGACCAGCATAATTTTAGTAAATCTTGTAAACAACAATTTTTTCAATCGGGTGGCCGTTAGGATCCCCGCTGACTGGGTTTGACAGGTGACCCCTCTACAAAGGTTCTGTACATGATAAAATGTAGTTGACAGATGACCACTCTACAAAGTGATCGCTATCCCAGATTTCACTCTAATCAATTTATAATTTTTAAGGATGACTTCACGGAATGCTTTGAAAAAACGGGAAAAGCAGTATGATAGCACAAAATTCCAAAATTTTTGTCTTAATATGGGGAGACTCCTCAATCAGCAGGGATTGAGCTTAACTTTTCGATGAGCCATACAATGAACTGTCAAGAGTGATGGTTGATCTGAATATATCAGGCATATACATTTGGATTATTCTATCCCTTGCTTTACTTTTCGATATTCAACATCTGCAATTACATTGACGAATGGTTTTGCAGAAAATGTTGATCTATAGGTACTGCCAATGTCAATGACTGTATAATTTTGGCAGATTTTGATTATAGCAGGAACTTGTTTTGCATTACTAAAGGCTTGGGCCTGTTTGTGAGATTCAGAAATGTCATGTTTATTTACACTGTCAAGTTTATAACTAGTGCAACCCTCGGTAAATACAGATTTTTTCCTGTCGAACTCTACACAATCGGCACACTTCATTCCGTCCTGCTTATCATACAACCAAGGCCTGCCATCTTCCATGGCTTTTTATATGCTCGATGCGTTTGACTTATCATACTCTTGATAGTACTTTCGTTTTTCCGCAGGTCCTTGTTTAGCCTTTGGAGTCGATGCTCCTAAAAATTTCCACATGGCAGAAAGCCGGAAGTATCATTTTATACATAAATATCAGAAAAGGAAACGAAATGGCACCGTATTTGAATTCCGGTCGGAACACGGTCCATTTACACTTGTTAACTATATGATACCATTTTCAATTTTACTATTATTGTCGCCAGTCAGAAATATAAACAGGAAATCGGTAAACGGATCGGAATGTCAAATACACCGAACTGAAAATTCTAATCGCCACCTGGCAGGCCTGGGCGACCTGTGTATGATACATTTATCGCCCAGAGCGAAAAAACTGGGCGCCCGTTAATCTCAATCCTGATCGGGAGGGTTGGCAGGTATGATAAAACCATTAAAAAGTTAATTACTGCTAAAAGTAGCTAACATCTGGGTCAAGAAGACGATCTCAACCAATCAGATTTCAGATTATAATATATACAAGGAAAAAAATCTGTGACCGGGAGGGGGGGGGATCCGCGTGACGTCATCAACATATTCTATCCTCAAATACAACAAAATGCAGCGTTCTCTTTCAATCTCGTATCAATTTCTTACTAAATCAATATTACTCAATAAATAAACCCCATTTACATGACAATTTACCCATCAAATCCATAGAATACAAAAGTTATTGAAATTTGAATTATCTCCCTTTATTCAAACTTCGACCTACATACGAGAGAGGTTGATTTTCTGTAACGGAAGAATATTCGGGTTGAGAAATCTGCATTGTAACAGCTACATTCGAGAATGATCAAGATCATTCGCGAATAAAAATACTATTTTTCTATCTCCATGGTTAAATTATTAATATTCACTGTAGTTTTTGAGTTTTCGGGAGTCAAAATATAGCAATCAATTGAAAGGAAGCTGTTGTACCTCTCGTATGTTGATATGGCATATTCGACAGTTTCATTCATACAAGTCATTCATAATTGGGTTCTGATTGGCTAATACGTATTCACGCGATACGGGTTTATACAGGTGTTTCTTTTCCTAACCAGTATACGCCATGGACTAATCCATTGCACTTGTTTATGAATGGGCAACAGGTAAAACAGCACAAACATCAAAATAATGAATAATATTCATTTATTACAAATGTTTGGCCCAGAACAACACAATTTTTTAATCTAATGTTTTAAAACTACAGAACCTTCAAGCTCATCTAACAAAGCCGCGATTTTTATCTCAAAAGATGTAGTTATTGGCGATAATGCATTTTACTACGTGATACGCATTGTCTGAATTCAGACGCGCGTCTGATAAAAACTGGTTTTATTAGATTTTTAGACTTAATATAAGAAATTTATTCAAATTATTTAAACACTTGTTATACAAATAACAGATCTACATATAGCATTTATGCAATTTGAGGTAAGTAATCCACGATCTTTTTAAGGCCACATCGGTTATCATCACTGAATAAGTGATTCGGACTATAAGAGAATAAAAGAAGCCGGATTAAAGCTAAAACCAGACAAGTGTAACCTTTTTTCAGGCTGAAGTTGAATTTTTGGGGCACGTTTGCAGGCTCAAATTAGATTTTGAAACAGGGAGAAGTGACTTCTCCCTCAGCCAAGATGAGGGAGAAGTTTTTCAAAACAGGGAGAAGTTTTTCCGCCGCGAAATATAATACGCCACGCCAGCTCCAAGCTGTTTGTCTTTATAAAATGTTAGCATCCCTTATTTAGGACTTGCATATTACATAAATGTTATATTAATTATCTTTATTAAAAGAAACCAAGATGTAAAATCTTTTCTAAGATCTAATTAGGCCTATTTACTTTTTTTTTTTTTTTTTTTTTTTTTTTTGCAATGTGTTGTAGAACTCTATATGTACAAGCTCAGTGCCGCCATACTGATAATAATTTAGCAAAAAATATTGTTAAATTGTTTATTGTAATTTAAAGGCTCTTTTATTAAAACAAAACACATTGATCATATAAACATGTCCTAATAATATTACATTTTCACATCACTAACACTGTCTAAATATTACAAGGTAAATGTGAAGTACATGTACAATTTCTTTTAATAATTAATTTTAAGAATACAATGATATTAAACATAAAAAAAAAAAAAAAAAAAAAAAAAAAATAAATAAACCTAGGCCCCCCTATGTGCACTTTTATTTTCTGATTGAGTTATCCCCCTTGTAAAAGCACATGTATGTCATGAGCCTGACTCCAAATTTTCTAGAGATGATTTTACTCATTTTAAATCATTCAATCGGAAAATGCTTTTATTTATGGATTCCTTTGTGAAGAGGCAACATTCTGAGAAGGTCTGTCATTTTATTAAATTTTCATACAAAAAACGATCTACTATTTTGTTCAACACCCCCCCCCCCACATTTCCATTACTCGTACAGACGTTTTTTTTATAGCAAATATTGAGGTTCTTCATCAAGATGGCATTCAATTACATCAGTCTACAGGTTGATGAATCCATGACATGCATGGATGATCTCAAGTTAAGCTAATTATCGGATTAAGACACCGGGATATAGCGGGAGTTACCTGTGTTTACCTTTGTATGCATGTAATATACAGAGGCGCCTTAAGGGGTTAAATAAACTTGTCAAAACTTAGGGCGACTAGAACTTCGCTTTTGGGACAGTTTAGGGCGAAGTTTTTTGAAACAGGGCGAGATATATCGCCCAACTTCGCCCTTATTTTGAGCCCTGATGTTGTGTCAGCAGATGGTGTTAAACCCAATATGGACAATTGTCACCAAGCTGCTACAGTCACCAGCACCTAAAACTGTCACCGAAGTGTGACAAGTACTTGGAATGGAAAATTACTACCGACGATTTGCCAAACTTTGCTGATCTTGTCCACCTATGGTTAAATTAACACATAAAAATCAGGAGTTTATCTGGACCAGTGAATGTCAAAATGCTTTTGACTCCCTCAAGCAGACACTTGCCAGTCCAGGTGTAATATCTTTAAAGACATAAGTATTTATGTTTCAGTAGTGTTAAATTAATTGCACAGGTCTGACTATACAGTAAAACCTCGTTATAATGCCCCTCGATAACTTTGCCACCTCGCTTATTGCCACACTATTTGAAGTCCCAAAATCCATTTTGTTTATGTTTTTCTTTATGGGCCTCCCTCGATTTATTGCCAAACCCCTTTATAACGCCAAAATTTGACTGAAACAAATGGTGGCGATGAATTGAGGTTTTACTGTAATGCTTCATAGTGTTATGAAACTTAAAATCTTGTAAT
Organism: Anadara kagoshimensis; assembly: GCA_021292105.1. Classification (NCBI taxonomy): domain Eukaryota; kingdom Metazoa; phylum Mollusca; class Bivalvia; order Arcoida; family Arcidae; genus Anadara; species Anadara kagoshimensis. The sequence continues at coordinate 40,559,630 of CM037871.1, forward strand.
TATAATGTCACAAAAAGCACAATTTTGTTGCGCTGAAGTATCAGGCAACAAAAAAACAATGATACTGTTTTGTATTGTCCATTCCCAGTTTATAACCAGAGAAAACGAGAGGACCAGTTACTCCACAGTAGCATGCTAAAAAATGTTGTCGTCACAGTAATATTTTATGTGGGTACTTGCAACAAACAAGAGGCCATGGGCATGATACGATCACCTGATAAATAATGGCTAGCTGATAGATTTTTTAAAAAAAATCATTAATACTGAAACCCCAATGACTTTTTTACACAAAATGATCGTGTATAATTACCTACAACATTCCAATATACATGCCTATACAAAAAGTTTATGGTTTTCCAAATAAATTATAATCAGAGGTAAAAAAACCTTCACAATTGTCCTTGACCTCATTTGGATGATACTAATAAGAGTTGTCAAAACTGAAAACTCTAAACCAAATCATCTGGTCAAATAGTCAAGTTTATAACAATTTTGAAGCTATTTATGATTTTTTCAAAATTAAACGCAAAAATGCGTAACCCATTTTTTGTCCGAATTTCACAAAATGAACAACCTATAGGCTTAAGACCCTAAAGAAGCCAAACATCACATCAGATTTTTTCTCCAATCAATACTTCGGAGAAGAAGATTTTTAAGATTTTTGCACCCCTAGGTCACCTTGACATAGTTATGGTAGCCATGGCAACGCCACGAACAAATCTGCATTGCACCGGACACTATATACTTCTCACCAAGTTTCATTGAAATCTACAGAGGGAGATGTCGAAAATAGGTGTTAACGACGCACGCTGGCACACACGCATGCACGCACTTACAAAAGCTGCGCTATGCCATTAGCTCACATGACCTTTCGGTCAGGTGAGCTAAAAACCTCAGTTTCACTTAACCGTGTATCAGCTTAAATCCTAAACTATTAATGTAGATACAATAGACTGCCGTGTGACTGAAATAATGTGGCTAGCTCTTCTGCTAACGACAAATGCAATTCACTCGCACCCTTATATACCAGTTTGCTGGAATTACAGCAGTGATCATGCATGGCCTTTATCAGACACATCCTTACTGCTGGTGACCTGAGTTACTTAGATTTCTAGAAATTCTATTTCCTAGAAACCGATATTCAACCTCCACTGAGGTGTGGTATTACTTATACATTGCTATATAGATTGGAAAATGGGAAAGGTTAAGTGCTCAGAGGAATTGGGCCTGCCAATTGTCCTACTTAGGATCTGGACACATAACCTGGAAACTGAATATACTAAAACACACTAATATTTCATAAGAACTGGAGCATACTAAGCACAGTAGCAAAGGTGAATACTAAACAATTTTAAACATTCAAACACAATTATTATCAAAGTATGAATTAATAAACCAGGACACTATCATTCAGACCCAAAAATATATTGCAATAAATGTATTCCTTATTGGTCTTGATAATAAGATTCAGTGTTAGAAGTCTTGCTAATGTACATTAATACAGAGTTTATGTTTTTTGCAGAACTGAAAGCAGAAGAAGGAGACATAACGATAACATTTAATATACATGAATTAATTGTTAAACAGTGATAAACCATGTCAGATTCAGAGGGATTCTGTGATTTACCCTATGCAAATATAGTCATAGCTCAACTCCAAGGGCAACACAACAAAAGACAAAACGGGGTAAAAAAAGACAAATCAAACCCCAAAAGATAAACTTCATGCAGAGAGAATGGTCAAATTCGAATTTTGAAATCTTGAAAAAAAATGTCTATGAAACTATCAAAATCCTCACTGGAACCACTGGAGACATTGTTTGTAGTGAAAGATATAAAAAGAAACAAATTGAATTACATGGGAACTGGGAAGCTGAATCTGGAATTATGAGAAAGAACATCCCATACTGTCCAAGTCTAAGTAAAAAAAAAAATCCTTTTACCAAATGCCGATTCTATTACAGATGTTGTTGGCCTGACCCCGCAAAGGTATAAATATCCGTTTGTAGTTGGGTCAGGTGGAAGTATTGCCACTATTCAAAAAGAGAAACTTAAAGAAATTGCAGTGGATACAAAAGTTGGAGAATCAGTCACATTTCAGTAAGTATATGAAATATTTCATTACTTAAATAAATCCTTTTTTTAATATAGTGTACATTTCATAGCATTCATATTGTCTCAGGATTGATCTCCGTATGAGCTTTCTCCAAACAGATAAATTAGTTATAAGTATATTTCAGACATATCTTAATGAAAGTCCAATACAAACTGCTAGGACAAATCAAAGTATCCTACACTTCATTTGTCTTTTTACCCATGATTGGAATGCTCCAAAATACTCCTCCTTTGGGATACTGTTCAGGCACTGAAATATAGCACTACCTAATACACTTCTTGATTGATACCAACATCCATAAAGCATCTTTTTACATTTATTTTAATGCTTATTGAAATATCAAAACCTTGCTATAGAAATTTGATTTCATGAAAATTGCATTAATACACGACATGATAATTGGGTGTATTTTCTCCTAAAGGAAAGACATTGCAGACAAGGGAAATGCAACAGTAAGAGGAAGAGAAAGGGGGCGTGGAAGAAGTAGAAAGAGACTTGCCCTTGATTCCATTGCAATGTAAGTTTAAATTATGTTGAATTCCTTGTTATACTTAAATTTAATACAGCAGAAATGGCACACAAAGATTAATATTACCACTATTACTAATTTTGCCAGTGCTATCAAGCAGGTAACATTTTATTTTTCCTTAATAATCTGAATCTGTGCTTTTTGCTCTACAAAATGCATGAATATCAAAAAAGATCTGTACATCTTTACAAATGTAATTTGTACATTTATAATCGACTTTTATATTTGTGTAATAGTATATACCATCTTAAATATTTCAACAGAGAAGATGCACCAAAACAAAAGAGAGGACGGGGGCGTGGATGTGGACGAGGGCACTTAACAAAGTGAGCATTTCATCTATTACGTTAAAAAATGCTTTATCACAGTATTGTTGATAAGTTTGATGTCTCTGTGTCCAGGATTGCCCTGGATGTATTTGACGTCTTATAGTTCAATGTTCCTTTCAAACAATTTTGATTACACACATGGCGAGTGTAGCTAGCTAAACAGGAGGTGCTTACCCTTCCGGAGCACCCGGTCTCACTTCCCTGGTGGAAGTTCACGTGTCTAACCTAACTTGTCAGTTCCAAAGTTTTTACTTCGCTTCTGGGTTGTGATTCGGACATGGATTGGTATGTTTGTTTTTGATTATTTCTATCTTTCCTGATTTTGTCCTTTATCATTTCAGAAATATGCTAAAAAATTAAACACATTCATCTCAATATATTACCTTACTACCTTCACATCTCTATCAAAAAAGTGAAAGAGTTAAAATGAAGTGGGGGAGGACAAATTTTTATCCAAAGTCTAGAGAAGTATTTGAATAATATAGGATGCGACAAATTGTTAAGGTCAATTATCATCTCTTCATCTTCAAATAATACCGTGCATGTATCTAGCACATATCCAGTACAGGTTTTAATATAATGTAAACCATGAAATTTTAGTGGCAGCTTTATTTTAGCACTTTTCGCAGTTGAACCTTTTGGCTAAAATAAAACTGCGCTAACATTTAAATATAAGTGACTCCGTGTACACACAAAAAAGGTTGTATGCTAAAATTTAACTGCAATGATGCCTCAGTCTGCGCTAATATAAAGCGGTTTACAGAATACTTATTTATTGTGTTAGTCACAAATTTTGATGATTGTTTTTGTATTTAAAGAAAGCGTGTCCAGAACCTATCCAATCATACTTAACAAGCATTCCAACCAGTGTTATGAACACCTATCTAGATCACTATGGGTACTATCAGTAACTGCAGTTCATCTGCATTTAGTACTAAAGTGATTTTTGACACATTTGATTTAATTAATTCTGTTATTCAAATTAATCTATATATATATATATATATATATATATATATATATATATATTATCTGGGTTTGGGTCTCTGATGGAGAGCACAGCCTTTATCCATGATTTAACATACCTGCAAACCACAATCGTTGACAGAGTATGCATGGTGATCTAAAAACGTGTTTGAAACACTATTTGGTATGCTTGTTAAGTATGATTTGATAGGTTTTGGGCACACTTTCTATCCAGTCATAATCTTTTATGCTTAAATGTTATCTGTTGAAAAGTTTTTTCTATTTTATTCTTTTTTTTTAAATAAGGGATTCTGATTCCTCAAGCCCATCGGATGGTGAAGATCCTGATGGCATAGACGAGAATATTGAAGATCCCAAAAAGTAAGTATCTATAGTTAAATTGTCCCTAAATATTTGTTTCCGTCATAACAGGTTGCAGAAATTTTTAAGATACCCGTTTTATACACATGTTTTTTTTTAATTTGTTAACCCATGTAATCTATTGAACACAGCTCAGGAAATTGACTTTTATATTTCATTACTTAATATACCTCTTTTTATCTCCAAGAAGCATTTGTCTTTAAATTTTCAAGGAGAAAAAGATACAAGAGCTATAGAATGAAAAAACGACAACCATACATTTAACAAGTTTAAGAATTATGATGAATATTGTCTATATTTTACATATGAATAATGCAATTTGTAAACCTTTGTTGTATGAAGTAAAACATCTTTTGATAATATGTCTCATTGTATAGATTATGAGTTTGGAAAACCCTTAGGCAACCATGTTGATTAATATTTTAAATGTTTTACCATTGTATATCATTCATATCTGCAAATTTTAGAGATCTACCAATACTAAAGAAACTAAGAGGAAGAGGAGGAAGATTTAGAAGACATGGACGTGGGAGAGGTAAAAAAAAAAGTATGTTCATGGAAACTTCCAAATTTGTTTGAAATAACATGAAGCTGTAACAACACTGATATGGTATAAAACAGGAGATCCAAAATAGATCATGACACCCACCTTGCCATATGACAGGATAAGTAAAAAATGTACTCCTTTTTTAGAAATGTTAGTTTGGATGAAATTGTTGAATGAATATGGCTGTATGGGTGGCCATCTTGGATCTACAGCAAGCTACAGATTCAGTTAGACAAAAATAGACATCACAAGAACCCATATGACAATTTCGGTTGAGGTCCGTCCAGTTGTTTCTGAGGAGTACTTCAATTGCTGCCATGGTAGCCTTTTTTGATTTCTGATCAGCATCAATTTCAAGCAATACTTATTGTATTGCACTATGAATTTGGTTGTAGGAAATTGACAGTCATAACAGTAGTTCATACAAAATTTACATAAACAAAACTTTGACATGTTATAAAACACTCTGATATAATAAATGTAATACATGTATATAATCATTGAAGTTTTTAGATTTTATTTTTAGACCAAACACTTTTATATTGTCTGAATTTTTTTTCACAGGGAATCTGATTCCTCGGAAATGTCGGACATTTCAGAAAGTGTAGAACATGTAGAAGAGGACACTAAAGACCAGAATAACAGTAGTAACAGTGTGGACAAGGGTAAAAATAAAAAGCCTGACAAGTTAATTGAGAATCATGAAGCAAACCTTGAGGATAGGTAAGATTAGTCTATACATGCTATATGTATAATAATTAAATTTTTCCCCATGTCATAAAGAACAATTTTAAAAATTGTACTCTAGATATAACATATAAATTAAATTTTAGAGATGGGAATTATATTTAATATATTGCAATATTTTTTACCAGGCTTAAATTGTAAGTTAAACCATTGATATATAAGTTAATGACAGGTATTGAATCACGACTACATCGAACCTATAATATTCCGTGATGATGATGAGCAACTAAAATAATATATAATGGGGAGATTCAGGTAATTAATGACAGCGGGTAAATACAGAGATATTTCGTAGACAGGTGCCTTGCTTAGTTACAATACATCGTTCTTTCATCAGCTACTTAGAATTTATAGCCTCAGGAGCAGAAGGCGGCACTCATCTTTATTACGTGTTTTCATTGGACGAGCTGTAATTCTAGGTCACGATCAACGCTCAGCCAAATTAGGAACATCACAACAAATTCTAAAATTAGTAACCGATTTGTAATGACTTTTCACTGGAGAGTTCAAGTCATGAAAAATTAAAACTGATTGTTGAAATTGTAACAGAAATGCATTTAAAAAAAACAGAAAAAGAACTTTTTCAAGGATAGCTCAAATACAGACACAACGTTAATCTATGCAAAAATCAACAAATGGTTAACTTTAGGATGTACTTGTCCTAATAATGTAAATTATACCCATGAATTCATTTATAACTAGAAAATTTTATTTATCGTTTTCATTTTATTAGTTTGAAGTCAGACTTTCAGTTTCAAATTCTTTTTTGTCAATAATTAAAAGTGTCTGAATTTACCCTATGCATGTCTGTTTACCCTTTCGACCCCCAGGTCATTTTTAGCTCACCTGACCTAAAAGGTCATGTGAGCTTTTGCCATCACTTGGCGTCCGTCGTCGTCGTCGAAAAATTAAATGCATGTGCGTGATCATCATCATCATCATCATTTTTTTTTTTCATCAGTTTGTATGTATATCATCTTTACTTTTTCATGTCAAAATAACCATTTTTCATTTCATAAATGCATCATTTGTTTTAATAGAGATCATCATGAACTGCCTTTCAATGATGTATTGAATTTGGCGTACCCAGAAATCATAAAGGTAGATCAAAAGAGCTAAATTCCTGTTGAACATGTTATAGTAGTAATAGTACATGTATTTGATAACATCTGAATGAATTATTAACATACAGCCACTTAATATTTGTTGCATCACAAAGTTTATATAACAAGAAACAAGATTCTTGAATCTTGTAAACAAGATTCTTGAATCTTGTCATGTCTCCTAGTTTGGTAAAATTCATGGTTCCTAGTTTGCATATATCATTATGTACAAATTGAATTGTATTTGGCAACAAGAGAATAAATCATAATTAAACCTGTTTGACCAATTTAAACTCTAATAAACCATAAATGCATGCTTGCTTTGTTTTTGCAAAACAAATCTAAGCACTAAAAGCTTGAGGAAACAATAGGCAGTCACAGTTCCATGTTTTGTTTATATTTAGTTAGAGTGAGGTTTCATGTAACCAAAACTGTAATAACGGATGTTAACCTTCTGATTTTGATTTTTGGTAATAACAGATGTTAAACCTTCTGATTTTGATTTTTGCATATAGCATGATGAACATGTTTTCCAAAGTTTCTCTTCCATATTCTGCATGCCTTTTTCAGGTATTTTGCATGTAATGTCTGTTTCAATAACTTTGCATGAAAAATATTTTCCTAGGTGCAAGATTATCAATGAACAGCACCTGATGACAACTTGATAGTTTAAACATACATGTAGTATAATGAAATTGACTTTTGAGGAAAGTCCATGAGAAACTGTAAGCTATGTCAAAAATAATGCCTATAATGCCTACTGTATATGCACAGAGATGAAAATTTCAGACCGTCCACGATGGCCTAGATTTGCACCGGACAGTCTGAAATTTTGTTTTGAATGCCAGACAGCAGGTTGAATTTTTGTCCTACTCCAATTCCTTATGGTAATTTGTAGAAGAATAAATCCAAAGACAATAATCCTTTGTGTTACATGCGATTTCTAACCAGTTTGCTGATTAGTTTATTCATAGAAAACTCGAATAACCAAACCTTGTGTTACTGCAGTGCAAGCGGGTGTGTGTCAGATGTAAAAGATGCAGAGTTTCTTGGTCTTCCTGCACCTACGGAGATGTGAAAATTGACTCGTAAAGAAAGAAACAAGGAATTTGATTAAAAAAAAAAAACAGAAACGAACAAGATTTTTCACTTGGAAATCAACAAGTGGCTAATCTGTGACATTTACTGATATAAAGACTGTTATCAGGGTTAAATGCCCAAAAAGAGTAATAAATTTAGTATGCAGAATGCTCAGTTTGAGCTACTGCGATGGTAATTTCTGTTGTCCGCCATCCATCGTCCGTAAACTTTTTACTTGAATGATTTCTTCTCCAGAATCAATGAACCAACGACTTTGAAATTTGACAGGGATATTCTCTGGTGCGAGCCCTTTCAAGATTTCGAAAATGGTCAACCTTGACCTTCATTCAAGGTCATTGACCTTAAATATGAAAACTTTTAAACATCTTGTCATGAATGGAAATAACTAAAAGCTTGAAACTTCATATATAGTATGTATGCAAGAACAGCTACCAAGTTTGCTTTCAAACTTTCATTCAAGATCACAGAAGGCTATATATAAGAACCTTTAAAATGATTTTGTCATAAACAAATAGGCTTAGAAGCTCAAAATATCATCTATAGCATCTGTGCATGTAGGTAAGGAATTTAATTGGATGTTATTTCAAATCATCTTATCCAATTGGCCAGTATCGCCAATCAGATATTGTCATCATAGGGGTTAAGAAAATAGTGCCTTGATTTGACCAAGAAACGGGCCATTTCATTGAGAAATGAATATTGAACTAAATCACTGTCTGATTTTATAAAAACAAGTTAATCAAAAAATTCATCTAATATCTGCTGTTTTAAGCGGCACTTTATACTCAGGTGAGTGTAAAGGCCTATTAGGCCTATTGTTTTCTTTTAGGGGAATTTCCTACCCAGATATACTTATGCTGTTACAAGTACTGAAAAATACTACTGGTTGGTACAAGTGTTAGGAAAGAAGCAAAATACTTTATTTATCCCCAACATATTTTCAACAAATTGATAAGGGTGTCACCTTGCACTTTATTTTTTTCTGGACACATCAATAAACATATCAACTCCAGGCATGCAAAACATTTTTTTGGAATGTAGAAATTTAAGGGTGTCACCTTGCACTTTTCTATTTTTTTTCTGGACATATCATTATTAACTTCAGGCATGCAAAACATTATTTTTTTTTTTTGGAATGTAGGATTGGTCTTGTAATTTTGTTTTGAGGTAACTAGCAAATTTTAGCATTAAATTTGTTTTTTGCGATATAATACTCACCTATATTAAAATATTGCTGTTTCCCTAGTGACCAACTAGTATTCGATACTTTGACAAAGAAAAATAATGATTTTTCAATGCCGTATTGTTAGCCAATCAGATGGCTAGAACATATTCAGTGTGGACCGGCAACCAACGATGCGCGCGCACGCGTCATCTACTTCCTTCTTTTTCCCGTCTAACTGAAAAACCGGAAGACGGAACGAAGAGGAGGTGGTGCGGAGGGTCCTCACCTTTAATATAGGTGAGTATTATATCGCAAAAAACAAATTTAATGCTAAAATTTGCTATTTTGCTTCAATAAACTCACCTATATTAAAATATTGGTGAATTTGACTTACCGTTGTGGCAGTGACCGTCTTCCGAAATCATCCCTGGAACTCTGACCGCTAGCCTAACTGAAGAAGGATGGGTCAGAGAGAAAAATGGGATTCAAGAAAATGAAAACCCATGCCCGTAGTACATGCAGACAAAAATAATCCACATAAAACAATTAGTGTGAAGACACTATAGGGCAAACAATACTTTGAGCCGCCACAATGGGGCCCAAAGAAAATAATTGATTGGAATGATTGGCCAACGATCGAAGATAAAAATCTGCAAAGGTATTCTGCCCATGCCAAAAGGCAGCAGACATAACAGACTCAAAAGGTACCCCATTAGTAAGAGCCCAAGATGAAGCAAGGGCTCTCACCTCGTGAGCTTTGACCTTGAACAGTGTTTTAGACTGATCAGATGCAGAGTCATAGGCAGATTTAACTACCTTAACTATCCATCTGGAAATAGACTCGGCTGATATATCCTCACGTCCTACCTTAATAGGAAGGAATAAGCGAGTTCTCAAGCCGCGCCCCCCCTTGGTCTTTTCCAGATAGAACTTAAGAGCCCTGATAGGGCAAAGAAGTCTATCACGGTCAGCATGGCCGACAGTGTCTGATAGAGAAGGTATTACTACTGGCTCAGGAATGAAATTTCGGATCTGATTCTTAGCAATAAAAGCTGGATCCGTACAAATAGTCACGGAAGAATAATTCCTAGACCATCTGAGACAGGACGGAGACATAGAGAAAGCATGAATTTCACTACGTCGTCTCCCTGAAGCCAAGGCTAATAAAAAAGCACATTTATATGATAAATGTTTAAGATCAGCTCTATGCAAAGGTTCATAAGGTGGGCCCATAAGGGACTCCAGAACCAATGCTAAATTCCATTGAGGAAAGAGTGATCTAGTCCTAGGCTTTTCAATATGAAAAGACTTAATTAACGCAGACAAGGTAGGGTCAGCAACAATATCTTGACGGTTATGAGCCGAAAAAACATTGCTGATAGCGGAGCGATAGCCTCCGATAGTCCCTGGAGATAAACCTTTAGATTTAAATAAATAAAGGAAAAAGTCTGCTAGGACTTGAACAGATGATGTGATCGGATCAACTTCCCTGCTGATACACCAATCACAGAAGATTTTCCATCTGCTGTCGTAGATGGCAGAAGAGGAAGGCCGAACTGATCGAGAGATGCGTCTGGCAACTTCCGTAGAAAATCCCTTCGTAACGAGTCCTGACTCGATAGCTTCCACGCGTGAAGATGCAGCATAGCTGGTTTGGGGTGTTGTACCCGAGACACAGGCTGCGATAGGAGATCCTCTCTCACAGGAAGTTCCCTGGGAGAATCTACCAGAAGATTCAATAGGTCCGGAAACCATGGTTGGCCCGGCCAAAGTGGAGCTATCAATATCAGAAGACAAGAGTGAAGCTTGACCTTCTGTATCACCCGACCCACCAGGTTGAATGGAGGAAATGCATAGGCAAACATTCCCTCCCATGGAATGGAGAGGGCATCCGTTGATAGAGCCTCTCTGTCCGGTACTGGTGAAACATATGTCGGAAGTTGATGATTCAACGCGGTTGCAAATAGGTCTACATGAGGACGATCCCACAGCCGACAAATGGACTGAAAGACTGGCTTGGCCAGTGTCCATTCCGTTATTACAGGCTTGTGAGCCCTGGATAACGTGTCGGCCAGAATGTTGAGCTTGCCGGGAACATGTTTCACCAAAATGGAAATTTGGTTGTCCCGGCAAAGCAGCAGAATCTGTTGAGCCAGGCAACAAAGGTCCCGAGACCTTGTGCCCCCCTGATTCCTCAAGTACGCAACCACCGTAGAATTGTCTGTGGCCAGGCATAGAGGTGTTCCCTGAACTATGGGCATGAAGGAATTGAGGGAGTTTAAAACTGCCCTCATCTCCAGAATATTGATGTGAAGAGGAGATTCCTTCTTGCTCCATAGTCCGGACGCTGTGTGTCCGTCCAGAAAACCGCCCCAACCTGTCAGTGAAGCGTCTGAGTAAAGAGTCCTCTCTGGAGAGGGACTCTTCAGGGATATGCCCTTCAAGACATTCTCTCTCATGGTCCACCATCTGGCGGACTGCTTCACTGCAGGGTTCAACAAGACCAACTTGTCCCAGTTTCTCGACGCTGGGGACCAAGCACCTAAAAGGTGCATTTGCAATGGCCTGATGTGAAGACGCCCTAGGGGGATTACATCGGCTATGCAATTTAGGTATCCCAGGAGTCTGAGATACCAGCGTGCTGTGACGTGGTCTAGACTCAGAAACTGGTTGACTAGTTCCACGGCCTTGGAGAATTTTTCCTCCGGAGGCAGAACTAACCCCAGGTCGGTTCGAAACCGATACCCCAGGAAAATGAAATCCATGGAAGGGGTTAATTCCGACTTCTCCTCTGAAGGGAGGAAACCTAGCCGGATTAGCGTAGCCAGTGCTAACCGGGTATCCTCTCCACACTGGACCGAGAATAGCTCAGGACCAGGGAATCGTCGAAATAAATTAGTATATTTATTCCGCGCTTGTGGAGATAAGATCCCACGGCCTGAAGGATCTTGGTAAAAACCAAGGGGGCCGTGGTTATCCCAAAAGGGAGAACCCGAAACTGGTACGCTTTGTGACAAAAGGTGAAGCGCAGGAACTTCCTGTCCCGTTTCAAAATGGGGATGTGAAAGTAGGCGTCCTTCAGGTCTATGGAAGATGCCCATTGCCCCGGTTGAACTGTGGAAACCACAGTTCTGGGAGTCACCATTTTGAAATGTGGACTCAAGATCCAGGTGTTTAGAACACTCAGATCTATTACCGGTCTCCACTTGCCGGACTTCTTCCGAACAAGAAAAAGCCGGGAATAAAAACCCGGGGACCGGTCGTCCGAAGGGAGTTCCTGAATGGCCCCTTTTTCTAGCATGGCTTGCACCTCCTGCTGAAGGGCAAGCCTCTTCTCCGGGTCTAACGGAGGTCGCTCGAAAATGGGCCTGTTCACCAGAGGTGGCTGTTCTCGGAAAGGGATAGAAAGGCCCCTTGACACCACGCTTAATACCCAAGCATCTGATGTCACTTCCTTCCATGCTGGAAGAAAGTGTGAAATCCTGCCCCCTACTTGAATTTCGGGATTTGGAATTGACAGATGCATTGGTATGCCCCGATCTGGACTCAGATGGGGCTGCGTGATGGGGGCCATAAACCCCTCAGGACTGCTTCTTCGATGAAGAGGCAGCCTTGGGGCCAAAGGAAGCAGCCCTTTGAGGCTTCTTCCCCTTTCCCCCATACCTTCTCTTCTTGGGGTAGGAGGGGCCAGACCCCGAAGAAGAGCTAGGTTGAGAAGCCACGTGTTTTTGTTGTGTTGTCGGCCCTGTTGACCCCTATTTGTTACCGAAACGGTAACATTCCGTACGTCCTTTGCCATTTCCTCGATAAGGGAAGGCACTACCCCTCCAAAGAGAGATGGACCGGAGATAGGGGCTCTAAGGAGACGGTCTATGTGGGATTTCTTCAGCTTGCCATTGGCGGGCTGAAGAATAGACTGTCTCCTAGCCAACAAGAAGTTGGACAGGGCCGACAATATTAGGGCCATACAATCCTCGTGCGATTGGAAAAGCCCTTGGGCTAACCTGACGAGGAGCTGGTCCCTATCCTGACCTGGCTGCATTTTAGCAACATCAAACAAAGCTGATGATTGCCAATCGGCATAGGATAAGGAGTGCACCGCAAGCCGCAAAAGGCGTTCGGTCTTCTCCCTATCCTTGCCTTTCAACAGCACAGAGTCGTTTCCCGGACTTGAGAAAACCCGGTCAAAGTTTTCCTCCAGCCGGGAAGGGAGAGCAGCTAGCTGGTTTCCATGAACCGTATAATTGGACGGCTTAAAGCCACCAATGTGCGATATGGAAAAAACTCCTCCCTTATTGGGAGGAATCTCACCAGCTGGCTGATCCTCGGCAGAAACTTGGTTACATCTTAAAGCCTGCATATGAGCGAGGCAAGATGAAACCAGATCGCTCTCTGGAAGAGAGCGATCTGCCGAGGACTCCACTGGTAGGTTCAACTTCTTTCTGAGAGAAGATGACCTACTCTCCCTTGAAGGAGCACTCGGTGGAGGACATTGGTCTGTCCCCAGAATCCTGTAAACCTCTGCTCTCAAGGAAGCAGGTTTGGATTCTGTTGCTTGACCGTCCGTATGGACGGACAAGCGACCGGGTGATGAGTGCACAGGTGGAGGAGTGGGCACCTCCGAAACAGGCTCGTCCGAAGAAGAGTCCTCTTCCTCGTCTATCCTATCTCCGTGAACAGAGATGGACAAACAGTCCTCATCCTTGTGGGATTCAGAGTCGGAAGACTCATGATCCCTAGGATGGGACAGAGGAGAAGACCCCCGATCCCCAGAAGGGGATAGGGACCTGGATCGGAACTGCCCTCCATCCTCCTGCGGCCTGTTAGTAGATTGACCAGAGACAAGGGTATCCCCTTGCAAGTCCTTGACAGCTGATGCTGTCTCAGACCGAGCCAATTTACTTCTTTTCCGAATAGGCCGAGAAGACCTAGACGAAAAATCTGCCGCACCACTGGCGGAAATGCCAGGGGCAGATGGAGAGGGTCCGTAGAACCCCCAACCATCTCCAGAACCACAGCCCGATGGAAAACCCATCGGGGGGTAATAACCCATGGAGGAAAAACCTCCTGGTCCAGGTAGCCTAGGACCACCAAAGGGATATCCAAAACCATAAGGAGATGGATGTGGGTAACCAAAAGGAAAACCCATCCCTGGTTGTCCTTGATTGCCGTAGGGACCCATGTGCCCGGCAATCTGACTGGGCTGACTTACTCCAGTGGAGCCATCAGTAGCCAGTATGTTAGTGGAGTCGCCGAGGCTACCACCACTAACAGATACCAGACCAAGGTCCAGCATGAGGCCCACAAGACCAGGATCCTGTGGCCGAAGGAGGGGCAGACCTAGATCTATCCCTTCCAGACACTTGCTGCACATCCAAAGATGACGGCAAGGGAGCAGATATCACAGGATATGAAATCCCATGATAACCTGCACCAGGAAAGCCTACCGAAGTAGGAGTCCCGGTGTGCCCAGTATTAACTGCAGGAGCAGTTACTGAGCCTGTGCCTCCTGAAGACACGAATGTCAGTGAGGCACTGGCTGGGGCACATGCCACCTTCACCGAAGTGGAGATGACAGTGCATTTTACGGTTGTAACAGGCAAAAAATTGTCCATTACAACCGCCGCCCCTCGGACCGAAGTCCGAGGACCCTCCCGTGCCAAGTCATCCACCGAAGTGGAGACTGAAGCAACAAGGGACACAAGGTCCGGAGGGTCGGCGCCAGCCACGGGGACACACGACAATGACTCCGAAAAATCAAGTGTGCGCCCCGGAGAACCCGGCGAAGGTGGAAAGTCCACCCCGGAGCCCGAAATCGACAAAAAATCATCAGACGGTAGCGGAGGCGGTACCGGAGGATCCCCTAACGGAATAGGAGGAGTCCCGACCGAATGACAAGCCTCTTTCGCGGAAGACTTCTTCCTCCTCGAAGACTTGTACTTCGAGGCGGAAGACGACTTAAGATCCGACATGATAAAAAACTTTAATGTACTACGGGCACGGGCTACGAAGAAAAAAATAATTTAAAAATTATTTGACAAAGTCAAAACAAAAAATAAATTATTTCAAATAAAATATAAATGTCAGAAATAAAAAATATGAAGAAATACCAAGGTTCTATATAAAAAGAACAAGGATGTCACTGGATGAAAAAAATCACGATCTAGCTGGTCAGAGCGATGGAAAAAGAAGGAAGTAGATGACGCGTGCGCGCGCATCGTTGGTTGCCGGTCCACACTGAATATGTTCTAGCCATCTGATTGGCTAACAATACGGCATTGAAAAATCATTATTTTTCTTTGTCAAAGTATCGAATACTAGTTGGTCACTAGGGAAACAGCAATATTTTAATATAGGTGAGTTTATTGAAGCAAAACTCACTCTTTATGTTAACTTACAGCCTAATATTGGATTGTCAGACCTGAAATTAGCATGAAATTCTCTTAGACTTCTTTGGTGAATGTATGGTTTTCCTGGATGTTACTGTTTTGTGAGTTTATGGTCCCATTCAAATTTTAATGCTGACAGCATAACCAATTAAAAGCCACATTTTCAGATGACCTCATACGAATTGTAAAACTGCCCATACCATTCAGATTTCACCAAAGAGCAGGAAGTTTCTCAAAGAGATCACAAAAGAACATTTTATTGATTCTTTCATGTCTGTCAAAGCTGAGTGGAAGGGGGATGATACCAAATATTTCTCTCCCTAAATATGGTTCAACCATACAAAAACAGCTATGACAAGGTTTAACATCATATATTAATTTGTTTATGTTGATTTTTTTACAAGTTTTACAGCACTTAATATCAAATTTACATATATATATATTATAGATTATAGAAAGTGAAGAAACGGCAGGCTTAATGGAAAGTGAAGTAGAGGACAATGTATCAACAGAAATGTAAGTTTTGGTGTTTGTTTGATAAATAAATATGACATGTTTGATGGCATGACATTTGTATGATTATAGACATTTTAGTAAACATAGCACTGTCGTGCTGTTGTACAGCGTAGTTGGGAAAATTGTGTTGTGGCAAGACAGAATATAACCGAAAATTCGGGGGTGGGTGGGGGGTGTGGGTTGGTGTGTCGATCTATGCATAGTCCGACGGATGGTTTTTTTTTTTGGGGGGGAAAAGAAACAATGTACCAAACCATGTATTGCTGAATTAAATGGTAGAAAATAATAAGTTCATAAATATATGAAAAAGACAATCGGTAATTAAAATTTAAAAAAGTTGTACCCGATCGTTTTGTCATTTCGGATAGAGAGAAAGTAGAGTTTTGCAGATCCTACCGTCGCTATGAGGGGGTACATTCTAGCGGTTGTATGTAACTGGATCATTTGCTGTTAATCTGGGTTTAATTAACTGCTGATTATCACTCACAATATTCCCGTTTCATGTTAATGGTGAAGTACAGTTGTTTTATCAGTTCCGAATTTTTCATACCGAATACAGTGATTACGGCAATAGCAGATCTTAGTCAGTAACGGATCATTTTTTTAAATAAAGTTAATTTTTACCCTATCATTACGAGAAACCAATAAAACTCTGATATATTTCTGTAAAGCGGATAATTTTACTTCATTCTACGTATAATGTATTTTGATAAACGTCCCAATACGTCAATTCTCGACTTTTTAATGCGAATGCCATAGGCGTCTCAACGACACGGATGTGTTTTCCAAACACTTACTTTCGATTTGGAGAACGTGTTCAATACTTTTAAAGGTAATTTGAAATAATTGCAAAAGCCATTTACAAACGTTAATATGTCTTCTTTCACGACATAATTTTTTATTGAGCGTTACAGTTTTTGACAATAAAAAATAAACCCGTTTTCCGAAGGGTGCAAGTACGGCAATAACGGATCAGCTGCTGTATACTTCCAATATGTATCATTGTATGTACATACTGTTCTTGTCAGAATAAAATTTTCATGGACAACAGTATGTCATTATATTTATAGCTTATAAGGTACAATTTTACTTTATTTTCTTCAATATTCTTTGCTTTTATATTTCAGTATTCAAGACAATGTTTATTGACTTAATTCATTTTTACATTCATATCAGAAACCTTGTGATGATTTGTTATTTTTTTTTTTTTTTTTTTTGTTATTTATTTGTTGATATTACCCCTAAAATTCTTTTATATTGTTTCATGATTTGAAATTGTTGCAATTGAATGATGGAAACTCAAATTAATCATGTTTTGAATTGATCCCCTATCGTTTTCTTGACACTAGGTGACGTGATCCGCTACTCACAAATTGATTCGTTACTGACCTAAATACATGGGATACAAAACGCGTGGATTGTCCATACTTATAGTCGGACGATTTTTATTATCTAGTGATAAATTGAAAGAGTGGGGGAATGTCAATTGATAGTACCAAAAATTACAATCGGCGGTGATGTTTTTTTTCGGAGAGCAGTGAATATTGCACTAATGATCCGTTACTGCCGTAATCACTGTAATCTAAAATTTCAATCCCGTTCAATTAAAGGAATCGCAAAATAACTTTCTAAATTTGCTTCTACTTGAATGTATGGGCATTAATTGTTTAAATAATATAAACTTCAACCGCTTCCTAAATGTATGTGCAGGACAGGTCGACAGATTGTTGGTGACCTAGTTTAACGATGTAAACAAATCGTGATCACGGAAATACTTTTATCAAGAAAACATACTACCACATGTTTTTGAGGACAGGTGTCGATATTTTGGAATCAGTAAACATTTGTATTATTACACCACATAAATTTTATTTCCTCTGCTTGTGGATGACGTCTGCAGCAGCCCTTATATGAAACCCTGTTCGGAACTGGTAAAACGACTGTATTTAAAATTTGCACACAAAACTGTACGAATTATCTCCCTTTCACGAAAGTAAAATCTAATCGATAAACATTTTAAAATATGACACAATTGCCTCAACATCAAAATATGTTATCATAACCTTCAAAATAATTTTAAATTTCCGTAGATTTCACGAAGAATTAATTAAACAACCTGCCGTTGCTGTTCATTTCATAAAAAGTTATGATTTTACATCGTAGGATGCAAACTTCTCGAACTACTTTTTATTGTAAACATGAGATCAGTTCGCCAAATTGCAGAAATTATTAGATGCATCCCGTCGCAATATTTTACTAGATTCCGAAATGTATTCCGAAAATTTATTACAAATGTGCATATGTAACCAAATGCATTACCCGTCTCAGAATACATATCTCACGATAAAACAGATATACTTCTTTCACGCTCATTTACCAGGCGCACTATTTCCAGGTGTACTCATATCTTATAATTTCATAGTAAAGAAGCTCGATATCTTGGAAGAAAGCGATAGCAAAGTACGCGTTCACTTTGTTCACGCTGTACAATGAAATTATATCACTAGATTAAGTGAATACAGTTAAAATATTTTCACGTGATTAAGTTACAATGATAAAAGTTTGATTCCCCAAGTGGCTACAAATGTAATGTACCTTTTTTACCATTCCTCTGATGGCTATTATGATGACATAAAATAAGAACATTGAATAAAGTGATGTTTGTAGTAACATTTTAAAGTATGCCTGACCGTTTGTGTGGTCACTGAATACATGGAATATGATGGTATTACATAAGATCACTGGATTGGGTGAATACTGTCATTACAAATATAATGTAGGTATCAACCATTCATACGATTACCCAATGTGATAATATTAATCAAGATAACTGGCTATTTCCAATTTAGTATGTATTCTGGTAGCTTTTAATTGCCATTTTTAAGCATCATTGCTCTATAATTTGTAAATACAACATGAACTTAATTCTTAAAAAAAAAAAAACATTGAGAATAGGCAAGTATTGAATAACCAAAATGTATCGTATTTGATTATTGATGGGAAATGAAGGGGGCAGGGGTATCAATCAGTCATCCAGTGGATGACACTAATTCCTGTGTACATATGAGTATTTACCCAAGTACATTTTAACCTTTATTTGTACACCCCTTTGCTGCAGACAATCATTTTATTTTTATTTTTTGTAGAGAAAGACAGTTATCAGTTGGAACATTTGTGGAAATTGATTTTGAAACCAAAAAGGGTACAAAAGCTTTAAAGGACAGGTAACAGTACCATTTTCCTCCTGTATGCTCACCTTTTCATGTTTGTAGAGTTTGATAGTTTAAATTTCAACATGGTCAGCAAATTACAATAAGCTCTAGTATAATAAGCGGTCATTATAATACTTGTAAGCTGAACAACATTCAGTCGACTATTTAGATCACATGTTCTCCTCAAGTTTATTTTCATCCATTCGACATGGCTTGCTGATCATGTTATTTTACCCACCATATTGGAAAACTGAAAACTGGAATGGAATCAAACTGAACTGAATTTTTGTGGCTTTACATTTAGAATTGAACCAGGTGCAGTGAACCATGGTTTACTGATAACATGGAGAATCATTTCACCCCTGGTTATAACTACAGTTACAACTTCAAATTTATTCTAGAGGATGGTCATTAAACAGAATTGACAGATGTTAAGAACAGAACCACTATTTAATGTATTTTTGAAGTTATGTAAATTGTTTACTATTTTCAAATACTTACAGTCCATGTTATACTTTAGACATTAAATCAGTAGTTGCTGCTCTTGTGAAATTTTGTATCAAGCCACGAAAACCTTTTGTTTTATTTTTAACAGATTACAAGTGCTCCAGAAGGAGAAGAAACCCCCCAAAATACACACTGGGTGCAGTATTTGGAGGAAACAAAATCTGGGTTTGCCCTAAAAGAAAAAAAATTCCTTCAGCTGGATTCAGAAATCAAAAAAGTATCAAATACTCCGGAACTTGTTCGTGTTGGATCACGCTTTTATTTTAAATTTTGATTATTATAAATACCAACATGACAATACTATACAGTCGAACCTGTCTATAAAGGCCACCCAAGGGAAGTTTGAAAAATGGCCTTTATAGACAGGTGGCCTTTATAGACAGGTTCAGAAGGACAAACCAAATCTGCTTCGACACATTATATTATTCTTGGTACACATTGCATTAATGAATTGTATTGCAAACAAACATACTAATCCATGTCTGAATCACAACCCAGAAGCAAATTAAAAACTTTGAAACTGACAAGTTAGGTAAAACATATGAACTTTCATCAGGGAAGTGACACTGATTGCCCCAGAAGGGAAAGCCTCTCCTGTTTAGCTAGCTACACCCGCCATGTGTGTAATCAAAAATGAGTCAACAATATTTTGATGACAGCCATAAAATTTTTTGAGGGTATGCTGGTTTTTCTCTATGCTGTTTTCTTTGTTGATATAATGAAAGATAAACAATTAAGATTCAATACTCTTTTAAAATATTTGTTTATTCAAAATTACCAGGATTTAACATTTACCTTCAATCATCTGGAAGACTGAAGGGTCACTCTCATGCGTACAAACACACAAACTCAGATTTATTATTTCTCTTCAGAATTTGATTAATCTGAGTCCGACCGACACCAAAAAAATCAGCAAATTTTCTTGCACTTAATCCATCTTTTTCCGATTTACGAATGACTTCTACACGTTGCTCCAATGTCAATGCTGCCGACATTGTAACGAATCGAGAGATATTCAATTTAAATTTCACACAGTCTTTTAAATCACAATCATATCAGCTATAGAAATAATCTAGACGAGTTGACGTTTGCGATGTGTTTAGTAAATAACCATTACTTAATATGGCCGCTTGGATACAGGTTGTTTACACTACGCTTGCATGATGGGAATTTCCGGTTTCGTTTTGATTTTTTCTCTATTCCGGTTTTAACCGAAAAATACCGGATTTTTTTAATATTCAAAATGGCCTCTACGGACAGGTAAATTGGCGAAAATTGACCGTAATTTGGTGACCGCTGGCCGCGTTGGACAGTGACCGTTATATAGAGGTTAAATAAAGAACAAAGCTAGTCGGGGGATTTTTTTTATGGCCGTTATAGGCAGGTGGCCGCTGTATACAAGTGGCCACTAGCACAAGTTAGACTGTATTTTAAATTCGATTTTAGTTTTGTTTTTTCTGATTTTGTATAACATGTGCATTATAACCTTAATTGAAGACTCCCCCCCCCCCCCCCCCCCATGAAGTTGGTTAGCTTATTTAAGCTATCCCCTGGACTGGTATATTAATTAAACAATGTAACTCTATTGATAAATTTAAAGTTGGTCACTGTGACCCCAATTTCATGCTCTATTGACTTTGGTTCAGTTTTGTGTCGGTATGCGAGATATGAATGGTTTCTTTGACACTATGTGTTAAAAACTTATTAAAATCTAAGTATACACATTCAACAATGTTCTATACAATCAAACTTAAAGTAGGTCACTGTGACCCAGATTTCATGGTTTGTTGACTTTGGTTTAGTTTCATGTCAAAATTTAAAACCTTAGTAGTTTCTTTACACCGAGTAAACCTTGAATGTGTATGAATTTTTAAAAATTCTCTACAATCAGATTCAAAGTAGGTCACAGTGACCCAGATGACTTTTGTTAAGTTTGTTATAGTATGAAACCTTCACAAGTTCTTTTAGATTATATAGGACATTATATTAGTTTATATAGGACATTATATTGGGGTGAGGGGTTAAAAATTGCTTTATATTAATGACGCACCAAGGGCTTGGTTTAAACTTTAAAATGTTACATTAGAAAGTAAGGCCATGTAAGAGTCAATAGTGGCATGGGTTGACTTGTTTGAAATATCTTGGCGGGGTATGTTGAGTTTACTAAAAGTAATTGTTACTGTTATGCATTTGACTGTGACCTTGGTTATATGTATAAAATAATTGTTTAGCACTTAACAAGATGTCTACGGACATGTATGTGTCACCTATCGGAGTTTTTGTCGCTAGACCATTTGCCAATTAGATGTTCCATCACCTGAAAACTATCGACCAATCAGACTTTTGAAACCTCATTAAATATGCATAAATTTTGACAGGCATCAGTCTTAAGCAGGATCATCGGGTAATAACTCACTTGAGCAAGTTTTATGAAATTCCAATCATTCCAGCAAAAGTTATTGCCCGAAAACTATTGACCAGTCAGGTTGTAGCAGCCTTATTTAATATGCATGGACTTTGACGAGCATCAAACTTGAGTAGGGTAATTCGTTAATAACTAACCTAAGCAAGTATCATGAAAATTGATCATTATGTCAAAACATATCGCTCCAAAACTATCAACCAATCAGATTGCAGCAGCCTCATTTAATATGTATTGATTTTGACTTTAGCAGGGTAATTAGTTAATAGCTAACCTGAACAAGTTTCATGAAAATTAAATCATCTCAACGAAAGATATGGCCCAAATTCTATTGACCAACCAAATAGCAGCAGCCTCAGTAAATATGCTGGGATTTTGACGGGCATTGAACTTGAGCAGGGTAATTAGTAATAAGTTCTCTGAGAATGTTTCATGAAAATCCGATCATTCTTTCAAAAGATATCATCTGGAAACGAATCCTAATTCAGACACTGCTAAAGATGCGCGACATAGACAAAGCTATTCCTATATGTTACCTTTTAGGTGGCGCAGAAATGGCTGTAATTAAATGATGATGGCCATATGCATCTCATAGTACAATGTATATTTAGTTGTATACTGCAAAATGATACAGACATCAAACATTTTTGGACTATATCCCATTTATCAATGAGTAAGTTGCTAATACCACAATTGAATTTAAAATTATAATGATAAATGGGGGCTACTCCAGAAACATTTGATTTTATCTGTGTCATTGAGTAGTTAACAATATAAAGTATACATTGATCTGATGAATGCTAATATACATTCATTTAATATTTATTATATGTTTTTGCCATTAAATGGTTTTTTTATCATTGGCATGATGTTCACAGAATATGCATATTACATCTACAAGAAGGTATTCTCAACCATATTTAATGAGACTGCTGCAGTCTGATTGGTCTATTGTTTCTGATTGATAAATCATTGATAATCATTGGGACTTTCATGAAACTTGCGCAGGTTTATAATTTTCCAAATACCCTGTTTAAGTTCAGTGCCCATCAAAGCCATGCATATTTAATAAGGTTGCTGCAATCTGATTGGTTCATAGTTTCTGGGTGATATCTTTTGCTGGGATGATCCTTTTTATCACAAAACTGGCTATAAATAGTTATAAACTAATTACCCTGTTAAAGTTTGATGCTCGTTTAAATCCATGCATATTGAATGAGGCTGCTGCATTATGATTGGTTAATATTTTCAAGAGGATATCTTTTGCTGGAATGATTGGATTTTCATGAAACTTGTTCAGATTAGTTATTACCATTTACCCCACTCACGTTCGATGCCGTTCAAAATCCATGCATGCTGGTTTTGATTGATTGATAGTTTCTCAATGAGATCTGTCACAGTTTTGTGGAACTTACTAAGCTGAATTAATACTGAAGTACTCTACTCGAGTTTATAGCTTGGTGAATGCATTCATGTGCCCTATGCACTCTGATTGGTTAACATCTATATTTTGATATCTATTTACCAGAGTTACAAAAATTTTGGCAGGCTACACATTCATGTCCCTGGACAAGTATTGGTTCATTTTTGTTTAGCCTTTTCCATTTTTCTTTTATGTTTTAATGTTAGACATTTCTTTTGGTAAGCCCAGTGTACAGGAGGCTATAGCCATCCCTTTTCTCATTCATACAATGAAAATTTTATATATTATCTGTATTATTAGTTCATGATAGAAAATTGTTGTTCAGTCTTATATAATGTAATTACAAAGATGACCAATCGTTAAAACTTGTATAATGTTATTAAAATCATAGTACATTTCCAAATGTCATTTAATTACAATTCAAAATAAGATCAAAGTTGGTTTGTCATGTTTTGTTATTGATTAAATAACCCATAAATAATGTGGATATAAACTGTTCAATTTTGAAGTGATGAGGGCAATTCATCACAGCATGCAGTTTCTATTGAAAATGATTTTACTATTGGATGCATAATTTTGTGGGATTATCAGTGGTTTTTATTTTATTTTTTTATTCTTAGTGATGATGATGTAAATAAATAAGTGAGCTATTTGGTGTCATTGACCCTTTGGTTTAGAGTTGGTTGTATCTTCTCATACATTCCGATAGATCTCACTAGTTATTGGATTTGTCGAACTAAGACCCAACAGGTTGAATGAGGATATTATATCATGCTATAATAAATTTTTAAAAGATTCTATATTGATTGTGTATGTATTATAGATGCAGCTTATTAGAAATGTTTGATATAAATTATACTCCAGATTAGCACACGATTGATACCATAATTTGGTAATATTCTAAATATATCCCATGAAAACCTAGACAAATCGTCGCCATCAGAACCAAAATCAGGGGTACGGAATTTGCTAAGTAGTAAGAAACAATGGTGTGTTATTTGTGAATGAATGTGTCTGGATTCTGACATCCATGAAAAATCAGTTTTGTCGATTGTTTAAGTTGTTTGTGATTAACTGATATCTCTTCGCTGCGCCTAATGCGAAAAAATAAGAAGAGTTAAAATAAAACAACAAACAAGTACAAATAATGAAAATGAATAAATTAAAATAATTGAAACCAGTTTTGATTTTTTTTTTATTATTATTACTTTTTTGGCGGAAGCCTGAATTTTTTTAAAAATTGTGGATGAGAAAAAGGAAAACATCTGTCTCTGTATGTAGTTATTATAATTATTAATAATCATAATATTTAAATATTATTGTAATTATTATTATTATTAATTGTGTTGTTTTTACTTTTCCTTGAAGATGGTAACAAATAATGCCGGGGTTGACATCAACATAATGTTGTTTTTTTTAAAATCAAATCAGAAGTTCTTAGACCTTCACCACCCCTATCTTAATAAAGGCTACCGGTAAACCATATAGATATTTTTTGTAAAAGAATACAAGCCAAGTTTCTATGTTAAGATCACATACAAACAACATTTATCCAAGCTTTATTTCTAAAATATCCGGAAAAAAACTTTGGAATGCCGACATTTGTATCAGCAGTAGTGATAATAATAATTATAACTAGAGATTGTAACTGGGATACCAGTTACGTATGATTCCCCACCATCCATAAATAATTTATGGCATATATCTGGTGAAAAGACCCTAGCAGCACAGGGGCCAGTTTCATAATAAAATTTAAAAAATACCCCCAAGTATATAAAAAATATACTTGGGGGGTATTTTTTAAATTTTATTATGAAACTGGCCCCTATGTCTAGCAGGGTTAGCGCTGGGTTGTAAAAGTCTGTCGTCAAGGAAATCGCCAGTTGTAAAATTTTGTTGCCAATTTCATTACTGTGTCGCCAAAAAGGATAAATCTTGTGATTTTCACGTCACATGCGTTTTTAATGTTGTGTATATATTGCCTTGATGAACAATTACATTTTAAAGGCAGTTGTGTATAAAGTACATTTGTACCGCGCCGACCTGGTAAATTAAAAAAAATCATACCTTGATTGCTTTTTAAAATTTCTTTGAAAGTTAAAGTAGTTTTGAATTAAAGTTTTCGGTTGAGAAAAATCGTACATTGGAAGGCCTTCTCGGCATAGGAAGTGACGTTTTCAATGAATTTTATTGAATAAGAAAACTCGTAGAACCCCTCTCGGGCCTCTGATTTGGCGTCGCCGCGTGTTACAAAGAATGAACACGTATGGGAGGGTTTGCGCTGGGCATCGCTAACTGCGATGTTTTTCTTTAACTTGCGACAAAACATGGCGCTTTGCGATTTTTTATTTATTTTTTATATTTCGACTATTATAATGTCTTGTCATGTGACATATGCATGTATTTGTTTATGTGCTATAAGTATTATTTGTATACTTTATGCAAATAAAGTTTATTTATTATTATTATTTATTATTATTATTTGCGATTTTTCTGGCCACAAGTTTTCAAAGTTCACCGGTATCTTGGTCACCAGTAATTAACAGGTGATAACACATTGAAGCCAGCGACGGATTGGCGAGTGTCACTGAATAAACACAGTAATTAACGACTGAGTTGATTAAGATCGTTGTCTTAGGTGCGAATGTAAGACCTTCTAATGATGGGCAGGTAGATCCAAGTAATATTGTAGCGTGTCGACACTGCCTGAGGATATACCCAGGTGCCCTCCCGATGTCGTCAGACAGTATAAACACCGATGGACTCGGAATTATTGTAAAATCCAAAATAAAATATAATAAAAGTTACCCTTTGTGATGTTTATTTAATAATTTTTCTAAAAAGTTTATTGATTAATAATCGTGATTCAATGCGCAATACACATCATAGGAGGCCATCTGTTTGTATTTTAATTACGCGACTTATATCGGTTATTCCTATATGTTTGAGGTTCATAATCATAACGATACATCTACTCAGTCAAAATAGTAAAAGGCGGACATTTTTATATGAAGCGTGTATGTTAACTCTGTGTATAGTGTGTTGAAATAGGTCGACGCTGTATATATAGTCCGATTTAAAAGACCCCCCTCTATTGAAAAAACGTACTTTTCAACACGTTGAGGTACATATTAGTTTAGGTGTATTATACGGAATAAATCTCATATTGTTATTTCCAGCATCTAAAAGACCCAGATCTTCATTGCTCTATAGATTATTGAGGTGTTTTTGATGCAAAAGAAATAAAGTCGACTCTCGTTAATTCGAAATCGGTTGAATCGAAATTTCGCTTAAATCGAAATGATACAAATGGTCCCGTCAGATCGCTATGTATTTCTAGGTAAATTTGTTAGTTAATTCGATATGCCGAATTTGAAGCGAATTTTCAGTCCAAATTACGAAATATTACAAAAATTCCCATGTTTAAATCGAAGTGAGCTTTCAGTCCAAATTACGAAAATTCCAATGTTTAAATCGAATAAAAAAGACACAAAAATATTTTATCTTAAACTTGAACAATACCTGAAATAATTGTCCATCTCTTATTTGAAAAGTGTTAATAGTAACAGAGTGGCGGCTTACTCGGAAGATTCATTTCCGACTAAAACTACAAATTTTTGTACTCGACATACCGGTCATTAGGAAAGTGTCAGTCAGTAAAAGGAGACATTTCATTGGTGTAAACTTAAAAAAGTGGGCAGTCTTCTACTTCCACAGTCAGTGATTAACAGAAAACCCCCAAGCCATTTGATCTATCAAGGCAAATTGTATACACCATTCATCTCATTGTGTAAGGTTTTAAGTACAGGCGTGTGACGTGACAAGCTGTGGTTTTAAAAATCGCCAAGTTTTTAACGGTCACTAATCGGATTAACTCATGGGTGAAAGCATTGGCTTGGTATAATTAAGGTGTCGTAACCAGCTTATGTCCATTCAGAATTGGTTTCCCCGGGTATTTAACTACGTATTTATTTACACCCACCCACCCACCTTCAAGATAACGAAAATAAACGCGTCTTGATTATCTACACAGAAAACAGATTATTGGTAGCAAATTTCATCTAAATCCATCAAGCCGTTCCCGAGATATGCGTCAGCATATGGTCTTGAGAGAAGAAGAATAATAAGAATAATAAAATAATAATAATAAGAAGAAAACAGAACGAAAACAATATGATTCCCCACCTTCGGTGGTGGGGAATCATAATAATCATCATCATAATAATGATACTTAATAGTTTATTTAAATGCCGCATTCAATCATTTTACCAATTCTAAAAATCACACTTCATAAAAATAACAGTGATTGGCTGCTAAACCGACTGATTTAATAAAGAGTTGTCTGTCAACCCCACCCCCACCTTAAAAAATACAAGACTGGGATTTACATTTCAATATTCAGTCACCATGGCGTATAGAGGGGCCACTAAAGAATTAAGCAATTTTTTGGCAAATTTTAAGGACAAATCTACATTGGTAGTGAATAGATCAAGAATTCTGGTTGAAGGCAGAATAAGAGTTGGTGAAACTTACCCCGTTCAGTGGGGAAAAAATAAGACAGAGAGCGAAGATGCATTAATAGTAGAAGCAGGGGATTGGTTATCATTAAAAAACGAGAGAAAGAAAATGGAGGAAAAAAGAAAAGCAACGAACAAATCCAAAGAAAGACAAAAAACCACCAGCCAAGAAAAGAAAAATCGCCATTCAAAATAAAGAAAATTAAGAAACGGTAATATTTTCATATTTTTGATTAAAATTTTCAGGCTGACCAATAAAATTCCATTCAAAACGTCTGATTTTTTAACGCTTTTAATTTAAAAAAAAACCGGTCAAAATGAGGGGGAAAATCCGTCAAATTTGACCTTTTTTTTATCCGTCCGTTAATATCCATTGAATTGGTCAGCCTGTAATTTTTTTCTTATTTTAATATCATCTTTTGTCAGGTCTTTCTTTGTTATCAAATGTTTATTATTATTATTATTATTATTATTATTATTGAGACGATTAATTATAAAGAAAATTGTTAATTTTGTTCTAATGGCAATTGTTTTATTTATTTTTCCATAAACATATAATAATAATAAGATAAGGCACAGGATTGCCGTAATGTGGCCTGTTGTAATGTCTAATCCACAGTCTTGACTTCGTATATAAATTTAATATCACCTTCGATATCGCGATTGTACAAAATTGGTTAAAATTTATGGAATATAGGACAAAACTGAAGCGTTATATTAAACATATTAAAATTATTACGGCATACAATGCATGATTTTACGTAACATTTTATGGTTGATGTGGCACGATAAAATACCATACTGTATAATGCCATCAGCGCAGCGCACATTCAAATTTCTGCACCTTTGCCTATAGCTGGCGACATCTTGATGTAAGTGAAATACTCATGACTGGGACCATGATGAAAGACTCATTCAACTCTTAAAGGATGATTACTACATTATCATACAAACTGACAGGAATGTGTTAGAGAAGAGCTTGAAGACAAGCTTCTAGTTATTATCATTCAATTTCTAGAACTTATTCTAATTCTTACTCCTTTTGTGTTTTCAGGTTTATACGGCAAATGTTATACTTCGGGTGCCTGCTGCAAATCCACCACCAACTGTTGACACACGACTGACTGACGATGTAAAGTATGGGTTCAGGGATAATGATGATGGTTGTAACGGGGGTGGGGAAGACCATGGGAATCTGGGTGGAAACGGGGATCAGGATTTGGCAGGTGGGAATGGGGATAGTGATGTTGGTAGTAATAGAGATAACCGGGGCTTACTAGGGGGTGGGGAAGACCATGGGAATCTGGGTGGAAACGGGGATCATGATTTGGCAGGTGGGAATGGGGATAGTAATGTTGGTGGAAATAGAGATAACCGGGGCTTACTAGGGGGTGGGGAAGACCATGGGAATCTGGGTGGAAACGGGGATCAGGATTTGGCAGGTGGGAATGGGGATAGTAATGTTGGTGAAAATAGAGATAACTGGGGCTTACTAGGGGGTGGGGAAGACCATGGGAATCTGGGTGGAAACGGGGATCAGGTTTTTGAGGGCGGGTCGTCTAGTTTTAGCCACGCAGCTAACCAGGTACTTCGGGACATGGGTTTAAGTTTTTTAGATCGATTAGAGGAATTGGGAGATCGCACGGTTTTAGATTTAGAAACAGGTCATTTGGTACCGGTCAGTGGGATGGGCACCCCTGGTAGCAAGGACTTAACAGTGTGTGATGTTATGTCGTCGACGCTGATCAAAGAAAGGCGGTTAAAGCAACTTAGCCAGAAAATGGACGCCTTAAATAAACGCCAGCTAGCCCTAGAGCAGTCCCATCGCCGCATGGAAGAAACAAATGTTCGAATTGAACAGAAACTGGATTTTTTAATAAGTATTGTGTGGTCAAATTCTTCTACCACTTTAATGGTTAACAACAGAGAAAACGTTAGTGCAACTTTAATGGTTAACAACAGAGAAAACGTTAGTGCAGTTACTGTAGGAAATAGTGACAGTGACAGTGAGTTTGCAAACATTCCCGCTCCTTATAGGTTAGATCCAAGCGTTGTTAACAGGATAAAAACCCAGTCAAGCGGCCCTGGAAATTTTGCCAAAAATCTAACGGAAAAGTTGTTCCCAGAACTATTTGACGAGAATTTACGTAGACTCAACTATTCGTTCTTTGGCGGCGGCATAAGAAACAAAACAGAACTTGATCCTCAAAGAAAAACATTTTTACAGCAATATGTGCTTCATTTTTTTCCTGAAGTGAAACCGCCCGAGGTATGGAAAGACAGGGTCGTACCCAAGATTAATGAGGCTTTGAGAAGACCAATAGAAAAAAAGAAAAAGAACATGACTACATGAACGTGATATTGAAGATTGATGCATAAATTTTAACGAATTTCATACAATGAACATTAAGAATCTTTAATGCGTGTGCATGGACAACTTATTCTTTTGCCACTTTGTCAGCAGTGATACGTGTATGCGCGTGTGTGTGTGAACGTGAACAGAGATTGACATTAGTTTTTTTATGTGAAAAATTTATTACAATGAACATTTATAAACTTATTCTTGTGCATGTGTCTGTGTGAGGGTGTGGGTGGATGATGATAATTTGTAACTTTATTACTTCACAATGAAGTTTTGAATTTGAATAAAATAAATTTTAATTATTATGTTATGATCGCTGATTTCTTAATTTTTTAATTCAACAATGTAAGTTGTGAAAAAACCCCACTTTCTCATGCATGTATGTAATCTTGAGAATATTTGTTGGACATGTTTAACCTCAGATTTAAATCGGTTATCGGAGTGGAGTAATGGTGTTTTATCCCGTCAAGATTTTTCTACTTATATCATTTTTGGATAGTGGAGAGAACAAGATTACCCGGAGAACATTGCCATCTGTGGCAAGAACCAACCTACTGTCAGACTATGTATAGGATCTGTCCGACCGGGATTCGATCCTTAGACCACTCTGCCAGCAAGGCCCATTCAAAAACTATTATGCTATTTATAAAGCAGGGCTCCAAGTAGGATTTGGTTTTCACTAGCCTTCTGGCTACTATGTTTTATTTTTACTAGCCAAGGCCAAAATTTACTAGCCAGGGTTAAATATTTTGGTCGCCAAAACAAAAGTTCCCCGTGATCATGCAATGATACAAAAAAGCTGAATTTGTAAAACTTTTAATTCAAATTGAAAGCATAATAAAATTTGACAAATAACTGTGTGCCAGCGGAAGTCACATATCATCACTGTCATCAAGATCCAGATCATAACAAAGTCTTCTGGCCATTCTTTGTAGGCCACCTTCATTTTTGTTGACAACAATTGCGCATTCTATACATACAACCGAGAAAATTCATTGCACCATTTTGCTAAAAACTTTGGCTCGCTTGATGCGGCAGTGAAACCGAATGAGGACAATTTCCCTTATGTCCTGCTGGCTCGTTTGGCCATGTTGTTTTCTATAGCAATGTGCAATCCGTTGTACGTTTGTATATTAGCAAGGATTATCATAAGTTACAAGCGTTTGTGTGACCTGCATAACACAGACGGGGTTCCTGTGTATATGAGCAGGGGCTATAAACAAACTATACAACACTAGCAGCCGAGGTGTACCAAATTACATTGTTTACATGATCATCTTTTGGCTAAAAACGATGTTTACATGATCATCTCCTGGTTATAAAACAATCTTTTCAGTACAAAAAATAAATTTTCGGTCGCAGCCTCTGTATTTATTGATCGCCGTTTGGCGAGTGCATCAGAAATTTACTAGCCATATCTCATTTTTAGTCGCATATGCGAGTAATTTACTCGCTACTTGGAGCCCTGTAAAACAGGCGTTTTCTTCTTAATTTCAATGAACACATCACTGTCCTTCATTTCATTCTGTTAAATAGTTTAGTAGAAGAAACTAAAATGCCAGAAATTTAAAATGAGGATGTTTTCAATGAAATAAATAAGAAACATAGCACTGTCGTGCTGCTGTACAGCGTAGTTGGGAAAATTGTGTTGTGGCAAGACAGAATATAACCGAAAATTCGGGGGGGGGGGGGGGGGTCGTTGATCTATGCATATAGTCCGACGGATGGGTTTTTTTTTTTTTTTTTGGAAAAAGAAACAAATTTTTATGTACCAAACCATGTATTGCTGAATTAAATGGTAGAAAAAATTAATTTCATAAATATATGAAAAAGACAATCGGTAATTAAAATTTAAAAAAGTTGTACCCGATCGTTTTGTCATTTCGGATAGAGAGAAAGTAGAGTTTTGCAGATCCTACCGTCGCTATGAGGGGTACATTCTAGCGGTTGTATGCATAACTGGATCATTTAGTTGTTTTACCAGTTCCGAATTTTTACTACCGAATAATCTAAAATTTCAATCCCGTTCAATTAAAGGAATCGCAAAATAACTTTCTCAATTTGCTGTTCCTTCAACCGCTTCCTAAATGTACGACAGATTGTTGGTGACCTAGTTTAACGATGTAAACAAATCGTGATCACGAAAATGCTTTTTTCAAGAAAACATACTACCACGTGTTTTTGAGGACAGGTGTCGATATTTTGGAATCAGTAAACATTTGTATTATTACACCACATAAATTTATTTCCTCTGCTTGTGGATGACGTCTGCAGCAGCCCTTATATGAAACCCTGTTCGGAACTGGTAAAACGACTGTATTTAAAATTTGCATACAACACTGTACGAATTATCTCCCTTTCACGAAAGTAAAATCTAATCGATAAACATTTTAAAATATGACACAATTGCCTCAACATTAAAATACGTTATCATAACCTTCAAAATAAATTTAAATTTCCGTAGATTTCACGAAGAATTAATTAAACAACCTGCCGTTGCTGTTCATTCTTAAAAAGTTATGATTTTACATCGTAGGACGCAAACTTCTCGAACTACTTTTTATTGTAAACATGAGATCAGTTCGCCAAATTGCAGAAATTATTAGATGCATCCCGTCGCAATATTTTACTAGATTCTGAAATGTATTCCGAAAATTTATTCCAAATGTGCATATGTAACCAAATGCATTACCCGTCTCAGAATACATATCTCACGATAAAACAGATATACTTCTTTCACGCTCATTTATCAGGCGCACTATTTCCAGGTGTACTCATAGCTTATAATTTCATAGCAAAGAAGCTCGATATCTTGGAAGAAAGCGATGACAAAGTACAGGTTCACTTTGTTCACGCTGTACAAAAACGCCAGTTATTCATAAATATACGTTTTCAGTAGACAGTACATGTACGTTTCCAATTGCATATTTCCTACCATTTACATGAAATATGGTTCCAGTTCTGATATACATGTTGTAATTTAATTTTAACTAAGAAAAACGGGAAAATAAACGCAACAGGAATAATTTATTTAGTTCCCCTTTCATTGTATAAATCGACGAAGTTATCGGGTTAAGCTGGTGTTACCTTAGAATCGGCCTATGTGACTAAAAGAAGGAAGACATGGAACCCGTTTATAAAATTATTTCATCATTTCTAATTATGGATTTTAATACATAAAAATAACAAAATAAATTGGATTTGATTCTTTATTCATCAATAATATACCATAGAATATAACGCCATACAAAGACATCGACTTGATAGTGTTAAACACCCAATGTTTTCTATCTGCCATGAATCTTTATGTAGATCTACAATGTACATAACGGGAAACACTAATGATTACTATACACTTATTTAATCCTTAAAACTGATGACCGCGGTGGACGATCCGGTGGACTAATCTTCAGTAGTTTTCCATCAGTAAAATCGTCCACCGCAATTTGCGGTGGACAGAAAATTTCCACCGGAAATTTTGCTATTGGGGATTAAAAAAACACCGCGGCGGGTAGAAATTCACGTATCCACTTGAGCTGTACTGTAAACTTGCTTATTTAATTTGTCTTGTTTTTGGTTTTGGTTTTCATGGGGACATTGAACACCCAAAGCAAAGGGTAGTAAAATGTTTAAGTATTTCACAATTTTTTTATTAACAATTTTTTTGTGAAATCTGAATTTATTTCACAATTTTTAATGATATGTTTAAGTATTTCAAAAATTATTTTTTTAAAACTTACTGGTTTTTTTTTATAAAATTTATTCGATAATTCACGATATATATACATATGTAATCTATATTTTATTATTATTTCTGTTAACAATTTTATATTGTTTTTAGATAAGGTTCTTAAATACAAAGATGAGTTTCTTTTCTTCGTCGTAATTCTAGTTCTTCTCGATTCATCAGATAATTTTTAATTAACAAGTCTTTGATACTTGATATTAATTCACACAGCAAGCTGATCCTTGTTTTACAACAAGTTATCAAAGACTTACTATAAATTTCAACAGGAGACATTTATTCCATTAGAAGTAAAACCACCTGGGCCTCACAGATTTCAAAGGACCAGCCTCCTATTTGTAGAGTTGAAGTGGTATCAATAACAATGGTTAACTGATAAGGATCCATGATACCTTGTCTTAACCATCTGTGATGCTCATCATCTGTTAATTATCAATATCATATTTCCAGTGTTGTCTTTGAATTACCGCCCTTTGTTTTCTCTCTTTAATAATATTTTTACAAAGCTACTGAATTTTCAGGTCAAGTGAGATCGGATATTTCCGGAATTGGGTAATTTTGTTTTTAATTGGTTAAGTTAAATCGAAATAAAAATTGATTAGTTTCTAAAATTTATTCAAATTAAAAATAACTTAATAACAATTTACCCCATTTCGGCTAAATTTATTGGGATTTTCTGTATTTTAGTACTGATAGTTTTCAATGTTAACATCTCTTGCGCATACCCACACCACAGGTAATGGCGGCGACTATAAAACATGTTGCACGATGGTCAACAGGGGGATTTGTGTCATTCCAAATCCCAGACAGTGGTCATTACTGCAGCAGTCACCATGCAGCGTTAAAAACTCGAGAGTTTATCAAATTCAAGTTTGGGCATCGTCAATATTCAGCCTAAGGTAGGAATTTCGGCCTTATTTACTTTTTTTCTACTTTCGGTTTCACTCAGTCAGAGAACCAAGACTACATAAGATATATTTTTTTGTTAAAAGGCCACGATCTATACTGAGATTCAGTATTCTCCAGAGCGCCAAATGTTCATTTTTATTTAATTTATTTTATTTCATTTTGCGCTTTTGTCATAATTTAATTGCTCAATAATTTTTATTAATTTTTTGTCTCATTTTCGGAAATCAACCTAAAATTTTAAGTAGACCTTTAATCCCCATTTTAGCGAGATCACTGAGCTGAGATTTTTATATTTTTGTGTATATAATATTCAGTTTTGCTGCCTGAATATTTTATTATTATTATTTATCTACAGAGTGGCTGTGGTGTCAGAGTAACCAATATTTATAGTACTAATTTTTAGGTGTTGAGGTAGCCTGCTGGACCATTTTGACCATGGGAAGAGATCAAGCTGACCACTTGACCATCACATTTATTGTTTGCCGTATTTGTATATTAATATAACCGTTTATTATTTTACAATGTGCTATCTTTGTATATTATTATAACCATTCATTATTTTACAGTTTGCCATCTTTGTATATTATTATAACTGTTCATTATTTTACAGTTTGCCATATATGTATATTATTATAACTGTTCATTATTTTACAGTTTGCCATCTTTGTATATTATTATAACTGTTCATTATTTTACAGTTTGCCATATTTGTATATTATTATAACTGTTCATTATTTTACAGTTTGCCATCTTTGTATATTATTATAACTGTTCATTATTTTACAGTTTGCCATATTTGTATATCATTATAACTGTTCATTATTTTACAATGCGCCATCTTTGTATATTATTATAACTGTTCATTATTTTACAGTTTGCCATCTTTGTATATTATTATAACCGTTCATTATTTTACAGTTTGCCATATTTGTATATTATTATAACCGTTCATTATTTTACAGTTTGCCATATTTGTATGTCATTATATCCGTTCATTATTTTACAGTTTGCCATCTTTGTATATTATTATAACTGTTCATTATTTTACAGTTTGCCATATTTGTATATTATTATAACTGTTCATTATTTTACAGTTTGCCATCTTTGTATATCATTATAGCTGTTCATTATTTTACAGTTTGCCATCTTTGTATATTATTATAACCGTTCATTATTTTACAGTTTGCCATATTTGTATGTCATTATATCCGTTCATTATTTTACAGTTTGCCATCTTTGTATATTATTATATCCGTTCATTATTTTACAGTTTGCCATATTTGTATGTCATTATAGCTGTTCATTATTTTACAGTTTGCCATCTTTGTATATCATTATAACTGTTCATTATTTTACAGTTTGCCATATTTGTATATCATTATAACTGTTCATTATTTTACAGTTTGCCATATTTGTATATCATTATAAATGTTCATTATTTTACAGTTTGCCATATTTATATATTATTATAACTGTTCATTATTTTACAGTTTGCCATATTTGTATATTATTATAACTGTTCATTATTTTACAGTTTGCCATATTTGTATATCATTATAAATGTTCATTATTTTACAGTTTGCCATATTTATATATTATTATAACTGTTCATTATTTTACAGTTTGCCATATTTGTATATTATTATAACTGTTCATTATTTTACAGTTTGCCATATTTGTATATCATTATAACTGTTCATTATTTTACAGTTTGCCATATTTGTATATTATTATAACTGTTCATTATTTTACAGTTTGCCATATTTGTATGTCATTATAGCTGTTCATTATTTTACAGTTTGCCATATTTGTATATCATTATAACTGTTCATTATTTTACAGTTTGCCATATTTGTATATTATTATAACTGTTCATTATTTTACAGTTTGCCATCTTTGTATATCATTATAGCTGTTCATTATTTTACAGTTTGCCATCTTTGTATATTATTATAACCGTTCATTATTTTACAGTTTGCCATATTTGTATGTCATTATATCCGTTCATTATTTTACAGTTTGCCATCTTTGTATATTATTATATCCGTTCATTATTTTACAGTTTGCCATATTTGTATGTCATTATAGCTGTTCATTATTTTACAGTTTGCCATCTTTGTATATCATTATAACTGTTCATTATTTTACAGTTTGCCATATTTGTATATCATTATAACTGTTCATTATTTTACAGTTTGCCATATTTGTATATCATTATAAATGTTCATTATTTTACAGTTTGCCATATTTATATATTATTATAACTGTTCATTATTTTACAGTTTGCCATATTTGTATATTATTATAACTGTTCATTATTTTACAGTTTGCCATATTTGTATATCATTATAAATGTTCATTATTTTACAGTTTGCCATATTTATATATTATTATAACTGTTCATTATTTTACAGTTTGCCATATTTGTATATTATTATAACTGTTCATTATTTTACAGTTTGCCATATTTGTATATCATTATAACTGTTCATTATTTTAGTTTGCCATATTTGTATATTATTATAACTGTTCATTATTTTACAGTTTGCCATATTTGTATGTCATTATAGCTGTTCATTATTTTACAGTTTGCCATCTTTGTATATTATTATAACCGTTCATTATTTTACAGTTTGCCATATTTGTATATTATTATAACCGTTCATTATTTTACAGTTTGCCATATTTGTATGTCATTATATCCGTTCATTATTTTACAGTTTGCCATCTTTGTATATTATTATAACTGTTCATTATTTTACAGTTTTTCATATCTGTATATTATTATAACCGTTCATTATTTTACAGTTTGCCATATTTGTATATCATTATAACTGTTCATTATTTTACAGTTTGCCATCTTTGTATATTATTATAACTGTTCATTATTTTACAGTTTGCCATCTTTGTATATTATTATAACTGTTCATTATTTTACAGTTTGCCATCTTTGTATATCATTATAGCTGTTCATTATTTTACAGTTTGCCATATTTGTATATCATTATAACTGTTCATTATTTTACAGTTTGCCATATTTGTATATTATTATAACTGTTCATTATTTTACAGTTTGCCATATTTGTATATCATTATAGCTGTTCATTATTTTACAGTTTGCCATATTTGTATATTATTATAACCGTTCATTATTTTACAGTTTGCCATATTTGTATATTATTATAACCGTTCATTATTTTACAGTTTGCCATATTTGTATATCATTATAGCTGTTCATTATTTTACAGTTTGCCATATTTGTATATTATTATAACCGTTCATTATTTTACAGTTTGCCATATTTGTATATTATTATAACTGTTCATTATTTTACAGTTTGCCATATTTGTATATCATTATAGCTGTTCATTATTTTACAGTTTGCCATATTTGTATATTATTATAACCATTCATTATTTTACAGTTTGCCATATTTGTATATTATTATAACTGTTCATTATTCTACAGTTTTTCATATCTGTATATTATTATAACTGTTCATTATTTTACAGTTTGCCATATTTGTATATTATTATAACTGTTCATTATTTTACAGTTTGCCATATTTGTATGTCATTATAGCTGTTCATTATTTTACAGTTTGCCATATTTGTATATTATTATAACTGTTCATTATTTTACAGTTTGCCATATTTGTATATTATTATAACTGTTCATTATTTTACAGTGTGCCATATTTGTATATTATTATAACCGTTCATTATTTTACAGTGTGCCATATTTGTATATTATTATAACCGTTTATTATTTTACAGTGTGCCATATTTGTATATTATTATAACCGTTCATTATTTTACAGTGTGCCATATTTGTATATTATTATAACCGTTCATTATTTTACAATGCGCCATATTTGTATATTATTATAACTGTTCATTATTTTACAGTTTGCCATCTTTGTATATTATTATAACTGTTTATTATTTTACAGTTTGCCATATTTGTATATTATTATAACTGTTCATTATTTTACAATGCGCCATCTTTGTATATTATTATAACCGTTCATTATTTTACAATGTGCCATATTTGTATATTATTATAACTGTTCATTATTTTACAGTGTGCCATATTTAATCTATATTGACCATCATATGTGGACATTCTCTCAAGAATTGCAGCCCCTCAGATGTGTTCTGTCTGGTAAGATGACCCCCATCTCAAAAAATAAATAAGGTGAAAAAAACTCTCTTATATGCAAGGATTTATGGTAATTAGACAAGAGGTTACATAGTAAACCATATTATAATCCAGAACTGCTAATAAATAGGACAGTTAAGGGAAGAACTAAGGAAGAAAGACAAGAATGCAACCATAATACAAGACATTTGATGTTGGTATGGATGCTGAAAGATCAACAGACTTTTGGAAAGCGTCTTTCTGTACGTATTTCATGTAAGGAACTTGTCTCATCTGTTTTAACAGGAGACTTGTGGTCATTTCCACCAGACATTGATCGTCTATCATGTTGGACAAATTTGCCACTTCCAATTTCGTAGAGAAACATAGTGAAATTTCTTCACTTGTGTACAATATCAAAGACACTGTTGTTGATATTATTTATGTCACTAACATTGATTTGTTACTTGTTCCAGAAACTGGAGAATATATATATTTATATTGCTGCTTATGGCTATGATGGCAGTGCACCATCTCTTACAGAGAAAAGGGGCAGAGTTAAGTATAGTTGATTATGGCTTCTTTGATATGTATTACATTGAAAGTCCATTTCAAGTTTCATTTTTTAAAAAGAAGTAGACAGATCATCATTAGAAATGTCAAAGCCTCCAACGAAAGGAAGAAGAGTTGAATTAACTCTAAATATTAAAATTAAACTGATAAAGCCTTAAAGGACTCTAAAAGTGTACCAAAATTGATAATTAGACAATTAGGTGAAAAATATGGAGTTGGAAAATCATCTTAGAAAACAAGGACAAATTTGTTGAGGAATTCGACAAAATTGCAAATAAGGATAATAAAAGATTTGGTGGGACTTTTAAATTTGACAATTTAGTCTGGAATTGGTTCAAACAAGCACATGCAAAAAACATAGTGATATCTGGTCCAATTATACAAGAAAAGGTCATGTTCTTTCTAGATTTATTTAGTTAAGGAGATAATCCAGGTTAAAAAAATCCAAAACCTCCCTAAACCAGACACCTCTCTAAACTGGACAAAATCTATGGTCCAGAGCTTGTCCGGTTTAGAGAGATTACTATTTAGTTTTGTAATATGTTAAGTTACATTATATTATGTACATGTAGTTTTTTGTAATATGTATCTTACTATAGGTAAGTAGTAATTTTATGAATAAATATATTTCCTAGTCTTTATATTTCAGCATATTTTTCAATCAAACATATTAATTTTTCAGAAAGAATGTTATAATGGGTATTGAAGTAACAGATACTGATATCATATTGATCGTTTACATCACACTGGAAAATCAATTAACAGGACCTAACAGGCAGATACTAGCAAAGTTTACCAACTTCCATACTAAGCATAAAATCTTGAAATAATGTGTCTTCTGAAAGGCAAACCATCCCTACTGAACGTATATATCAACAAAGACCTTATCAAGCACTGACAATCCATCTATAAAAGGGCATGAAAACTGTTCGGCAAAGCCTTCAAATGTTTTGAACTTGGGATGGTAAGAAAATTTTCTAGAGACAATGAAAATGTTCATTAAATGGCATTGATTTTTGTGCGAGATAATAAGAACACGACACAAGGAGAATGTCAATCAAGACTAGACAAAATATATCAATACTGAAGGAAAAATCTGCTCTTTTTATGTATATATTTTTCAATAAAAGTAGCTGACAATGTTTGCTGTTTTGCCAGAGTAGTCCAGAACAGTTCACGTAAACAAATCTGTAGAAGATTTGATGAAGAGAATGTGAATACATTTCTATCTTTGAACATAAATTGAATGTTTATATAGTAATGACTTTTTTTATCTTTGGTCATTCAAAAAGTCGTACTTAAAAGTGTTACATGATATCATTTTTTCCTTTGGCACAAAACATTTTAAATTCTGAAATCCTGCATTGCAATTATTCTTTTAAAAATATTTGATTGTGCATTAAAGGTCACCGGTCACCAAATTTATCAATTTTCTATTTTGCATTCCTATGAGTAGAATAGTCAATATTGATGTGTCTGACGTTTTCCCACGCTTTACATTTACCTGTAATCCACTAAAACCTTACCTAAACGAACTGCTAATACTCGGTAGTTGCCGACACCGCTCGTAACTTTCCGGCGACCTAATTGATGACGTACATGGTGTTAAGCTGCTGAGGAAAGACA
Source organism: Anadara kagoshimensis (assembly GCA_021292105.1). Classification (NCBI taxonomy): domain Eukaryota; kingdom Metazoa; phylum Mollusca; class Bivalvia; order Arcoida; family Arcidae; genus Anadara; species Anadara kagoshimensis. The sequence continues at coordinate 40,600,954 of CM037871.1, forward strand.
CATTACCTACATATGTATCCATATATTACATGTGGATATTTGTGGTGTTTTGAAGGCTTTTAAAGTTTGATTTCAAGTCAAAATGATATATTTTGTGAAGTTTGGATATAATAAAATCATTAATGACCGATGAACACGTTTTTTCCACAAAATTCAGAACAAATAAAAGCCAGATTTACACAAGTCCTTCATGCAGCTTTTTAATTGTTTTAAATGTATTCAGATTAAACATTACGAGATAAGTCAGAAAATAAGAGCAGTATAATCATTGAAGACAATTCAAATTATTATGAATGAATTCAGTCAAATATATAGATTTTAAACAATTTTAATTTTCAAAATTAATTTAATTCCGTTATTCAATCAGTTCACCAATTCACACGTTCAAACAGAGACGTATGTCTTGTTCAAATTAACTAATCTACTCTATTTAACTTTCATTTATTCGATTTTCAGATTCCATCAAAAATGACAAATAACATTTACCGGGTATATCATAAAGATATACGCACGTGTCAATTAATGTTGCATATTGTAAGGTAAACTCTGTTAATTACAGGTGGTAGATGTCTACTTCTAAACAGGATGTTTCCCAATGTAGCATATTGATAATCTCTTAATATTACTGGTATGTGAGGGGGTGTAAATCACACTTTGAACGATATTAATTTATTGTGAATAAATGAAAGTTTCACTCGAGTTTTGAGTCCTTAGTTAGTCGAGCACAATCCCACTGGTATCACATTTTGGTGACGTTCTTTTCATCCCATTAAAATTAAGCGAAATAAAGTTATTATATGAATTTTTTTTTTTTATTTTATTTTATCATGGAAACAACGATGATGATGATTATTAAACTTACTGCAAATAAGGAGTAGGAAGCTATTGAATTGAAATTGTTTTCATATTTAAGTAATACTGGGGTGAAATATTTTATTTGAGAGACAATAACAAATTATTTTCTAAACTTTTATTTTGACATTTTCGTTTTACAAAAAACTACAGGTCTTGGACCCAGATTCTACCCGAAAACGGTTTTTTTTATTCATTACATGGGTAAATAATAATCATAATAATAATAATAATAAATCTTTGATTTTAATCTAAAAAGGAATTAAAAATGGGACAATTTCTAAAACAAATATGAATCAATTTGAGGTCATAATATAGCTGTACTAGAGAGAAGAAAAGATTTTTTTTAAATAAAAAACAAAAATTTGGGTTCTTTTTATTATTCCTTATGACAAATAGATAAAAATAAATAAATAAATAAATAATGTAATTAAATAAATAAATGATTAATTAATTAATCAGAGATGTGTAAAGATAATTAAAATAATATTAAATATTAATAAAAATTGAAGTGAACAATATTTTAAATAAACAAGAGGCCCATGGGCCTGATACGCTCACCTGATAACTAATGGCTAGCTGACAGATTTAAAGATAAATACTAAACCCCAATGACTTTTTTTTTTACATCATGATAACCGTTGTATTAATACCTACAACATTCTAGTATACATGCCTACACAAAAAGTTAATAGTTTTCAAGATAATTAACAATTTCAGTATTGTTTCACATCTGTGACCTTGACCTTTGAACCCATGACCTTTTTCTATACATCAAAATGATCGTTGTATCGATACCTACAACATTCTAATATACATGCCTATACAAAATGTTTATAGTTTTTGAGATAATTAAACATTTCGGTATTGTTTCGCATATGTGACCTTGACCTTTAAACCCATAACCTTTTTCTATACATCAAAATGATTGTTGTATCAATATCTACAACATTCTAATATACATGCCTATACAAAAAGTTTATAGTTTTCGAGATAATTAACCATTTCGGTATTGTTTTGCATCTGTGGCCTTGACCTTTGAACCCATGACCTTTTCTATACATCAGAATGATCATTGTATCAATACCTACAACATTCTAATATACAAGCCTATACAAAAAGTTTATAGATTTTGAGATAATTAACCATTTCGATATTGTTTCACATCTGTGACCTTGACCTTTGAACCCATGACCTTTTTCTATACATCAAAATGATCATTATATCAATACCTACAACATTCTAATATACATGCCTATACAAAAAGTTTATAGTTTTCGAGATAATTAACAATTTCAGTATTGTTTCGCATCTGTGACCTTGACCTTTGAACCCATGACCTTTTTCTATACATCAAAATGATCATTGTATCAATACCTACAACATTCTAATATACATGCCTATACAAAAAGTTTATAGTTTTCGAGATAATTAACCATTTCGGTATTGTTTCACATCTGTGACCTTGACCTTTAAACTCATGATCTTTTTCCATACATCAAAATGGTCATTGTATCAATACCTACAACATTCTAATATACATGCCTATACAAAATGTTTATAATTTTCGAGATAATTAACCATTTCGGTATTGTTTCGCGTCTGTGACCTTGACCTCTTGACCTTTGAACCCATGACCTTTTTCTATACATCAAAATGATCGTTGTATCAATACTTACAACATTCTAATATACATGCCTATACAAAAAGTTTATAGATTTTGAGATAATTAACCATTTCAGTATTGTTTCACATCTGTGACCTTGACCTTTGAACCCATGACCTTTTTCTATACATCAAAATGATCGTTGTATCAATACCTACAACATTCTAATATACATGCCTATACAAAAAGTTTATAGTTTTCGAGATAATTAACCATTTCGGTATTGTTTCACATCTGTGACCTTGACCTTTGAACCCATGACCTTTTTCTATACATCAAAATGATCGTTGTATTGATACCTACAACATTCTAATATACATGCCTATACAAAAAGTTTATAGTTTTCGAGATAATTAACAATTTCGGTATTGTTTCGCATCTGTGACCTTGACCTTTGAACCCATGACCTTTTTCTTTACATCAAAATGATCGTTGTATCAATACCTACAACATTCTAATATACATGCCTATACAAAAAGTTTATAGTTTTCGAGATAATAATTATAATCAGAGGTAAAAAAAATTAGGTCACGACCTTCACATATGACCTTGACCTCATTTTGAAGATACTAACAAGAAGATGTCAAAACTGAAAACCCCATGTCATTATCTGGTCAAATAGTCAAGTTATAACAATTTGAAGCTATTTTACGATTTTTTCAAAATTAAACGCAAAAACGCGTAACCTATTTTTTATCCGATTTTTACAAAATGAAAAACTATAGGCTTAAGACCCTAGAGAAGCCAAATATCACATCAGATTTTTTCTCCAATCAGTACTTTCGGAGAAGAAGATTTTTTAAGATTTTTGCACCCCTAGGTCACCTTGACCTAGTTATGGTAGCCATGGCAACGCCACGAACAAATCTGAATTGCACCGGCCCATATATACTTCTGACAAAGTTTCATTAAAAACTGTCCAGTAGTTTCAGAGGAGAAGTCGAAAATAGGTGTTAACGACGCACACACGCACACACGCACACACGCACATACACACGCTGCGCTATGCCATAAGCTCACATGACCTTCGGTCAGGTGAGCTAAAAACGGAATTTTGGTTTTTTTTTTACTATTTGTTGCGATAAATAGATATAAATAAATAAATAAATAAATAAATAAATAAATAAATAAATCAAAGAGATATGTAAAGATAATTAAAATGATATTAAATATTAATGAAAATTAATATGAACAATAGTTTAAATAAAAAACGGAAATTTAGGTTCTTTTATTATTTGTCGTGATAAATAGATATAAATAAATAAATAAATAAATAAATAAATTTTAAAAGAAATGTAAAACTATGTTTTGTAAAAGTATTAGTAAATAGTATATCATACTTAGAGCAAACACAAATATAGTATTTCTTATTATTATGTTTATTTTTTATTTATTTTTTTTTCTGCTGAAGGAAACTGAAATACCCAATGCTAAAAAATAAATAAATATATAAAAACACTAGAAGTTATTTCCGATAAATCTGGGTAATAGATGCAGTTCACTATACAAGCTTCATTTACTAAATAGCTGGGATAACACCTTCTGCGTCACTTCCGGTTTTGTGCCCTTTTACTACCAAAGGGAGATAACACAGTTTTTCAACAGTTTCAGGACTTTAATTTACGCTGTAAAAAAGGACAGAAATGATTAAAATCTGTTATTTGTGGCTAAATCGGCTTTTTATGATGTAATCTTTCATAAAATAGTACTAATAAAAATTCGGTTTTTGGTGACCGGTGACCTTTAAGTGCTGAAAATGGTGCTACTCTATCATTATCAAGCAAATTTTAAAGTTTGCCTAAATTTTTAAATTTAATATAAGAATGACAGTCAAAATTACTATAAAAGTAATACTAGTATGTCCTAACAAAGGAGTTGTGATGAGAAAATAGGTACAGGTACACTGTTGATAAAAAAAAAATCAAAAGCACAAAAAGTAAAAAGCCATACATGTCTTTTCTATACTCCTTGGTTAAATGCAAGATGTACATGAAGTAGAACATTTCTATTTTTTATGAAAGCAATTATTATTGGAAAAATTTACACCTGTATTTTGTCTCTGCTGCTTTGCTTTGACAAGGAACAAAATTTAATTAAACATGCAGAACACTTGAAAAAAATGTGTTCAAAAGAGGTCATTATCAGTTAACTGATGCCTATGTCTCAATTTTTATTACCACATATAACCGTACGCATGTAACTTCATACATCGATTGAATCTGATTAAACAGCCCAATTTAGAATTAAAACAGAATTTTATTGATATTTTTCCAAAAAGTTGGTGTCTAAATGATTGATGATCGAACTTTGATCATGATGAACTGCAAAAAATGATCCAACCGGCAAATGGCAAAAACAAAATGGCGGATCTAAAACCATACTTACGTTTTTTTTATAAAATAGTCTATTATTTTGACCCAAATATGACAAATTTCTATTAAATATACTTTAATTATCACTAAATTAATGTATTTATAGCCAAAGTTATAAAACCCATGTATATGTATACTATAAAATATGGGTGTAAAAATATGTGGTAATAACACATTTATTATTGACACATACGGGACAATAACCACTTCGTTTTTCATAATATTACAGCAAAAACAAGCATTCTGAGAGTATTGCAAAACAATACATAGTCCCCTACCAGTCGCATATTTCACTAATCCCAAAGTTTTAGGTAAAATGTACCTTATTATATGGTACAAAGATTTATAGTTATAAATTATATGTGTTGTTCAAGATGTAAAGCAAAACTTGATCATAGTAAAATCAAAAACCAGCAATGGAGTTCTCAAAAATTCATTATCTGCAAGCATGTAGAAAAAAGTGCAAAAAACTGAAATTTCATTGAATTTTCAATGTTCTAAGGGCCATAACTCCCATAAAAACTAGTGGAATAAAACGAAATGTAAACTTGATCTGTAACTCATCATGGTTGACCTGCATACCAAAAAACAATTCATTAACTGCAAGCGTGTAGAAAAAAAGAGCGGAAAACTGAAATTTCAGTGAATTTTTTAAAGTTCAAAGGCCCAAAACTCCCGTAAAATTAGCAGATGGAAACGAAACATAAACTTGATCTGCAACTCATCATGGTAGAGTCACACACCAACATTAGTTCCATTTCTGCAAGCTTGTAGAAAAAAGTGCGGAAAACTAAAATTTCTGTGAATTTTCAAAGATCAAAAGGCCATAACTCATGTAAAAATTTGCAGACCAGAATGAAAAGCTAACTAACTTGATCTGCAACTCATCATGGTAGACTCACATACCAAAAATCAGTTCATTATCTAAAAGATTTTAGAAAATAAGTGTTGAAAACTGAGGCGTGACAGACGGACAGAGCGCAAACCTAATGTCCCATTCGGCTTTCGCCGGTAGGGGACTAAAAAACCTCAATAAAATGTGCAAAACACTTATCTTTTAAAGCATTAGTGTTTACGAAAACCAGCCGTTGCCAGTGAAGCAATGCCCATGCCTGTCTCAGCTCTTTTTTTAAATAACAAGAAAACAGAATTAAACATGCAGAACACTTATCTTTAAAACTTAAACATTGATGAAAACCAAAATTACCAAGACATTTAATGTTCATGCCTCCTTCCTATTCTTTTGTAATGGCAAGAAAACTTAATTAAACATGAAGAATACTTAGGCCAAAGATTTCTTCTAATGCTCTTAAAAAAAATTTGGGTCAAAAGGTAGGCATTTTTTAAAATTTTGTTTTAAATTTTGACTATATGGAGCAAGGATGCCAACTTTAACAGTGCTGGTCAAAATATTGTCATAAAAACGTAAAGGTAGACATAAAAACAATTGGGTTTGCGGAAACTACTATTTTAGTCTTATATTTAAAATATTAATGTTGAGTAAAGCAAACTGGTCAGAAAAGTAACACCTGCATCTTGTCTTCTTTATGACAAGATACGAAACTTAATGAATTACGAAATACAGTACAGACCTGTCGAAAGTTTAACACTGAGCTAACGAAAAGAAGTTGACCCTCATTTACTGAGTTGCGGTGATATGGATAACTTGGGGTAGAAAAGTAGCCGAGATAGTAGATGTCCAAAAGATGGCAAGATATAATTTATGAGAAATGAAATAAGCTGCTGATTCGGCACTAATCCGTTAGTTTAGTGTTAAACTTTCGACAGGCCTGTATTGTAAAACCTAATTAAACAAGAGACATAACTTAATTAAACTGTTGAAATAATAAAACTCTTATCTCTCTATCTTCTCTCTATCTTCTCTTTGAACACTTATTTTTCACCATTTCTGGCTGCTAATATCTTTTTTGTTGATAAACTTCTTTGTCTTTGTCTGAATGTTTAGAAATGGCGACTGGATTTGATTTAAAAGGAGTTAATTCTGCATCTGCACATGTTCTTTTTCAGCACCAAAACATACACTATATACCTCTACTCTGTCAAACCAACCATCCAAGGCAATGATATCCAACTCAAATGACCTTTCAAACAGAACCGTCTTCAATAGCACTTCTCCAGACACTCCCAAATGGTCATCTCAATAATTTTGATGGTTTCCTTATTAATATGCTTACCATGCAAAGATGAACCATCATTATGAACACCGTAAAAACTTTGGCATGTTCTTGTGTTGTATTGAACAGTATTGTTAGCATTGATGAGACGAGTTTGTGTACTCTTTACCAACCAGGTAAATGGCATAAAGCATTCCAGTTTGATGACAGCTCTTTGAAGGTCTTTCCAGACTCGATTTGTAGAAGTTCTACATATTGTCAAATGGACTGTGGTTCATTTCATTTACTCATCTCAAGTACTGGCTCTGACACCTAAAATATATATAGTGTATACAGTTTCACCTTCAGTTTAGAGCTTAGCAATTATGTACAGATTGCACATTTTAAATGTGTTTTACACACTGTAAAGTAAATGGGATGCATCATTCATGCAAACATAGACTAAGCAAATATTGCTACTTAAAAATGTTTCAAATACAAAAGATTTGTTATACGAAAAGTACCCAATTCCTGATTCAACTTCAAAATTAAGTGATAATATATCTCAAGTGAAATCAAACTGATGTAAAGTATAATTTAATGTGACAGGTTCCAAGACTAAATACTGGTATTCTTTATCTCTGTTGTTTGACAAAAGTACAAGTAAATGAGACAGTTCTTAACTAATTTTAACTATAATTTGGAGAACGTTTAGCCAATGTCAGCATACTTGCCTACCCTTTCTCGAGACTAGGAGTAAGTTTGGGTAGATTCTGATCGCAAGTTTTACAAGTTCAGTCATAAGGATTCATGTATTTTGAATTGACAAAACATGGATATTCTGCATAAAACTCTGGTTTGAATTTTTGATCACATCATTTCTTTGAGCATTTTAATTTGCAGCTAAAAATTCCAACTGGCAGCTAAAGATCATTGCTTTCATGACCATGAGGTTAAGAAGCCATTTATAACCAAATGTACAATAATGGATCCCCTGTCTTTCGCACTTGAACAGTATTTATGCATTGCCCTTTGCTCAAATTGAATTGAAGGAAGTGGACATTTTACTATATATACATTATTATACACAGACTAGAAAACAATTTCAACTCCAATTTCCGGAAATTACCAGATTTTCTGTTTTAGTTGTAAGTTTTAACTGGCAATCGTAAGGTTGTAATTTTAACTTCAAAATCATACAACTTATGCCAAAATCCTAAGGGAAGCCAAGTATATGTCAGTATAATGTAATAGGGATTAGGGAGAGTTATATGTTGTATGTGGCAAGTTTGCCTCCCCGAGTGTTTGCTAGTACAAGATGGAGTATAAAACACACTCACACATTTCCTAAATACACATACTTGTTCTAATATTAATCCTTAGAGACTAGCTTCCCCTTGGTTGCAAATAGCTAAATAATTGCTGATGCAACGTTACAACAAGATTAAATTATGTGTGATGTTAACCAAGCTTAGCAGAACAAGTTTTATGATTGAACATTAATTTGAACATTGATTTAGCAACTAACATACCTTTAATAACAAATCATTTAACTGAAGTAGTGTCTGTTCTTTTTGAATTACTATGGAGCTGACCATATTCTACTGAATAAATCTGAAGAACATATGTCTTCGTTGTATTCCTGGATTCCTGTATAATAAATCAAATGGTGATTAAATACATTGTACTTTACCAGTAAATTAAGATTCAAGAGCATAAAATTCTGGTATGTATGTTGACCTGTTATGAAATTTAGAAGACGGGTCATCGGAACCCCCCCGGCACTTTTCAAAACTAACTTGATAAGTACAGGGTTCCCATACCAGACTTCATTCAAAATTCCCTGAAAGAAATACTAAACTGGCTGCCTCAGTGTAAGTGAAAGAATCTTGACTGGGATTTAAAAGTTAAAACTTCAGTACTCCACTCCAATTCATTTGCCAACTCAAAACATACCTGTATCACTTATCATCACTGTATAGTTCAATCCTTATTTTGTCATCTCAAATTCTGAAATCTTTTGTTAGATGTGGTATACTTTCTGTATGATTCAGATCTGGAGTTGACAAGCTTCATGGATGACCAATATACATGTACCATTCCCCTATGTATTGGTATTGACGTGTTCATCTATATTCTGTTGATGTTTATCCTAAATAACTGTTCAGGAGATACCTGTATAATAAAACAAGAGTTGACAAAAGTAAGTGTAACTTTACCAGCAGTTTCTACACATAATTGACGTATCACCGGCCACGCCCACAATGTTCCGACACTGGCCACCATCACGGTACCAAAGCAGCGTCACGGCAACTAATGACGTTCTAGTGTCAGTGACGTCATTAAACCACACAATTCAGGCGGAGTTTTTATTCTTTTTGCTTGTAATTCAAGCATGTCGACCCTATGGCGGAATAAAGTGGGCGTGGCCGGCGATCCGTCAATTATCTATGTAACCGTGGTTCTTTGACAGAAAATCACACGATTCAGTGGGTTGTTGTAAATCGTTTTATTTGTTGTTATATCACAAGTTTATAGGATGATTCACATCACTACAATTAAACAAATAACAATAATAAATACTAAGATTACACAACCTATGTACAATAAACATAAAATAGAATCGCCCGTCCCATTTCCAGTTTACTATCACGTGATACATCATGTGACTTAAAAATAATCAACATGGCACGCAAAATACTACGTTTTTCACAATTGGAACAATTGGGAAAATTACTGGAATTATTAAATTAAATTATAAATACTTGACGGAATCCAGGAATATGTTCTAAACATTATAGTTATAAAAATAGTAGATGAATAACTTATATTTGTTGACTTTGTAACGTAAAACAAAATGTACTTTACAAAGTCAACAAATATAAGTTATTCATCTACTATTTTATTTTATTTCTATTTTATGTTTATTGTACATAGGTTGTGTAATCTTAGTATTTATTATTGTTATTTGTTTAATTGTAGTGATGTGAATCATCCTATAAACTTGTGATATAACAACAAATAAAACGATTTACAACAACCCACTGAATCGTGTGATTTTCTGTCAAAGAACCACGGTAACAAAATGGCGCCCAACGTGTTCTACCAGTTATAGAATGGACGACACCAACGCAACTTCCGTTTCCGGTTGGATAGAAAGAAGAAATTAGTGTTTAGTCTATAACGTGTTTGCAGTTTTACATATTGAATTTGTGATTATTCTAGAAGCCTGATCAGGTAATTTATATTGCGCGTGTGTGATTTGAATATATTTCCGATTAAAAAAGACTTGGCGATTTTACAAGCAGGACTTGTTATATATTTTCGTCGTTTTCGACAGTTTACAGATTTGTACATTCATCATAACAACGACAACGTGTTCTTCTGACTTTATAGATTATCATTATAATGCATTGACAATTGTTTATCGTTCTATCATTACAGGCTTATTTGACATTTATATCGCATGTGATATTGTTCCTGTGTTCCCTGGTTATTTATTTATTTATTTATTTTCGGCGTGACCCAATTTTGATTTATTATGTTACTAGATCTATAATAATATTTTTGTAATTATTATTATTATCCGTGTGACCTACTTTTGTTTGTTATCCCGTGTGACCCAAATATTTGTTTATATTGTATAATACTTTTGGTATACAGTGTATTTTGATCGTATACCAAGTGATAACACTTAGACATTTTATTTTATGTTATTGACTGATGTGACTCATTGTTTTTTTTTGTTTTTCCAATGCAAACAGGTCATGATTTTTTTTATTGACCACAAAGGCTATTATTTTTTTGTGTGCAAGTTTATGGAGTGCATTAACAATTAATAGCATTCTGTTTCTACCATCCATAGTTTTACTTTATTTGTTCTCTGCATACAAATAAAGTTAACTTTATTATACACACTTCAACACATTGTCCATACTGTGCCATACATTTACAGTTGTCCATAAATTGTTGCATACACAATCAGGTAGCCATCAGCAAGTGTTCAGTGGGTTTGTTCTAATGCCCTTAGAACGCTCTAACGCTCTTGCTTATATTTTCTACTTTATGTTCAATCCTTTGTATGTATATATGTTCATTATATGTTATATGTATTTTATGTTATAACCGACTCATACCGCCGTGTTTGTCGTGACATCGCGCTGTTTGCAGTCAGTACCATTCCGTCGTTTTATAGTGGTATTACCGTAAAATTCTATTTCAGTTAGTTAAGGTCACATGTTATATTTAATTGTACAAATATAAAGGTCACAGGTAAAATTGTATATATTATGATCACTATATAATTTGTATTTCACACATTGTATCATTGTATTGTATAGTTGAGACTGGTGGATCTAGGGGGATCATCAGTGTAGTTAGTGATCTAGGGGGATCATCAGTGTAGTTAGTGATCTAGGGGGATCACCAGTGTAGTTAGTGATCTAGGGGGATCATTAGTTTAGCCTCAAGTGTATCATTTGTTGGATTAGTTGTCGTGTTGTTGATTTGTGGTTTGGGATTTTTGTGTTATTTTTGATACGTCATCTTTACATCAACTCGTTGTTATTACACATTGTCATAAACTGCGTATCATATATAGCAACAAATCCTCGTCAACAATAAACAACTGTATACCGTACATTATACATCACTTATTCGCATTATTACACATTATTATCTTAGCAATTTACAATCATGGCTTTTAAGTTTGAAGAGGATGAATTAAAAGATGACTTAAATGTTGAGGAACCAGAGGAAAGTTTATCTGAGGTGGAGTTAAAATTACTGCAAGTATTTGCAACGATGGGCACTAAACCAAAATTAGAAACTGTTGCGGAATTGAGGCAATTTATGAAGGATTATCTGAAATCTACAGATGAGGATGTGCCTAAAACCGAGTCCGTAACGGCAAAGCATCCAGTTTCAGTAACACCGTTATCAACGTCAGCATCTATTGCTACAGCAATACCGGCTACAACAACACCGTCTGTTATGAGCATGTCATCGGTTACAACACCAGCAGGGTCATCAGCTACTACTGTAATGTCAGCACCATCTATGCAGCCACCACGTTTGGAACATTTTCAGGTGACAGTAATAGCAAAGCGGATTCAACATTTGATATTTGGAAATTTCAGGTTGAAAGATTAGTAAAGTCTGGATATTCAGAATGCGTCATTAAAAATGTGATAGATCGGTCACTTAAGGGGTCAGCATTAAGAATAGCGATGAGATTGGGTACAGAGGCATCAGTCAGTCAGATTGTAAGCAAGTTGCAAAAAGTGTTTGGTCCTGTTGATGTAGAGGAAAAGATCATGGCGGAATTTATAGTGCCAGACAACTAGCCAATGAGGATGTTACATCATGGGGATGTCGTTTAGAGGAAATTTTAAACAGGGTTATTGATTCAGGAAAGGTTTCAAGATCTCAGGCTAATGATAAACTACAAGCAATGTTTTATGAGGGACTTAGACCTGAACTACAGGATATATGTGGTCATTTACACAAAACCATTGATGATTTTGATGAGTTGAGGGTTGCTGTAAGGGAAGTGGAATATAACAGAAATAGGAGGTCAGGAGATACAAAACATAATAAAGTTACGTCAAAGGCAGCAGTAAGTTCAAATGATCAGGGCTCCGAGATGAAGGAATTAAGAGGGATGATAAATAAGTTGACAACAGAGGTAACATCGTTAAAGAACCAATTTCAATCTCAACATCAAAGAGGAAGTTTTAGTCAATCTCAACATCAAAGAGGAAGTTTTAGTCGGTCCAATAGAGGAAGTGGAGGTTATAATAATTTTGGAAGTCGACATTTACCTCATCAACAACAGGATGATAAGACTACAGAATATAAGGAACCAGATGTTGTGGTTGACGAAGTACCAGTAGATGAGGGACCAGTATGCTTTCGCTGTAGACAGCCAGGTCATTTACAGATTGGGTGTAGAGTTAGGTTGGATCATTCTCACAGAGGAACTTTAAACTCCAGGAGGTCTACTCGAAGAAGGGGACGCTGGTAGACTGTAAAAGGAGGTTCCCTTGTATGAAGCAGAATTTACAACAGTCTGGGGTACCAAGTGGATTAGTTGGGGAGTGTAATGAGGTGGAGGTTAGAGTTAATGGTATTATTGCTACTGCATTATTGGATACAGGGAGTACAGTTAGTACTGTTAGTAGAACTTTTTATGACAATAATTTATCTCAAATACCCATAATGCCCTTGGATGATTTACTTAAGATTGAGTGTGCGGATGGACTTTTATTGCCATATGAGGGATTTATAGAAGTAGATATTGCTGTTAAGGGTATACCTATTGATGAGGAACAACACTGTCTTCTACTAGTAGTTCCAGATAGTCATATAATATCAATGTTCCACTATTACTTGGTACGAATATAATGGATCATATGAGGAGTGTATGTGAAAACAAGTTTGGTGCTCGATATTTACAAACAGCAGATTTACATACGTCATGTTATCTAGCCTTTAGATGTTTGTCACTACAGGAAAAGAATTTAAACAAGAACAGTAACCGCATTGGAATTATTCGATCAGCAGAAACAAGAAATATCATTATACCTGCAAATAAAACTGTGGCTATATCAGGATTCGTCGACAAAGAGATTAAATACCATAACACATGTGCACTTCTTCAACCATTTCAATCTACTACCACTTCATTATCAACAGACTTAGACATCTCACCGACTTTACACTCTTATAAATATCACAACAATGGACTTATAAATGTTGAAATTTCAAACATAACTACTCGGACCATCGTTGTGAAACCACGCAGCATTATATGCGAATTACAACCAGTGAAGGTGGAGGATACATCTGTACAGAATTTACAAACTTCTGAAAATATTTCAACAGCATTTTTAGATAAAATAAGTTTTGCAGAAAAACACTTACCTGAAGATGAAATAATTAATTTAAAACAACTGATAATGCAATATGAGGACATTTTTTCAAAAGGGGATTTGGACATTGGCAAAGTACAAGGAGTGAAGCATTATATCAAACTAACAGACGATACACCTTTCAAACAGAGACATCGGAGAATTCCACCGGCAATGTATAATGAAGTTAGAGATCATTTAAAGGAATTATTAGCATGTGGTATTATAAGGAAGTCACATAGCCCATTAGTAGTAACATTGTACTGGTAAGAAAGAAAGACAACTCCTTGCGTATGTGTGTGGATTTTAGAATGCTTAATGCTAGGACTCAAAAGGATAACTATGCATTACCACGTATAGAGGAGATATTGGATTCGTTAGCTGGAAATCGTTATTATACAATCTTAGATGCTAAGTCAGGATATCATCAGTTGGAAATTAATGAAGCGGATAAACATCGCACTGCATTTACAGTTGGTTCATTGGGTTTTTGGGAATTTGTACGTATGCCTTTTGGATTATCAAACGCTCCTGCTACGTACCAGAGGTTTATGGAAAACACACTTGATGGGCTCAATCACAATATTTGTTTGGTGTTTTTGGATGATGTGATTGTGTTTTCACGCACTTATGAGGAACATCTGGATAGGTTGCATCAGGTTTTTACCAGGTTTAGAGAATGTGGTCTGAAGTTGTCTCCAAAAAAGTGCTCATTTTTACAAGAACGAGTTAAATATGTAGGGCACATTGTCTCAGCGGATGGAGTAGCTACGGATCCGGAAAAGATCAGGAAAGTAAAAGAATGGCCTATACCTAAGAATCCAGATGAGGTCCGACAATTTTTGGGTTTCTGTGGTTATTACCGGAAATTCGTCAAGGATTTCAGTAAAATTGCTAAACCGTTGTCTCAACTAATGCCTCCTCCCATAAAGAAGCACCGAAGGAAACAAGCTTATGATTTGTCATCATGGAGTTGGAATTCGGAACATCAAGCGGCATTTGAACAACTTAAGTCAGCTTTGACCTCAGCCCCTGTTCTTGGATACCCGGATTTCACCAAACCGTTTGAACTCCATACAGATGCTAGTTTAGTTGGCCTCGGTGCAGTTTTATATCAGGAACAACAAGGAGTTAAGCGGGTCATTGCATATGCAAGTAGGGGTCTCAGTAAGGCAGAACGGAATTACTCCATACATAAGTTAGAGTTTTTGGCGCTTAAATGGGCAGTGTCTGAGAAATTCCACGATTACCTTTATGGGCGTAAATTTGTTGTATATACAGATAACAATCCTCTAACTTATGTGTTGTCATCAGCCAAACTTGATGCCACTGGACACCGTTGGTTAGCCTCACTTGGAGAATACAACTTTGATATTAAGTATCGTCCTGGGAAAGCTAATGTTGATGCAGATTGCTTATCACGGTTTACCGATCAGCAACTGGAGGATTCCAAGGATGCATCTCAGCCTCAAGAGTTGAGTATTGACTCAGTCAAAGCAGTTTGTCAAGCAGCTTGTCCTTGTCCATTTATTGAATGTTTGCCTTGTGATGCGGCAGTTATAGACAAAAATTTTGGTGATGAAGATCTGGGTCAGGATATATGCAGTTTTACTAATCGCAATTGGAGATCAGCTCAAAGTGGAGATCCGTTTTTGGCTTCATGGATGAGAGCCGTTAGGGAGGGGAGGAAGCCGAAGAAAAGAACAGCATCGGATTGTTTGATGATGGCTAAAGTATTTCATCAGTTACAATTTGAGAATGGAGTTCTTACTCGTGTAACTAATGTGGATGGACTACCCAGGAAACAAATAGTGTTGCCATCAAGGTATATTGAGGATGTTTTGCAAGGTCTTCACAACAATGTTGGTCATCCTGGACGGGACAAGACACTAAGCTTACTGCGAGATAGGTTTTTCTGGCCTCGCAAGGCCAAGGAATATATAAAGAATTGTCAACGATGCATTTTACGCAAGACACCATCAAAGAACATAAGAGCACCACTGGTCAATATAGTCACCACTCAACCTATGGAATTGGTGTGCATCGATTATCTCACCTTGGAGACTTCGAAGGGCGGTTACAGCAATGTCCTCGTAATTACTGACCATTTTACTCGGTATGCGCAGGCTGTGCCAACTAGGAACCAAACAGCGAAAACAACAGCTGACGTACTGTTTAATAATTTTTTTGTGCACTATGGTTTCCCTCAGCGCATTCACTCGGATCAAGGAGCAAACTTTGAAAGTAATCTCATCAGAGAGTTGTGTGAGACCACAGGAATCGACAAAAGCCGCACCACACCATATCATCCATCTGGTAATGGAATGTGCGAACGATTCAACCGCACACTTCTTGATATGCTCGGACTTTACAACCACAACAGAAGAACGACTGGAAGAGTCATATATCTGCTCTTGTCCACGCCTATAATTGTGCAAGACACGATAGTACAGGCCAGTCCCCTTATCTGTTGATGTTTGGCCGCTATCCCAGATTACCAGTGGATTTAGCTTTTGGGATTAATCTTAACGAAGACCACAAGTCACATACAAAGTATGCAGCAGACTTAAAGGAGCGACTCAGTAAATCCTATGAATTGGCTAGTAAAGCATCTCAAGCAGCACAGACACGTCAGAAAACCAATTACGATATAAGAGCTCGAGGTGCAGTTGTTCAAGTTGGTGATAGGGTTTTGGTGAGGATCGTGGCCTTTGATGGGAAGCATAAGATTAGTGACAAATGGGAAGAAGACGCTTATGTTGTGTTAAAGCAGCCAAACCTTGGAGTTCCAGTATATGTCATCAAAAAGGAAAATGGAACTGGAGGACAGCGCACTTTGCATAGGAATCTTCTTTTACCCATTGGTACACTTCCATTACATTCAACGACTCATAAGCCAAAGCCCAAGTTACCACCGAAACCAGCTTGGCTCCGCAACAAGACGAGGCGAGAAACTAAAAGTGACACACCGGATGCGACAAACCAAATAATAGACTCGGATTCAGATTCTGGTTCAGAGTTAGATATAATTTTGCTGGAAGCCTCAAAAGTGGATGACGTCATAGTAACCAATGACGATACAGATTCCGCTGTGGATAATGTTGATATTTCTCAGGATACCGGTGACGACCGTACTAATTCTGTAGAAATGGAGGATTCAGTACCAGATGGTGACGGCCATACCCTTCCAGGAGAAGGAGGTATTCTGGACTCTCCAGTTGATTTAGGAGATAATGGGGCAGTTATGGATGTAGATGATATATGCTTGGATCCTGACAATGCGAGTGTTCATGTTGCAGATCATACTGATACTGCAGATGCTGTACATTCTGGAGAAATGTCAGAATTGAAGAGTACAGAGGTCAGACTACCAGCTGCATCTACAGAACAGATAGAACCAGAACAGAATTCCTTGGAGTCTTCACAAAGAATGGAATTAGATCAGGATAGAGTGGATTTAGCTGAACCGGAACAGCACTTACGTAGATCCACAAGGGAAACTAAAGGAAAGCCACCGGACAGATACTTCAAGGATTTTGTGACATTTAGAGCAACAGTAAAGAATGATTGGATGAACAGAGCAGAGTACTTGAGACATATGAGATCGGAGTTCAGTAATGTCGAAGATGCAGTTGCGCAAGCCATCATTAAAGTAGTGACAGAGAAGTAGCGGATGGGGACATCCTTTTTCGAAGAGGGGAAGTTTGTAGCAGACTGAAATTTATTGTAAGATATTGTAAATATATAGTTTTAATAAATTATCTGTTTTAAATTTGAAATTGTCTTGTTGAATACTTTTGTCTTGTACTGTACTGTGATGTCTTTTGTGTCACCCTGTATTTGTGTTTGTTTACTTTGAGTTATCTTTCTTGGTTCACTGACCATATCCTTTGGTCATCTAAGGTCCATTTTCATTGGTTCACTACAAGTTGTATTGCTAGTGAGTATAAGAGTTGCTTTCTGTGCAGTATATATGAGGCTTGTTTGGGTGTGGCATTGTCCCTACAGATTCTTCATACACATATTTAAAAGGTGCGAAAATGTGAAGTTGTTTGGCAGTCCATAGTTTTTTTATCATCTTTGGACCACATCCATTGATGTGAATCATCCTATAAACTTGTGATATAACAACAAATAAAACGATTTACAACAACCCACTGAATTGTGTGATTTTCTGTCAAAGAACCACGGTTACACGGTAACTTTACCAGCAGTTTCTACACATAATTGACGTATCACCGGCCACGCCCACAATGTTCCGACACTGGCCACCATCACGGTACCAAAGCAGCGTCACGGCAACTAATGACGTTCTAGTGTCAGTGACGTCATTAAACCACACAATTCAGGCGGAGTTTTTATTCTTTTTGCTTGTAATTCAAGCATGTCGACCCTATGGCGGAATAAAGTGGGCGTGGCCGGCGATCGGTCAATTATCTAGTCTAACTAAAAACTGACAATGGTGTTCATGCAGCCCAAGGTCATAACAGCGCTCAAGATAATTTTTGATGCATAATTCTTCATGAAGGCTGAAGCACAGATTTTTGTTGCAATGCTTATGGTAATATGGATAAAATCAGTACTTGAAAATCAGCAATAGTTTTTTTAGAATTATGTTTGGTTTCAAATATTCAATATCTTGTTAATCTTTAAAAGGAAATTAAATCGTAGAAAACCTCAACCGTAAATTGTCAAGTTTTAAAAAACCTCGCATTTCTTTAAAAAACTCTGGCCCCTATTCACTGCTCTATGATGTTGAATATATTAACATCTCTTCATTTAAATTAATTCATTATATAAGGTGAAAACTATTTTTACCAAGAACGTGTATTTTTTGCACAATGTTCATTAAAAAATGCAACAAACATTTTTAAAAAACTTCAAGCATCAATTCCTGCTTTATTTTGATTTATAAATCTCCACACTTGTGTAGGCAATTTTATAATTGTACCCCTTTTTCACGTTTTTCAACCAAATGGTTTTCACTTGTATTTTCCTACTTAGATGACCCTTAAATGTTTTATAATACTCTGGCATATCAAGTACAAGTCTCCAGTGTTGTCACTGTTTTGGTCTAAACTAAAAACAACAACCCTTTTTCGTTCTAAATACAGATGCTCTGAGACTTAAATGTGTCGTTGCATCATTGCCTTTGTTTTTGTTAGACTTTTGAGACTTTGTCAATATTGTTTTCCCTAACCTGAAACATGAAAAATTACCTGTTTCTCTCACAAACACTGTGAATCAATCATCACCAACTGTGTCAAAAATAAAGCGCCAAATCTTAATTCGTAAATCCCTCCTTTTGCGGGAGAACCTGTTGTGTATTACTTGTAAATCCATGGCCACACAAATTGCAAGGAAAGTGATTTGTAATTACGTTTGGCGGCAAGACAAAAACAATAAGTATCCCATCAGACACTAGTGGTCAAACCAGTCCTAAAGCATTCAACCATAGAGGTCAGCAACACAGACTGGACTGTGAACATCGTACTAATCAACATTAGACCGCACTTTCAACTATATTTCTAGCCAATCACAGGCTTGTGTGGAACTGTGATCCGCCCCTTTCTTCACTGTGACCCGCCCCTTTCTTCATATAATAGTAATAGTAACACACGTAAAGCAGAGTACTGTTCTGCTTCAGAGAACACAATCTAAACTAAGAAAGAAAGGGCAAAAACCGAATGAAATTAAGATGGAAATTTAAAAACAAACCCCTCAATTTCAAATTTAAATAATCACATAATACAATTCCATGACCGTCTTGAATCAAATTATGTTCCCACTTTTGATTGAATTATCCAATCAAAATACTCTAATCTGTAGAAAGTCAAATAAATATAATCCAAAAGTTATATATTCATCCAAATCTTTTGGTCACTTTTAATAGAGACATATCTCTGCTTTTAATTTGCAATTGTACATAAACAATATTTGAATATCAAATTTGATCATCATCAATTTCATAATTCACTCGGCATTCAGTCTGGATTTTGCAATAACTGGCACTTAGACATTATTTTCTTCATTTCCCAGTTTTTGGTGGTGTTAATAAGTTAACCAAAAAAAATAAAAAAAAAATAAAAATTGAACGCACATACTAATCCAGCGGCATCTTCAGAAAATTTGGTAGTCTACACCTTGGTCACTCATTTTAAAGACTGCATTACGGGGTGGAACTTGACCAGCACAATAAATTATATGTTTTCAAGGATGAATGACAATGATCTTTGTTACATCGTTGAAAAGGTCAACCCTCTCACTTTTTTTCTCTAACAGGTGACCATTAGTTTGAATGAATAGCTGGGTTAATGATTTTCATCCAGTTGCGTCATATTGGAAAGTGTGGTCTAAATTGGTTAGATTACATAAGACAAAAGAAGGGCTGCGCTGCGATCCGCTCCGCCTCTTTCTTATGCCTGAAGATTTGTCCCTATACAACTCACAAAAATATCAAAACCTAATACAAAATCGACTATTCTTTTCTTCAATCACAGTTAATGTACTACCAGCGACATTTAAATATGTAATAAATGTTGAGGTAATACTAAATTCCAGGTGCATTATAAATAGATGAACAGATAAAAGGGTTGTGTGGGACCCCTAGATGTAGTAACTACCACAAATGTAGTAACGGTCACAAATGTAATAAAATTGTGTCACATATGTAGTAACGAACCACAAATGTAGGAACGACCGTTACCACAAATGTAGTAACAATTTTTGTTACCACAAATGTAGTAAATGAAAACCGCTATATGTAGTAACGAAAAATTTTTAATCTGGACGTTAGAAACCAACATTTAAGGTGCGTTCTAACCCGATAGAAGCGACTGTTGTTCCGTTAGAAGTGACTTTTAACCCGATAGAAGGAAATTCTATTCCGGTAGAAGTGGCTCTGATTCCGATGGCTTTATGAAATACCAAACTACCAAAGAAAAATATATGTATAAATTGTTCATTTTGCTGGGTTTTTTTCTATTTACTTGAAAATTATTAGTGTCACATATAAATCGGCACATTACAAAATGATTAACATAACATCTAATAGTAATTCCGTTATACTACTAGTTTCTGATAATCCGCCTTGTAGGGTTGTACCCTTGAATACCCATGTACGTATGTTATGTATTATGCGATGAGCGATAATGCATATTGGCCTTTTATTTTCATTATACTTCGGTTTGTAAAGTACATGTAAAATTCAATTTTTAAATTTAAGTTTCTGACTTTTCTGTATTTTGGCAGATTTCAGTAGGGTACATGTATTTATTATTACACTCCACGAAACTTAAGATGTAGGAAGTATAATGCTGTTGGTCGGTCCCTCCGTCCGTCCATCAGTCAATTATAAGTTTTCCGCATTGTTTCCTAAACACTTTCAGACACTAGGCTGATTGAATGCGAGTCAACCACAATGAGTTGCAGATCAAGTTAACGTTTTGTTTTGCAATTGTCTTTGATAATTTGATTGAAATAACAGTTTTCTGCAGTTTTTTTTTTTGTAAAAGCTTGCACATATTGAACTGATTTGGCATGTAGGTCTACCACAATGTGTTACAGATCAAGTTCGTTTCATTTTGCTTCGCTGAAATTTAGTTTTTACGATGACTACGCTTGATTTGGTCCAATATGTGGGAGCAACCTCACAAAGGTTTTTGTAATATTTGCTGATTTTATTATCTCTCTCTCTCTCTCCTCTCTCTCTCTCTCTCTCTCTCTCTCTCTCTCTCTCTCTCTCTCTCTGTTGCATTTACAATACTTCGTAAATATCGTTACTCCACGAAACTTAAGATGTAGGAAGTATAATGCTGTTGGTCGGTCCCTCCGTCCGTCCATCAGTCAATGTTGAAGTATATGTTCATTTTTTAAGATGTGTTAGTCTGTAAAATAGAACGTCTGTAATCATATATGGTGTATCTTAGTCTAATGTTATACATTAATAAACTAAATAAAATAAGAAAAAACACTTATAATTTGCATGTAGCCTTGCGGTATATATTAGAAGGCGGCATTTATTTATAATTACATAACTGACATAAAATTAGATAACTTTAATACTATACAATGACCAGTTCGACTATTACAAAATGAATAACCAAACCTTTTTAGTTATTGTTTTTCCTATGAACTTAAACACTAGCAAAAATATGTACTGAAAAACTTACTAGGATGAAAAACCAGAGATAAAAAATTTATCGCCAAAAGTATGATAAAGAAAAATTCTCTGGAAAACCTTATAAGTATCCCAGTAGAAATTATAACCAATTTTTGTTTACTTCAAAATTATTAAAGTTTTATATAAACATTAAAGAAATGAAATGAAACGTGACCATCAACGTGGAAAACACAAACTAGAATGATTTAAACAACACCTTTATATCACGGGTAAAATTCGTTCACACTTCAATACCCGTGCGTATAATGACATGCTTTATAAACATCGTCCCCATATAGAGAAAAACTTATAAGTACCAAATAGACAGTTGTTTTTCGCTAAACGTTGTAACGCGAAAAACTTTTATTCTTTCGCTAAGCACTCGGCATAACGAAATGAAAGTCGCGGTTCTTTCGAATGGGAACTTAAAAAAACACGAGGTCCCGTGTCACGGTGGGCTTGGCACGCTAAAGAACCCTGCTGTACAATGCCATCAGCGCAACGCACAGGCAAAAATTCTGCACCTTCGCCTATAGCTGGCTATGTCTCGATATAAGTGAAATATTCTTGACTGGGACGTTAAACACCATTACTCAACTCTCATTTCTTGTACCCTGCTTAGTGTTTAAGTGCACTTCTTAACCTAGTTGCGTACCCAATCCGTTAGAAACAGATCGTTTAAGGTTTTCTCTTTTGTCTGCGCTTTAAATTAAACGGAAGTGTTAAAAAAATTCCAGATTGTTTTATTTTGTTACTAAATTCTTAGCCTATTATTTTTAATTTGCATTGCTATAAGTGGGTGTCCAGTTGCCTGCTGAATATTGCAATATTGCAATTTGACCAACTAGATAAACAATGCACCCCCCCCACAAAAAAAACAACAACAACAACAACAACCCGGTCATAATAAGCAATTTGGCGTTTTCAAAGTTTTAAGTGATGGTGCTCATACTTTAGCCATTATCAGAATTTTTTATTTTGTTATTGTCTAGTTATGTACGCATCTAACCCCCACTTCACCCCCACCAACACACGCACACGAAGTCATCTGATCACTCTGTATAAATTGAAGCACTACAAACTGTCTATTTTGATTTGTACAAAGGTTAAACGTTTTTAAGACTTTTGATAAATATACAAATCTCAATGTCGATCCGACGTCATGTGTAATTTGCAAGAGTATCGATCCGTTAATTGAATGAATGTTCCACTTATATTAAGACTTCACCAGCTATATGCGAAGTGGCAGAAAGTTTGACCTATGGAGTGCAATGGAATGCGCTAGGGTTCTTTAACGCGTCACACCTGGTTTTAGGGTCTTTTTCAAATTACCCTAATGGCTTTCATTTTAAAATACCATTTTTAAGTCTTGGTCTGACCCTGCCCGGGTTGAGAACCCACGAACCTTCCTGGAAGTGGAATAATAAACAAACCATAACAAATAAATACAACTCAACCCATCAAAGATGGGGGTGTGACCAAAAAAAAAAAAAAAAACAACTCTTCGAAGCGGCGACTAATAAATGTTAATAAATCTACTGGGGACGTGAAATTCATCTCGGGACGTCCTTGTAGTAGCCTTGTCAGAGCTGAAAATGACTGTTCACATGAACATGAACCGTGACATTCCACATCGTTATAAGAAGCTTAGAACTGAAAAATCTACTTGCATTTGACTCTGGCTAAACATAGTTGAAACCGAGGCATAATATGGGTTTGGGGTTTCATTCCTTAAATTACCCGACAGATATACCTTAAACGAGTACTAATGTAATGATGGATGCATCATTACAAATAAGGCGCCCAAACGAATAAAAATCAAACCCTGTATTCAGAACACATATTAGGACTTGTACTTTTGTTGCTTTTTTCCATTTCCATGGCAACGGATGAAAATTTTAAACCTTTAAATAAGTTCTACATACAATAGAAAAACTGTTGAGAAATTTTAAACTTGTAATATTTTTTCATTTTAAGATTTAATTTCATATAGAGAAGTAGTACATGAATCCAATTGGTTGAAATTCAAACAAAAGGCAAAGTTGATTGACATCACCTATACCCAATATCACAAACCGGCATTGTTTTGATGAGCTAATGATGTGTTGATTTTAAATTAATCCAAGCTTTTACCCATAAAATGTCATATTGATAACTAAATGCAGCTACTCTATCGAATTGAATAATAAATCATGCCCCAGGGATAACTGATCATTAGTGTTGCTTATAAAAAGATATAACTTGAGAGCTTTTAGACATGGATCAGTGATTACTTAAGTATCCTTGACAATGAAAATTCATGCTTATTGTTTTAATTCTTAAACAAAATGATAGCAACCAGCCCATGAAGAAAACTGTAGTTTGAGGGTGGGGATCTCAAAGTCAGTACCTAGACCTACCTGTCTCCACCCTCCTATTGGAATGCCCATATGGGTTTACTTTAGTATCAATCTATTCAACTTTTCATAAAGAATAAGAAAATATTTATGTTAGGGATTGGGATCTCAACTGATCAACAGTTAGTACCCAGCCCCGCCTGTCCCTGCCCTCCTCTGGAAAACGCCATGGGCATTTCTTCAGTATCACTCTATTCAACTTTTACAACAGAACCGGAAAAATATAGTTTCAGGGTGGGATATCAACCATTTAAAAGTTAGAACCAAGCCCCGCCCGTCCCCACCCTCCATCAAGAATGACCCCATGGGATTTTCTTTAGCATCACTCTATTCAACTTTTTATGTAGAACCAGAAAATATATAGTTTATGGGTGGGGATCTCGACCGTTTAAAAGTTAGCACACTGCCCCGCCCATCCCCCACCCTCCCTGATACCGCAGGGAAAATCTACTGATATAGACTTGTGCATCTTGAGATACTGATCATGAATATATATGGTTTTATAGTACAAAATAAAGTATAGATGGCAAAATTGATCATTATTGTTTTTAAGACCCCGCCCTCCTGCCCCTCCCCTAATGACCCCATGGGCATTTTACCTCGGCCTCCAGGGAAGGAGATGGGGATAAACCTTTATGTGAAGTTTGGTTAAGATTGGACCAACGGTCTTCGAGAAATTGGTTGGACAAGTTCATGGCCGGAAGAAGAAGAAGAAGAGGAAGAATAATAACAATAACGAGTATTAATGTAATGATGGATGCATCATTACAAATAAGGCGCCCAAACAAATAAAAGTCAAACCCTGTATTCAGAACTCATATTATTAGAAATTAACAGTTTTTTTTACTTCAAGGTTAAAATGAAAGAAAGATTCAAGAGATGTAACCTTTTTGGTCATTTAGAATATATACTTGGAGCAAGCGTGTCTATGTATGGTCTCTCTCTCTCTCTCTCTCTCTCTCTCTCTCTCTCTCTCTCTCTCTCTCTCTCTGAAATTTTATTCTAAAAAATTATTGTCTTGGTGTCAAATGAAAGTAGAAGTAGTACATGAATCCAATAGGTTAAAATTCAAACAATAGACAAAGTTGACTGACATCACCTATACCCAATATCACAACCTGTTGTTTTCATGAGCTATTGATGTGTTGATTTTAAATTAATCCAAGCATTTACCAATGTAATGTCATATTGATAACTAAATACAGCTACTCTATTGAATTGAATAATGAATCATGCCCCAGGGATAAATGACCAATAGTGTTGCTTATAAAAAAGTTTTAGCTTGAGAGCTTTTGGACATGGATCAGTGATTACTTAAGTATCCTTTACAATGAAAATTCAAGCTTATGGTTTTAATTCTTAAACAAAATGATAGCAGCCATCCCATGAAGAAACTATAGTTTGAGGGTGGGGATCTCAAAGTTAGTACCTAGACCTACCTGTCCCCACCCTTCTATTGAATGATCATATGGGTTTACTTTAGTATCAATCTATTCAACTTTTCATAAAGAATAAGAAAATATATATGTTAGGGGTGGGGATTTCAACGGATCAAAAGTTAGTACCCAGCCCCGCCTGTCACCACCCTCCTCTGGAATAACGTCATTTGTATTTCTGCAGTATCATTCTATTCAACTTTAAAAGCCGAACCGGAAAATATATAGATTCAGGATGGGGATATCAACCATTTAAAAGTTAGTACCAAGCCCCGCCCATCCCCACCCTCCATCAGGAATGACCCCATGGGACATTCTTTAGTATCACTCTATTCAACTTTTCATGTAGAACCAGAAAATATATAGTTTATGGGTGGGGATCTTAACCGTTTAAAAGTTAGCACACTGCCCCGCCCATCCCCCACCCTCCCTGATACCCCCGGGAAAATCTTGCGATACAGACTTGTACATCTCGAGACACTGATCATGAATATATATGGTTTTATAGTACAAAGTATAGTATAAATAGCAAAATCGAGCATTATTGTTTTTAAGACCCCGCCCTCCTGCCCCTCCCCTAATGACCCCATGGGCATTTTTACTCGGCCTCTGGGGAAGGAGATGGAGATCAACCTTCATGTGAAGTTTGGTTACGATTGGACCAACGGTCTTTGAGAAATTGGTTGGACAAGTTCATGGCCGGAAGAAGAAGAAGAGGAAGAATAATAAAAATAATAATAATAATAATAATAAGAAACGGTGCAAAAACAATAAGTCGCCAAACTTTGTTTGGGCGCCTTAATAATAATAATAATAATAAGAAACGGTGCAAAAACAATAAGTCGCCAAACTTTGTTTGGGCGCCTTAATTACCTGACAGTGAAACCACAGTGCTTGTCATTAATTAACACTAGCCTAGATATTACCCATATTGAAAAAAATATATATTTATCATTTTTTAAATTTTACTACATTTGTGGTAAAATTTTGTTGCTACATTTGTGGTAAAATCTTGTTGCTACATTTGTGGTAAACTTTTGCTACATTTGTAACCAACATTTACTACATATGTGACAAACCTTAATACATTTGTGGTTCGTTACTACATATGTGACACAATTTTATTACATTTGTGACCGTTACTACATTTGTGGTAGTTACTATATAATGGGGTCCCACAGGTTGTCAGTGATTTTTTATCAAACAAATTTAACTAATATAAAAAGGGTGGAACATTCGTGTTGTCATATACCATTTTTTTTAAAATTTAATCATAAAATACATTCAAAAAATGGTATATGACAGTGACATTAATTTGTGTGCACTAACGGATCATAGCGCTTTTTACTGCTTATGGGTTTGAACGAGTCCAATTATGGAGAAAACCTTGTTTGAGAAAAATTATAGTTCGCTTGACGAAAGTCGGTGGTTTTCGGTGGTACAACGTGTTCTCCACCATCCTTGATCTAACCGACTTGATATAAGTGAAAGAAGGTTGACTGGGGCGTAAAACACTAAATATTACTCCACTCCACTTTTATTTATAAATTACATCAATTATGTCAAATATTCATTTCAGTAAATCTCCAGTAGAAGCTTCATCTGTATTAAATCTCGAAATAAAAACCAGTTTACAAAACCATTGGGATGGGACGATTTCAACAGATTTGCCAAACCGAACAAATTTTATTTGAGTGGTTTAGTCGTATACCCGTATTACGAAAGCTTGTTCGTGCCACTTTGTTATCTGAATTTTTTTCTTAAATCGTATGTACGATTTTAAAATTCGTAGGTACGATGTTTTAATTCAGTTCGTATGTACGATTTTTAAAGTCGTAGGTACGATTTTTAAATTCGTATGTACGATTTTTAAATTCGTATGTACGATTTTAAAAATCGTACCTACGATTTGAGAAAAAAAATTAGATTCCAAAGTGGCACGAACAAGCTTTCGTACCAAATGAATCGGCAATCGATTTTCATTTTTTTCAGTAATTTTATTTAAGAAAACAATCACAGAAACTAAACAGCAGTAACAGGTTTGTCAATTTCGAAAAAATGCATGTCCTCATTAATGTTGTTTGTTGTTGGTACACAGTTTATGCCACTGGGAACACCATATCTGTTCACCACGATGCCTTTAGAAACGTTTCCACTGTCCTTGGGGTCAATTCGAATAGCATTGCGGGAATGCATGGCAGGGTTTTGTGGGTGATAATTATACGGTAGCAAATAAAAGTTAACGTCCTTTCCAGGTGTATGGGTGACAGGTAAATCTTCTGTGTGTGGAATGTGATGGGTTCCTAAAGTAATCCAAGCTACAAGATCCTACAGAAAAAAACGAGATATACTTGATTCAATTCGTACCAAATAAAATTGCAGGCCTCGGTTCGACAATTATTCCTTTACTCGAATTTTCTTTAAATCTGGCCACTTTTGACAACATTTTATAGTATTGCAAACTCAAAGTTTCCACAAAATTAGACAATAGATTTAATTAAGCTTAAGAATTGTCTTTAAAATAACAACTTATATAATAAATTCATGAATATCTTGAAAAAAAAAAATAAAATAAATAAATAAAAAATAAAAAAATAAAAAATTAAAAATTATTAAGATTTCAATTTTTTTCTAAAGTTAAGGTATGAAAAATAAGGAAATAAAGAATTATTGTGAAACTAGGGTCAGTTGATAAATGTGCGGGTTTGTAAACCGTTGATTGGTAAATGAGTGAGATGGTTGGAACCCTCTAAAGGTACAGGTACTTGCGCCACGTCATTAGATAAACCAAGTGTTCGTCTCAAGTCGACAGTTTTATAATGAGTGGTTGCAATGTCATTTCTTGTTTCATTCGTCAAACATCTCTAAGTCATTTTCACCGAAACGCTATATAGAGGGCGCGGTGGCATAATGGATAAGACGTCAGTCTTCAAATCCAGGGTCTCTCACCGCTGTGAGTTCGAGTCCCGCTCGGGCCACATGTGGGAAAGTGAATATTCCTCGCCGTTGGTCTTTACTGTTCACCTGGTATCAGTATAATGGACTGGGGGAATGGTACGCTTGTCTGCGGCGCACTGACTCTGTGAGCTAGCACGTTAAAGTCGCCCTGAGTGCGCGCTAGTACAAAGCAGACCATACAACACACTCGCATTTCAGATTCATACACAAAATTGTTCATAGATTAATCCATATAGATTAATAAAATAGTTCTCGTCGCGAATAGCTGAAAAATTGCTGATGCGACGTTAAGCAACATTCAATCAACCAACCAACCGAAACGCTATAACTTACATATGTTATTGTTAATTATATTATTATATCTGATCTTAATTAAACACTTCTGATTATACCCCCAACACACACACACACACACACACACACACACACACACACGCCATGTCCAAATCAAAGCAACGCAAAAAATTTAAACTCATAAATCAGGTTAAACACGTGAACTTTTAACAGGGAAGTGGTCCAGATTTACAAATGTTTTATTTACAATTTGAACGTACATTCACTATATGAATGCTATGGCCAAGTTCGAACTTCGTGATAATTATACTGGGGAGGAAAGAAAGGAAAAAAGTCTCAATTTCCTTTCATTCTCATTTTCGAGTGTACACGTGGTGGGTGTATCTAGCTAAACAGGGGTGCTTCCGGAGCACCCAGCTTCACTTCCCTGTCCCTGGTAGAAGTTCACGAGTTTAACTGAATTAGCCAGTTTCAAAGTTTTTACTTTGCTTTTTGATTGTGATTTTGACATGAACTTGTATGTTTGTTTTTGATGGATACCTCTTCCACAATGTTTTCGTCATCATCAATGTACTTATTAAAATTTACAACCGGGTCTCTTCCATCAAATGTCGCATACATTGAACTACTATGGCGCTCTTCTTCTTTATATTTCGTGATAGCCAAATGGTGTCTCGTCCAACTAGCTATCTCTTGATCTTCATTCAATTTGGACAATAAACGTTTCTCTACGCCTTTGAATAATATCCTATACGCTTTCCTGCTGCCATAGTGATTACGCTTATGGTTGTTGTGGATTAGAAAATATTTCGGTGTGTCGAGATTTAAGCTGTGGACAGAGTCTCTTTCATGGGAACACAAATGATCTAAAAATTCTGTTTGAAATTCGTAACTTGTTTTGTTTCTGTGGTTTTGAAAGAAGCTTTTTTCTTTACCAATTTTAAGATTCAATGTTTCAAACCTATTTTGTTGTTCATTGATGTCAAGATCTACTTTAAAATGGAAGGCGTGATAGTGGATATTTCCATTTATTTGATCGTGTAGCTTATTGCCATATCTATCTAACTCATACGGAGAAGGAAGAACATATCCGCTAACCGTGACCTTCACCCTGATGACCCCATTTTGATAAAACATAAAATCAAATATATAATCATAATTCACTATGGTTACGATTGTCCTTAGTATAAGAACAACATTTTCCATCCCTTCATAGAACATGCCATATTTGGAAGAGTATGAACCGTGTCTTCTTAAAGGTTCGCCCATGTTGTGCTCAAACACACAAAACGCGTTGGGAAACTTCACTGGTACTTTTGACGATTCCAGTAAATGTGTTGTACTTATCATTGTTGAGTGGGATGGACAATCACTTCCTAAAACCAGAGGCTTGGCTTGTGTTCCTATGAGACTAAATGTCCCCAGATAACTTGCATGCATGAAGTATGGTGCTTTTCCAGAATGAAACGTTGCGATTTCCTGAAGTCCAAGCTCGTAAACGATCAACTCATTTCTAAAGCGAATGCTATATAGTTGTGGTCCATAAACAGACGACATACGAAAATGAAAATTCCATTTCATATAGTTGACATATTGACCTATGATGCTATATCGTTTACCATCAGGCTCGGTTTCTATTGGGTTCCGTAACGGTTGGTCAGGATATGAGGGGGCATGTAAGTAAAGCTTAGAGAAATCTTTATTTTCATCTTCCAGTTTTCTACCTTTTGGCTTACGGATTCTGTTATCCTTATATTTCTTCATTAACGTTTCCAGTGAATTAAAACTTTGGCCGTGGAACCAGATGCTTTCAATCGAAACAACGCCCCTGTCTATATTCACCAGGACAGCAAAATCAACAGGATGCATCACAAAATACTCTTCGGATCGAGTCAACCAAAACCAAAATTTTCGTTTATTTTCTTTGCTTATTAATGGAGATATCGGCGTCATTGTGCGAAATGACATGCATGTGTTTCCGCAATTTTTCAATTTTCCGCCAAAACTTTCATAAAGAATAACCGAAACAGTTCTGTCTACCTCATTCGTAATAGTATTCAAACCCATTCTGATTTCGGGTAAAGTTGCTGGTCTATAATTAAAATCAATCTGGACCTTATTACCACGAGTGTTTTTATGATAACTAGGGGACGGTAGTGGACCAACTATATATTCTTCTACGCATGGCGTTTTCTTGTCGCCTCTGAAAATGGTAACAATTGCTTCTCTTCTTGGCTTCGCAAAATTACCTCCTAAAAATTCCATGACTTCTGATTTGGCAGGAATTTGTAATTCGGCTACAAAGAGATAGCTTGAATCGACACTTGCTTTTGACGGAATGGTTAAGTTTAAATCTTCTTGAGCATACAAATAATTAGTTAAATGTCGCATTTCAGATTCTGTTATATCGTGGAATACGTTCGGATTTTGAGGTTCTCCCAGGTTTATCACACTTATCTTATTCTTGCATTTGTTCTCTTTGTTCATCCCTTTTATAATCATAACGGCACATATAGCACTGGCGATCAAAATAATTATAAAAATTAATAAAATACAGGAAAATCGTCTCCAACGCCTGATTGTAGTCTTGTACTTCTCCTTCTTTATATCTGTATTCCTAAAACGAAAGAAAACCCATTTTAGTTGAACCAAACAACACTGCCATTATATTGTCATAAATATGTGTTTTAAAGGTGTGATTTGTCAAAACGTTAGGCTTGTGTGAACGAAAAGAGTGCTCTTTAGAACATCAAACTCAAACGAAATAACTACGAGGGGAGGTCAAAAAGTTCATAGAACGGGGTATATATTGCCGCAACAAACCATACATTTTATTATTATTTTTCAATATAGTCCCCCATTTACCCCAATGCACTTAGCCCACTTTTCTTTCAGACTGTCTATACCTTTGAAATAGAAGTCTTCGGTTTGGTCCTGAAACCATGCTTCTGTGGCAGCCTTAAGTCCATCATCATCAGGAAATCTGATTCCCCGTAAATGGGATTTCAAATTTCTAAATTGGAAATAATCACTGGGTGCCAAATCGGGACTGTAGGGTGGGTGATTAAGTTGTTCGAACTTGCATTCACTAATCGCTGCTTGTGCAATCCTTGACTTGTGCACAGGAGCATTGTCGTGAAGAAGTAATACACCTCGGCTCAACTTTCCCCTCCTTTTTAATTTAATAGGAGCTTTCAGCTGCTTCATTAGATCGGCATATATAGTAAGCCCCAGTGATAGAGATTCCAGCAGGTTTATAATTGATTAACAGAACACCCTTAGAATCCCAAAACACAGTGGCCATGACTTTGCCAGCTGATGCTTGGGTTTTGAATTTCTTTGGTGGGCGTGAGCCAGGGTGCTTCCATTGCATGGACTCTTTTTTGGTTTCATGGTCCCTGGGTTTACTAAACGTAAATGGAAGCTCTTCGGGTTATTATAAATGTCAAGAAGCTCCCGACTTGACTGGAGTCTTTGGAAGCGATCCTGCACATTAAGGTTTCTGGGGACCCATTTTGCTGATACTTTTGACATCCCAAGATGCTTCGTGGATAACCGTGTATACACTTCCATGAGAAATGTCACACTCCATAGCTAGTTCATCAATCCTAATTCGACGATCATTTATGATGAGAGTCTCCACATACGTGACAATTTCTTTTGTGATGGAATCAGCTGGCCGACCTGACCGTGGGTCATCCTTCAGTGAGTTGCGCCCACGTTTAAATTCAGCTGATCATTTTGCCACTTTGGAATAGGCAGGACCACTGTCACCGTACACCTCGGCCATTCGCCGGTACATGTCTTTGGCATTTGATCCTTCTACTGTGAGGAACTTTATTACTGCCCTAAAATCAACCTTTTGATTTTCCATCATTGCTTGATGGTCACCAACTTTGAATGCTTTTGAGAAATTACACAAATATGTTCTGACAAATAAACTTGATATGTTTAAAATCGCGGAATGTTGTGTTGTCTAAATGAGTAAAGAAAATGTGTGTTACGCTTGGTTGAATATGCTGTTATATGAACTTTCTGACTTCCCCTAGTATGATAGAAATTAAAATAATTAACATTTTCTTTCACCCCCTTAAATACATTTATAATATACATAGGTAAGTTATCAGTCGGTTATCTGAGGGGCTATATAGTAAATGAAGAGAAAGTTGTTCATGCATATCGGTCCCGGTTCAAACCACAATCTCAAATGGAGAGCAAAAACTTTGAAAACTGACATCAGTAAGCGAGGCCGGGTGCTCAGGAAGGGGAACCATCTCCTTTCTAGTTAGCTAAACAGACCGAATGTGACATAAACATCAACGAAATGACGTGAGGAAACACAGTATGGAACTAAATATATTCTAATATTTGTCATACATGCATTTTGTATATTTCTTTGAACACTTTTTTTCATTTTTTGAAGTATTGCTCACTGATATTCAAAATGCTCCTTTATGAGATATTCCCCATTAGGTTTGGCATCTGTCTATTTAAAGTTCCGAACATGTTCAAGGTTTTTAATCCCATGTAACGGCGTTTTGTTGCTGTTTCTGGCCATGACTATCGCCAAAATGTAGGTAAACATTGACCTGTCTCTTTGACATTAAATTAAAAATATTGGGTCAATACATTTATGTATAGGGGACAAAGGTGTTTTATTTAGTTAACATCACGTCAAACACTTATTCCTGACACATATTGCATGTAAATTCAATGATCGATTAATTACCCATATTGGGTAGATCCTCCATCATGAATACATGGTTAAGCCGGCAGGTCAATGAGGTTTGTCTGTATACAGTCCAACCTGCCTTAAAGACCACCTCTATATAAGGGCCACCTGCTTTTAAAGGCCAGTGCAATTGTATCCCAATTGTTCTATAGTTATATTATTTAAACCTGTATATAAAGGTCACCTGTCCATAAAGGTCACTTTTACTAGTTCCCTTGGGTAGCCTTTATTGACAGGTTTGACTGTACTTAATAATGCAGCTTTAACTCTCTTTGAGAATTAGAACCCACGCTTACCTTTCTGGTATCTGTCCATCCATACTCTCCAACTCTGTAGCCGACATGTTGCTGATGCCAAACACACAGATCTAATTCACTATGAAATACAGTTAAGCTTACTTTCATAAACTGTCAAACAAAAATTCTCTAAAATCACAGCCAGTATTACATGTGTTTTTGCAGCTAAAATGTATAACCATGTCAGTAACCTTTACAACTACAAATATTACAATGCGTTAAGTTTGTTCATAGTTTTAATATTAAAGTTCAGTCTGAAGAAAATTGCTCTCTTCCTGTGAATTATTGTATTGTGGACAATTTTCATTCATATTATTGTAATTATTGAAAGGCGGTATTAACACCGATTTCGGGGGCTGCTTGTTAAATAGGGTAATGCAAACATATGTTAATGCGTTTGCTATTTCTGTTTTCAATTGTCTCTATGGGAAGATTTAATAAACCTACTATGTATCATGT
Organism: Anadara kagoshimensis; assembly: GCA_021292105.1. Classification (NCBI taxonomy): domain Eukaryota; kingdom Metazoa; phylum Mollusca; class Bivalvia; order Arcoida; family Arcidae; genus Anadara; species Anadara kagoshimensis. The sequence goes on from CM037871.1 coordinate 40,635,601, forward strand.
AATACTCACATGACAATCAAGAAAAAGAGACCAAAATGCCATACCATACATTGATTTTAAAACACGATAAAACAAAATGCGTCCATTCATAACAAACCTCCTCGAGAGTTGAAGTGGGTACAGGACGCCATGGTGTCCAGTGGTGTGGTTAAGAACAATTTAGGACCCTAGCCACCCCGCCTGTTATATCTATATCAATGGTTAAATGACTCGATGATAGATATTTATTTTTACCCTAGCACATTGCTTTGATCATGATGCACTTTATATTCGGTATTTCGGAGAAGAGTTACGGCGTTAGCCTTCAAACCCAAGACCTCTGACTGGTGTTCCTAGCGTATTTTTAAGTTTACGTGAATGGTAGAATACAACATACTAGGATTGTCTTAACATCCATGGTCTCTTATGATGGTATACTGCAGTGTCATTTACACAGAGATATCTTTATTACTTTATACGTATACATTACTGACTTCGGAGTGAAAGACTAGATGTACACCTCCATTTAAACCAGAGACTGTAAGCTCTTTAGTTTTTGTAGATGCAATCTGGGTCATTAAATCAGACACTGTAAGGTCTTTGGTTTACATTTGTAGATGCAATCTGGGTCATTAAATCAGAAACTGTAAGCAGTTTTGGTTTATATCCATAGAAGCAATGCTGGTTCATCAAACACATTTCAGAACATTCTTTTCAAATAAAATTTTATGTTGAACACGGATTTACACAGTGCATACTGGCTATATTATTTCAATGCATTTCTTGAGCCATGTGAAGCTAACAAGAGTAACTTCCTATGTATCAATGGTTTTTGGAGGATTGCATAAATGGAGTTTTACGTCCCAGTCAAGATTCTTGAATTATTTATATGGAGGCTGCCAGTTCAAGGATGATGGAGGAAACCAGAGTGCCAGGAGAAAACCACTGACCTTCGGAAAAAAAACTGACAAACTTTTTCGCACTAGAATCTTCCCTCGTTTGATTCGAACCTAAGCGGTGAGAGACACTGTGATTCGTAAGTATATGCTTTGAACCACTTATCCACCCTGTCTGTGCAACGCAAAAACAGCAAGTTGCTGACTGCTTACCACGTATCAAGATTTTGGACGAAAGGACGGTAACCTCTGCGAATGTGAGCTAGCATCTAAATTTCGCAAGATGACGCAAAAGTACAAACATACGTGTGCATAACTCGCTGCCAGTCATGGGCATATTGGGGTACCTAGTATGACCTGGCTGGTACTAGCGCAATGTGACAGTGCTGTATAATGATCTGAAACTGATTGGTGTGGCGGATGTAGCTAGTTAAACAGGAGGTGTTTACCCTTCTGGAGCACCCGACCTCACTTCCCTGATGGAAGTTCACGTGTTTTACCTAACTTGTCAGTTTCAAAGTTTTTACTTTGTTTCTGGATTGTAATTCGGGCATGGATCACTGTGTGTTTGTTTTTGATCGGCACACTGCGTTCAGATAAAGATTGTAATTGTATCAATATAAACAGTCTAGGTTCAGATACTTTAATAACGCCATATAATACTTGTTTTATCCAACTCACGATGAGGTTTGATTGAATAATTGAGTTTTGCGCCCCAGTTAAGACCGAAAGGTAACCAGTTACATATGTGAAATATGCATAATAATATACCTATACAATGTAATGTGATATATAGGGAGAAATTTAATGTGGTAAAAATATTCATAAACATTGTGTGTTAAACCAAACAACAACAATATTGTTAACAAATGCAACAAGGGATAGTAGTAATAACTTTCCTTTTTTTTTGGACAGCAAGATCGAACCTCTTAATGTATTCATTTATTACAAAAAATGGACAAAAATAACCCTAGTATTATTTTGGTTATTAGAATAAAAATCCACTTGCCAACACAATCGTAATATTTATGTATATCGGTAAACAACATTGACCTGTCCGCTTAACCTTTGATTTAAATAGCCATTATGGACGAGTAAATTTAAGTAATATGGATCACTCGTGTATATTTCGTCGATATGATGTGAACACTTATCGTGGGTAATATGTTTATGTATTAACAGCGAATCCTAACGCTACCCATGTATTGAGTAGACTCTCCTACGTGAATATCCCTAATTAAAGGTCAAACGGACAGGTCAATGTTATTTGCCTATACAAATCTACTTTATATGTTCATGACCGGTATGTCGATGTTTGATTCTAGCATTGTATAATATTGTTCTTCTTGGTGACACATGTAATATATATGCAGAAAAATGAAGCATTTTATATAAAAAATTACTAGAAGCCCCACTTTTATGTAATTTTAATATCTCCCATTTAAGTTACAAACAATATACATTTATGCCATTTTTCATTCTCCTGATGATGGATGTGAAATATACAGAAAAATAAATCATTTCATATAAAACATTTTTCTAGAAGCCCGACTTTTATATAATTTCTAATATCTCCCTTTTAAGTGATAAACAATATACATGCACACTATTGTTTATTCTCCTGATGATATAGATGTGAAACATGCAGAAAAAAACGATGCATTTTATATAAAAACTAACTACTGTATTTCCACAAATTCAGTGCATATAGAAAATGCAAGAATAAAGTCGTATTTTCCAACAAACTCACGATTTTTTTTCAAAACTTGATACAAAATATATTGACCTAATACGAAAAAATATTTTTCATGCGTTCAAAAGTGAATTTAATTCTGTACATTTTTTAACTTTTAAACGAAACAACAAATATAACTATGTCAAAATTATCCCTTATGTACCTTCTTACCCCGAACAACTATAAATGTTATGTCATAATTGGAATATTCATGAGGATAACACTTGATAAAAACCTGATCAACTATGACCTACCTGACCCTAAATACCCTGATGTAACTTTGAATGAGGCCCAGTTGGTGTATAAACTTGATTTATTAATTTCCAAAATTTTCGCAAAATTTCTCTATGTACAGGAGAAACTGAACAATGATGTTTTTATTTTAAAATATAATTTGGTTAGGTCAGTGCATTTTAAATGCATTTGATTGATAGTTTAATAGAAACATTTTCTATTAAAAGAAATAAATAATAAAAACCATGTGCACTCAATTTATGGAAATACAGTAGTGAACATTCTTTTACATAATTTTAAACATTTTCAATAAATGCCACAAACAATGTACAACACTGTTTATGTTCCTGATGATGGATGTGGAATACATATATATATGCATAAAAACAAAGCATAACATATAAGAACTAACTAGATACAAAGCATAACATATAGGAACTAACTAGATAGTTGCCCTATAAATTATTTAAGTAAAATGTAAATATAAGTATAATAAACACCAATTTCTTCTGTTTAATATTTCATGCAAAACAAGAACAGTCTCTTGACAGATACCCCCATCTTCAAACGTCTAATATGTGACCTAGTGACCTTGACCTATATGCGTCTAACTTTGGTATATAACATAACGCATCATGTTGGTTTAGATTTGTACCAAGATTTATCAAATTTCTTCTAAAGACATGGAAGATAAAGAGGACATTGGAACGAACTATCGGACATATAGACAGGGTAATACGAATACACAGTAAGAGCTTCTTATACATTTAACACATATATACTTATGAGCGTTTCTTGTTAAATCAGCGATGTATATTAAGCAATTCTTTTTTAATTTTTACATTATTAACCGAAGTTATGGTAAATAAAATATTTTCCATAAATATGGCCCGGTGTGTTTGTTTCTGATTAGTTATAAATTTATACATAAGAGAAGGTTTGACAGCCATATACCTAAAGTTTAACGCATATTGTTAGAAGTGTGTTGACGATATGGACATTTTCTACAAAAACAAAATGGTAAATGATTTTTCAATTTTGCACTATAGGAAGTTATGGTAGGGTATATGACAATTTTTTCCTTGAGTAATACTTTATTATATGTCATTAATATGGCGCTCTATAAAGTTAACTTGCAACGCACAAAAACAAAAATAGATGAATATGCTTGCAGTGCGGACCTGTCGAAACACTGCGCTAGCGATAAGGAACAAAAGCTTGGCGATATGGATATTTCCAAACAGATAACAGCTAGCGAAAAGCTGCCATGATATGTCTAATGAGAGGAGCCGATTTATCACTATAGGTGTTGTGTGTGTGTGTGTGTGTGTGTGTGTGTGTGTGTGTGAAGTTAAAGCTGTATCAAATGAAATTAAAACATTTTCTAAAACAAAACAGTTTTTGGCTTATTTCATTGATCACTATAATGCTGTGCCACCACCTTCACCGGATTCCAGCACCACACCGGGATCCTCTTTTACTTCCTCATCAAATTTACTCTCAGGAGGCAAACACTGTAGCTTTTTGGGATCGTCATATCTGATAATTTTTAGTCCTTTCTTTGGATCATTTTTGTCGTTTGGCTCTATACGCATCGCGTTTCGGGCTCCCATTGCCGGATCTTCTTTAAAGTAGTTATAAGGGGAGAGGTAGAAACTGAGCTCCATACCAGCTGAATGGGTGACAGGGAGATCTTCTGTGTGGGGGATATGGTGTACTCCCATGGTTATCCATGCTACTAAATCCTGGAAATAGTAAGTTTATAACATCTTTGATCAGTTTCATAGGTGTATGAATAGACTGATATGTTTGGTTAGTTTCATAGGTGTATGAATAGACTGATATGTTTGGTTAGTTTCATAGGTGTATGAATAGACTGATATGTTTGGTTAGTTTCATAGGTGTATGGATAGACTTACATCTCTGGTTAGATTCATAGGTATATGAATAGCACGTGTCATTAGGATGATACGACTCTCTAAAATTTGTAAACTTCTTAACATCGAAATCTTTATTTTGAAGTTTTTTAATTGAAATAGTTTTTCTTTTTTCTTTTAGTTTAAACAATATTTTATTTAGTTCATAAATACATAAATAAATCAATAAATAACTTATACAAATCTAGAAAATAGGATCAGGAACAAGCCAGGTGCTTAATTAACCCGTCTCCATATCTGAAAGTTACAATTTTGGAACGATATATGTATATACATGTATATATATATATACATGTATATACATATATCGTTCCAAAATTGTATAAGTGTGTGTGTGTGGGAGAAAAAATATTATGAATTATGAATAAATAAAATAATGTGCCATTAAACAATAAATATATAAATAAATCAGTGTACCATAAAACAATTAATTAATTGTATCATAAATATGCGACTTATTTTATAAAATTATTAAATAATAAAATAAAAGCTTTACATAACGATAACATAACATTATTTATATGGTAAAAGAAGTATTTATAAAACTAGTAAAACTTAAAGCTAATTCCAACTGTTTCAACTGCCTTGATTGGACAAAGTATGACGGGTTTAATAGACACTGTTTCACTTTACCCCAGCTTGAACGAATAAATGACGTAAAGATGTATTTTAAACATCTGGGTATTTCGCATTCTATAATTAGGTCTGTGAACAAAAAGCGATTCGTAAACTTGTTTTTCCTTGAATAACAGAAGATATTGAACAAACCTCAATTTTTCATCTTTATACAATGAACAGAAAACTAGAACAACAAAGTATTAATTAACATCTCGAAAAACTATGATGTAACTCTTACGTGGGTGATATGTGTAGTTTTTTTTTTGTATAAAATATATTACTTGGCTTTATCTGTATAGTAAGAAGTATGTTTTGAAAGAAGAAATAGTAATTTTCAAAAGCATAATCATTATATTTGTAGCAGAGGCATAGCTTTAGAAAAGTATTTTATAAAGATAAAAATTAAAATAAAAAATAAATAATTTAAAAAGTTATCCGGATGGGATTTGAACCCACGTCGAAAAGGTTACTAATTATACTCGCTATATATATACCACGCACTGAGCTAACTGTAAAGTTAGGGTCAGCTGTGTTAAAATGTGTACAGTGGTCAGTTTTATTTTTCCCTTTTTTCAAAAATTGACAATTTTCCTTCGTAAAGTTTGCGTTTTGAAAATATATTCAGAAACAATAACGTAAAGGGAGAACACTTTGTAAATAATTATCAAATTTGAGAAACCCCCCTCATTTTTCATATTTTAGCATAATAGCGCACAAAGATGGGCTTACTAAGAAAATTAATGTAAATTGATCTTTTCATAAGCCAAAATCTGAAAATCCACATAAATTACTGCTGCTTTTTATTTTAGTGCAAGAATATTTAGACTTTTATTTTTCAAAAACCAAAACGGTCCATTTAAAATAAAATCCCATTAAACCCGCCATAAGTCTGTGTGGATGGTATTCCAAAGATAGTACAAATTCTCTCTGCCATCCAAGAACAGAGTGAAACTCTGTCTATGGCAAAGAACACCAATATTCCACACTACTCTCTTCTTGCTTTAATGTATAATTAAACATTTTATGTACGGCATATAAACATAACTATATCTATTCAATTAAAGAATAGATTGCATTATTGAAGAAAGTAATTACAGGTAAAGGGATATAACTCTTGTTTAATCATCTAAGTATTCAGGAGTAATCTCCCTTCTTACTATATGACCTCTCCAGGACCTTTCCTTCCATAACTGAACAGCATATTGCCTCTCAATTTTAAAGTTGTTTTAAAGGTTAGTAGAATGTTGTCATTTTCAAAGTTTTATAGTCACAAAGTAGTCTAACAGCTTCAAGTTCATGTTGTGATATAGTTGGACATTTTTTAGTGGTTAAATAGGTAGGATGCTTTGGATTTTAATTCAAAGCACATGTAGCTTCAGCTGCAGGCACTGGCTACCATGTTTAATTTTATCACCACCATTCCATTCCCATAATGTTATCAACCCAACTTGGTTTTTTAATTTATATTTAATATTTAAATTATAGTCAATTCAATTTCTAATTATATATATATTATTATGTAAGCAAATAATTATATAATTTTTTCTTTTATATTTTTGGACAAAATGTTGAGAAAGTCAAAAGAATCTCTGCCAGCCCCTATGCCAGGAACTCTGTTAATAGGCAGACAACAACAGTGAACTCGTCCCAGCCTACTGAAGCACAGCCAGTTAAACGTGGTAGAAGAGTGGAAACACAACAGCCTATACCCCCAGCCCCTTCAACAAGTCATACAGCTCATCAATCAGACACATCAGAAGAGGAGCCAGTATTGATAGCTCAGCCTATCGTGGCACCAACACCGACAACAGGTAATGGGAGGACACAACAGCCTCAAATATTTCCAAATATTGACTCCCCATTTGTCACCCCCATCGCAAGCATCCATGATGTTTTGGGTAATAACGTATCAATACAAAATAAAGCTAAGATAATTAATGGGCAGTATATTGACTTGGCAATCTTATTAGAAAATACCAACACATCACATAGTCAAGAAAAAATGATTTATTTAAATCAGGGTGAGCTTGTGACTAGGGACAAGCCATCATCCAAAATACATAGTATTGAGAAATGGACGGATGCATTCATTGTATTCGTGAGCATTTATACAAGTGCCCATCCAGAAAAAAACTTGGAAATGCTAAAATACATGTCGATAGTTAGGCTGGGAGCCTCACGTAACCCAGGGATGGGATGGAAAAGTTATGACGAACAGTATAGGCTTAAAAAGAGCCTGGACCCATCCACTTCTTGGGCTGTTATTGATCAAGAATTGTGGCTTCTCTATATGCCAAACCAAGGGGCTGTACCACAACAGGGGGCAAATTTAGTTACAAAAAATGGTACTGCAGGTAACAAGTGTTACAGCTTTAACTTCCAGGGTGTCTGTATGAAAAATGCTTGTCAGTTCCTTCACATTTGCATGAAATGGGGGGAAAGCATCCAGTGGGTCAATGCAATTCACACTTGTATGCGCCAATAGGACAGTCAAACCAGGTTACAAGTGGTCAGTCCTTTCGTGCCTATGCCCCCAGGGGTCGCAAATTTCATTCAACACAACAATTTCAACCCCAAGGTACTTTAATAGCTACAGGGCTCCCCAGGCCTCAAGATATCTGGCGCCTTGGCCAGTCTCCAATTAAGGTGGGACAACTTAAAAAGTATTTACAACATTATCCATTAAAAAACGTGGCTTCCTATCTATTTTCTGGTTTTTCCGAAGGTTTTGGGTTACATTACAATGGTCCTCGTAGATATAGATTCAGTAAAAACCTTATTTCAGCGACAACCCATCAGGACCAGGTGGAACAAAAGATTAAAAAAGAAATTGATTTGGGTCGCATAGCAGGCCCGTTTACACAAATCCCTATCTCAAATTTACAAATTTCACCTATCGGGGTCATTCCTAAGTCTGACGGAGGTTGGAGATTGATAACAAATCTGTCCTACCCTTCAAATAATAGTATTAATGACTATATTGACCCAGAACTATGTTCTGTACAATATGTACCTTTCAACAAAGTTGTTGACATGATAGCTAACCTTGGTAAGGGTGCTCTGCTTGCCAAGATGGACATTTTATCTGCATTTAGAATTTTACCCATTAGGCCGTCCGATTTTGATTTGCTTGGTTTCCAGTTCAAAAACAAGTATTACTTTGATAAATTTTTGCCAATGGGTTGTTCAATTTCATGCTGTATATTTGAAAAGTTTGCTACATTTCTCCACTGGTTGGTACAAACTAAATCTGGTTTGAACTCTCTTGATCACTATTTGGATGATTTTATCTTTGCGGGTAGGTCTTCATCAGATGAATGCAATAAATTGATGACTACATTTGAAGGGGTGTGCTCAGATTTAGGCATACCATTAGCAGTCAACAAAACAGTTAGTCCAACAACCTGCTTGACCTTTTTAGGTCTTGAAATTGACACTATTAAAATGCTTGTGCGAATTCCGCACGAAAAAGTTCAAGAGTTAACTACATTACTGCAACATTTTACAAATCGGAAAAAAGTAACTTTGAAAGAGTTACAATCATTAGTAGGGGCATTGAACTTTTTTGTCGGGCTATTCCTTCAGGTAGAGCATTTAATAGGCGATTTTACGCAGCAACTTGTAAAGTCAAACGTCCTCACCATTATATTCGAATTGATAGAGGCATGACAGAGGACATTCAGATCTGGTTGTCATTTTTACAGGACTTTAATGGTACCATGCTTTTTCCTCAGACTGACTGGAACAGTAATGAAGTACTGCAATTATTCACTGATAGTTCTGGCTCAGCAAATATGGGTTGTGGTGCTTATTTCTCAGGACATTGGGTATTTTTTCAGTGGCCGCAGTCATGGTGTTTTTCCGGCATTTTGAATGATATTACATTTCTAGAGCTTGTCCCAATTGTCCTTTCAGTATTGTTATGGGGACACAATTTTCAAAATAAAAAGATAGTTTTCCAAACTGATAACATCGCGTTAGTGGCAGTGCTCAACAATCAAACATCAAAATCTTGTCGAGTTATGTCATTTGTTCGTCCATTAGTGCTTATGCTATGAAAAATAACCTTATTTTTCGTGCCAATCATGTGTCGGGTAAATGTAATGATATAGCCGATTCTATTTCTCGGAAACAGTGGGTAAGATTTCGAAGACTGGCACCAGAAGCAGACAGAGATCCAGAAACTATTCCGGAAGAATTCCTGCATCTGATATGCAGAGTGAAATAGATAGACTGCTGCATGCATCCATGGCAACAAATACACACTCAGCCTATCAGACCGGTCTGTCTTCATTCTCTGAATTCAGCGTCTCCATGCATTTCCAGAATTATGGCCCCCTACTACTGAACACATTATTCAGTATATTGCATATTTATCATTAAGAGGTCTAGCGCAAGCAACAGCTAGGCTTTATCTATCGGCTATTGGTTCAAAGTGCAAACTGCAAAGTCTTCAAGACCCAACTCAAAGTTTCTTAGTAGCTAAGCTATTAGAGGGCATGTCACGATCAAAGTCAAAAACTGATACACGGCTTCCCATAACCCCTCAGGTATTACATAAAATAATTGATAATCTGCAGTTTGTATGTTATAATTCTTACGAAGTGCGCTTATTCAAAGCTGCCTATTCTCTAGCATTTTTTGGTTTCTTGAGAGTAGGCGAAATAGCATTGTCAAAAGGTAAACAACCTCACCATATTCTGGCGGCAAACGACATCAGTTTTCATCAAGTCAACAATAGGGAAGTTTTACATGTTAAAATTCGCTTCTCTAAGACTGACCAATTGGCACAGGGAACAACCCTAGCAGTGCCACAAGTTGGGGGCCCTCTTTGTCCATTGTACAACATTAAACAGTTTTTTCAGGTCAGGCCCAATATATATGGACCCTTATTTTGTCATTATGGAGGTGAGCCGCTTACACGTTATCAATTTTCTTCTATTCTACGCAAAGTTTTGCATTCAGTCGATATACAATCTGCCCAATATAAATCACATTCATTTCGGATTGGGGCGGCTACTTCTGCCTTTGCTGCTGGTTATTCCACAGAAACAATTCAAACAGCTGGGAGATGGAAATCGGATGCATATAAAACATATCTTAGGCTACCCCCAGCTCACATTCCTTCAAATATTGTATAAATATGTCAAATTGTAGCATTACATATTTACATAGGATTTAAGTCTTTCAGACAACTTCTATGTGTGGTGCTTAGGATCATCAATTATAAAGCATGCCTTTACTGAAACCCTTACAAGAGCTGGTTCATCACACTTGGGACTGCAAAGACTGGGCATACACATTTGGTGGCAGGGGTATTGTGGATTATCCCTAAAAGGTTTTTTAAACAAGGTAACTCATCTAGTTGAAGTGGAATCGCCCCCTACATTTCTTATTATTCACTGCGGAGGAAATGATCTGGGTAATATACCCTTACTAGAATTACGAAACATGATACACACAATTTTAACAAGTTGTAACAGAATAGTGCCCAACACAAGGTTGGTTTGGTCCCAAATATTGCCACGTATTACATGGCGTTATTCACATGACAATGTAGCAATGGAAAAGGCAAGAGTACGTCTAAATAGTGCAGCTGCAAAAATGACTATTAAATTAGGGGGGCTTACATCAGGTATCCGGATATCACCCGTTTCTCACCTTCATTTCTACCAGATGGGGTTCATTTATCGGCAACAGGAAACAATATATTCTTGAATACTATAAAGGAGGCTCTTCAAATGTTCATATTTTCTACAATTCCACTTATCCTAATTGTAGATAAATTCATTGACAAGGCTAATATGGTACACGGCAGTTTAATTTGTGCACCTCCCCCCACTTTTTGTGGCGGTGGACCATGAACTGACAGATTCACAAAATCTATCAGTTCATTGTCCATGTGGCAATTTACGCTGCACAAAGTCACCACAATCATGTATATATTGACTTATTATGACATTTGCTTATGAATTTACCTCTGCTACCCAGGGTCAAATTCAATTCAACCAGATATGTTGAAAATCTGATTATTAACGTTGATTACCTATGACATTTTGTTACAAATTCACCTCTGTTCCCAGGGTAGAATTCAATTTAGCTATAGTTGAAAATGTGATTATTGAAGTTTTTCATGTTGATTGTTTTCACTTAATAGTTGTTGCAGGCGTGCCAATACTTGTTGCTTGTCGGCAGCCTGAAAATTTGTTCAGCCGTGACCATATTAATTATGCCAATTAAATCAAATAAATACATGTAATTGAAATATATTTATGGTGTTCACTTTTCTTCAATAACTATATCTATTCAATTAAAGAATAGATTGCATTATTGAAGAAAGTAATTACAGGTAAAGGATATAACTCTTGTTTAAGTATCATCTAATTATTCAGAGTAATCTCCCTTCTTACTATATGACCTCTCCAGGACCTTTCCTTCCATAACTGAACAGCATATTGCCTCTCAATTTTAAAGTTGTTTTAAAGGTTAGTAGAATGTTGTCATTTTCAAAGTCCCTCCCATCCCCCATCCCTTGGTATACAATTTTAGGATACTGCTGCTGGTCTTATATATATTTTAGGGTTGAGTCGACATTGCATACAGCTACAACCTGACACAGTTTGATCAATTTTCCATGAGATGGCCACAGAGGATACATTAACACCATTCATCGGCACGGCTGGAATCGGGCAATTTACGCTGCACAAAGTCACCACAATCATGTATATATTGACTTATTATGACATTTTCTTATGAATTTAACTCTGCTACCCAGGGTTAAATTCAATTCAACCAGATATGTTGAAAATCTGATTATTAACGTTGATTACCTATGACATTTTGTTACAAATTCACCTCTGTTCCCAGGGTAGAATTCAAATTACCTATCGTTGAAAATGTGATTATTGAAGTTTTTCATGTTGATTGTTTTCACTTAATAGTTGTTGCAGGCGTGCCAATACTTGTTGCTTGTCGGCAGCCTGAAAATTTGTTCAGCCGTGACCATATTAATTATGCCAATTAAATCAAATAAATACATTGTAATTGAAATATATTTATGGTGTTCACTTTTCTTCAATAAATCGGAATTATGTTTTTTTTTAAAAAAAAAACATGATTTACTTAGTATTCTTAATTTTCAAAGTGAATATTTATGAATCACTATTTATAGATAAAATTGGTCAAAAAGAGTTTTCAAGAAAGAACCACTTTTGTTATTTGTACATTTTGTATTGTCTTTAATTTTTTCTTTCTTTTTATGTTTGTTTTCGTTTCAAGCTTTTGGTTGTATTTACTTTTGTCGAGGGTACGAATCTATCTCACACTGGTGGGGATAGCTAGCTAAACTGTAGGTGCTTAACCTTCCGGAACACACGGACTCACTTCCATATTGGAAGTTCGTGCGTTTAACTGAATTTGTCAGTTTTCAAAGTTTTACCATGCTTTTGGGATTTGGATTTGAACATTGACCGCTATGATTGTACAGTCCTTCCTGCCTTAAAGGCCACCTCTATATAAGGACCACTTGCTTATAAAGGCCAGTAGAACTGTATCCCAACTGTTCTTTATTCATTTTGCTTAAACCTGTATATAAAGGCCACCTGCTCATAAAGGCCACTTTTACTGGTTCCCTTGGGTGGACTTTATAGATAGGTTTGACTGTATTTAATTTAAAACATGTAAAGTCATACCTGGTCAACTATAGTGTCGTTATCGTCAATAAATTTCTGAAACTGTACCACTGGATTCTCTGTATCAAACATGGCAAAGGGAACTACTGTGTTCTTCTTCGTCTTGTGTTGAGTGACTGCAAGTTGGTACCGTGCCCAGCTGGCTGCAGGTCGTTCCCAACACCTTCTGGTAGTAGTTGCTTCGTCATACCTTTCATAAGGACTCTATACGCCTTCGGGTGTTGATATTTATTTTTCTCGTGTTCGTTGTAGAATAAAAGATATTTTGGGTGATCAAAGTCAAACTTGTACGCAGCGTCGAGTTCTGAGGTCCGCAGATGTTCTTCGAATTTTGTCTGATGGTATCTTGCATTTGGAACCGTTGAATATTCGTTCCGTACATCAGTGGCTGATATGTCCAGTGTTTCATACCTATTTACCGTACCTTTAATGTCCATGTCGACCTTCAAGTTAAACAAATGAAGGTGAAGGTTACCGTTCATGTGGTCATGAAGCTGAAATCCGTACTGCTTTTCCAAAGGCGAAAAGGCAGTTGCAAGTATGTAACCCGTAGACACACCTTTCACTTCGATGACGCCATTTTGATAGAAAATGAAATCAAATATATAATCATAATTAACAACGGTGATCATTGTCCTTAAAATCAAGACAATATTTTCCATGCCTTCATAAAAACTGCCCTGAAAGACGAATACGAATGGTGTCGACGAAGTGGCATCTCCTTGTTATGTTCAAATAAGCAGAAGGCGTTTTTAAATACGACCGGTTCCTTTGATGATTCTAGATAATGCGAAGCACTTATGAATGTAGCATGTTCTGGACAGTCAACGCCTGGTACAAGTGCCTTTGCTTGAGGTCCGACAAGGCCGCACGTGTCAAAGAAATCGGCAAATTTTTGTGTTGGTTTCCCGCCAGAGTAGAAGACTGAAATTTCCTGTAAACCTGCTTCGTAAACAATCCGTTCGTTTTGGTACCTAATATCGTACAGCTGCGGACCATGTGCGCTTGACATTCTAAAATCAAAATCCCAGTTCATATATTTAACATGACGTCCCTTGATACTGTAACGTTTGCCATCAGGTTCAATTTGAACAGGGTTTCTTTTAAATGTTTTTGGAAATGAGGGTTCGCGAAGGGACAGTTTTGCAAACATTTGTTCCTCTGCATTCGGGAATTCGATTTTTTCCGCCCGTAATTGTACTTTGTTCTTTTCGTAAAATTCAGCAAATTTCTGCAATGAAGCGAAATTCCTACCATTATAGTACACTTTTTCTATGGTGTATTTTCGTCCATCTAAACGCATCAGCAACGCGAAATCTAAAGGATGCAACACATAGTATTCTACAAAATGTGCTAGCCAAAACCAGATTTTTCTTGCATCTTCACCCGTGACAGCAGATGACATTGGTGTGATATATCTAAATGCGAGACATTTATCGCCACAGTCAACAAGCTTGCCGCCATAACTTCCCAGTAAAGCTTCACCAGCTATGTCGTTAGTTTGTTGCGTAATTGTTGCTAGGACTTCTCCATATTCTGGTACATTTATAGGACGGTAATTAAACGGTATGGTTCGTTTCAAAGTATGTTTTGTTGGGTTCGGCAGTGGTCCAACAATATACTTTTATATCAGGTTTAGGAATATCACCGCAGAATATCGTCACAACGGCTTCTCTAGCAGGCTGCGGTTGATTTTGATGTAAAGGTCCAGAACATCAGCCTTTTTCGGTAACTGAAGTTCAGCCATGAACACATAACTACTGTTTACGGTTGCTTTGGAAGGATCTACAAGATTGAGAGATTTCTGGGAATAAAGATATTTGGTTAGACCTTTCATTTCTTTTGTAGTTAAGTCATGAAACACGGATGGGTTGTCTGGCTCAGACAAATCAATTATACCTTCCTGTTGAGCATGTTGGTGTTTTCACTTTTTCGAGCATCCGATCCTTGGCAAACGAGACGATAATAACAGCAACTATAAGACCCAAAAAATTAACATCAGAATGAATGCAACAGCCTCCATCTTCCAATAGATCGTCTGTACTTGGGAGAGTTCTTTTCCATTTGCCCAACCTGAAAATAAACATTGAATATGATACGATATGGATTTTTACCATGCGTTTACTATTTTATCATATCGAATACTCAGAAATCAAAAACAAACATACCAATCGATCAATCGATGTCCATTTGTGAGGCCATGATCCGAGAAAGGGTGTGATAGTGGGGTGCGATATATATATATAAATATAATATATATATATATATATATAATATATATATATATATATATTATATATATATATATACAAGGGTGTGCTATGCATTTGTAAGTTTGTACAAGTAATCAAATATGATTAAATTAGATTAAATTAAATTAGTACACAAATATGACATACGTACAGAATGATTCCTTATATAAACCCAAATTAGCTTGGGGTTATATATAGTCCTAAGCCCCCAACATCAACATCTGTAAAATGCAATCTTGAGAACTTGATAAAATCCACGCACTTATATAATCACATATTAAACCACTGATATCACTAGAAAAACATGATAAAACAAGTATACATGTACCATCCTGTGACTAGGGACTAAAAGATGGCCATGGTATTTGATTTGACACCTCGAATGTACTGAAGCGTATGAAATAAACATCTTTTGGAGAACAGTGACAAAGGTTCTGTGCTACATGCATAAATATTCAAATTTCTTATATCAGTTGTAACGCGATGCTATCAAATTTCAATTTTAATGCAAGGCTTGTACAATTCGTAAAAAAGTTTGTAGGTTTTTGTGGTAAAATTGTGCGTATAATTATTTAAATTGAAGGTAGTAATTTTAACGAAATGTCGATGGACCTTGAACTGATGAAAATATAATTGTAATATAGTGAGGTGGTAACATTTAAAGGTCACTGCCACAAACATAGTGACTCTGATAGACCATCATGAATAAATGGCGCTCTTCTTTGAGGGAAATATGAAAGATTGTCTCATAGAACAGTATCTCCCGATAGAGGCTCCCAACGAACTTTTAAACATTTTTACAATACAGAATATTATGTTTAATCGGTTTTACCCCGTGACCAACGTAGTGCTTTAGCTAAGTTTAGATGTGGAGTAGCGCCTATAAGGATAGAGACTGGCAGATATGAAGGGTTAGAGTTAGCAAAACGTACATGTTTTAACTGTATTGAATCTGAATGTCATATTATTTTAAACTGTCCAATTTATAATGATTTTAGAGAGGTTTTATTTGAATGTGCCAGAAACGTGTTTTAAAGATGGTTTTAATTTTGATTATTTAAATGATGAGGATAAATTGTCTGTTATCTTAGCTCACAAAGATATGATTTTTAGTAGTACCAAATTCTGCAGTAATATTTATCTAGACGTCGATACTTTTATCTAGGTAATGCACATATGTACATATTATGTTTTTATACTTTTATCGTCTCTTATAACTCTGTAAAGAGTGGTTATACATATTAATGTTTTAATATAAGTTTAATTGATGTATTTAAGATGAGACGTTAATAAAATATTATTATATTCAGTGGAATTTTAATGGAGAAATTCTTTCAACATACATTGTAGTTATTTAACAGATGGAGATTTTGCACATGTTTTGAGTAAAAAACCTGTAATTTGTAGAAATTCATACAGGTTGATATTTTGGCGATACTTCTTTAAAAATACAAATAACATCATCTTATACGATTCTTAAAATGTTACTATGGGTTTATTCGGTTTTGTCCAGTTTATTGATACCAGGTGAAAAAAGTAGATTTTAAAAAATGCTTTTATGAATATAGTTCTTAAGAGATTGATTTTAATACTGCGATGTAACGTCTTCAAGGTAATCAGTAACCGTCGGAAATGTTATGACATGCTGTAACAAGTTTTCTAACGTCATGTGTATGTTATTATTTTTATCTGTAGGATAAGCAGGCTTGTTAGAGCTTCAACAGATGGGTATAGGTAAACAACTTTGACCTGTCCGTTTGACCTTTTAATTTGAATATTTATTGTGGACAAGTGCATTTATGTCTAGGAATCAGGTGGGTTTATTTTGTCTACATTTTGCGAACACCAATCATGTACATTGAGTACATTCTATTTACAGTGAATCCTACTACTACCTATTAATTGGATGGATCATTCTATATGAATATTCCAAATGAAAGGTCAAGATGACAGGTCAATGTTGTTTGCCTATACTTTCTTGTTTCACTTATTTGATGTGTTGTGTGTTTGATTTCATCTAACATAAACAGTGTGAAAAATATGAAAATGTAACCTCTTGATTTATTTTGGACTGAAGGTGATAACTTTACAAAAACAGAAGGTAAATGACATACACGTAGCCAGAATTACAAAGAATACACAAAACGTAAGAAAAAGACAAGATAACATTGTCCGAACTCTATTTGAGTTACAATTTTAAGTCTGTCATCAAAATTCGATGGTTTGGTCCAATAAAAAAGATTCTCTAACCACCACATCACTGTAAATCATTGTTCTATTATCTCACGAGATCGTTCATAATCGGTAATTTTATCATAAGTTAATGATCTATATATTTTTATCTTGTAAGTTTTATTGTTTCATTCGTTTTAGTTAGACTAGTTTTAACTACGTAAATGTTTTCAGGTAACTTTCTATTTATTCTCCACCGAGGGGCTAATAGTTATGCATTCTTTCCGTCCGGTGGTGTCACTTTTTGATCGCACAACTTTCCAATACCGTCAATCAGATCGATATTAATAAAACTTTACAGGAATAGTCAGGGGAAGGTGAAGTTGTGCAAATCTTTTTCCTATTTCGGTTTAATAAAAATTTAGGAGTTTTGGTCTCTTGAATTTTGTTTTATAAATTAGTGCTACAAATACTTCTTGGCGGGGGATCGTGCTTTCACACGAAATGCTTTTGTTTCACCAACACGAGGTTAATAGCCAAACAGTAGCAAACGGTACCAGTGTTGTAGTCTAAGTACTTAAAACCAACAAATCTATCTCACTTACACTATAGTAAAATATCACTAAACAATGCATACAGAGACAACAAAACGTCTTAGTTTTCACCAAATACAATATTGTGTATTTTAGAGGTCATTTTTACCTTGAAAGAAAGATATCAATAATATACGAGTGAAAGTCAGAAAGTTCATAGAACAGCGTATTCAGCCAAGCGTAACACACATTTTCTTTACTCAACATTCCGCCATTTTAAACATATCAAGTTTATTTGTCACAGCATATTTGTGTAATTCTCAAAAGCATTCAAAGTTGATGACCATCAAGCAATGATAGAAAATCAAAAGGTTGAGTTTAGGGCAGTAATAAAGTTCCCAACAGTAGAAGGATCAAATGCCAAAGAAATTCACCGGCGAATGGCCGAGGTGTACGGTGACAGTGGTCCTGCCTATTCCAAAGTGGCAAAATGGTCAGCTGAATTTAAACGTGGGCGCACCTCAATGAAGTATGACCCACGGTCAGGTCGGCCAGTTGATGTCATCACAAAAGAAATTGTCACGTCTGTGGAGACCCTCGTCATGAATGATTGTCGAATTAGGATTGAGAGTGACATTTCACATGGAAGTGTATATACGGTTATCCACGAGCATCTTTGGATATCAAAAGTATCCTCAAGATGGGTCCCCAGAAACCTTAATGTGCAGGATCGCTTCCAAAGACCCCAACCAAGTCAGGAGCTTCTTGGTATTTATAATGATAACTCGGAGAGCTTCCATTTACGTTTAGTAACTGGTGATGAAACATGGATTCATCATTGGGTCCCAAAAACAAAAAAAAAAGAGTCCATGCAATGGAAGCACCCTGGCTCACCCCCACCAAAGAAATTCAAAACCCAACCATCAGCTGGCAAAGTTATGGCCACTGTGTTTTGGGATTCTAAGGGTGTTCTGTTGATCAATCATAAGCCTGCTGGAATCTCTATCACTGGGGCTTATTATGCTGATCTAATGAAGCAGCTGAAAGCTGCTATTGTATTAAAAAGGAGGGGAAAGTTGAGCCTAGGGGTATTGGTTCTTCACGACAATGCTCCTGTGCACAAGCCAAGGATAACACAAGCAGCGATTCGTGAATGCAAATTAATCACCCACCCTACAGCCCCGATTTGGCACCCAGTGATTATTTCCTATTTAGAAATTTGAAATCCCATTTACGGGGAATCAGATTTCCTGATGATGATGGACTTAAGGCTGCCACAGAGGCATGGTTTCAGGACTAAACCGAAGACTTCTATTTCAAAGGTATAGACAGTCTGAAAGAAAAGTGGGCTAAGTGCATTGGGGTAAATGGGAACTATATTGAAAAATAATAATAAAATGTATGGTTTGTTGCGGCAATATATACCCCGTTCTATGAACTTTTTGACCTCCTCTCGTATGTTGTAATTAACAGTATATTTTCAAAACAAGTTTTGTTAGTAAGTTAAAGCTCAGAAAAAATTAGTTTAAAACACGGTGTCGCAATACATGCACTTTAATTTATTGAATTAAAGCATGATCTGACCAGGCGTAAAGTTGTTAAAAGAGGAAACGAACAACAATATTTTAAATGCCAGACTGAGTTAAATGCAATAATAATATTCTATGTTATCCGACATTAGGCAGTTATAAACTTGATAAATTTATTAAATAAACAATATAGAATATGTTCTTCAGTTACACATAATTTAATTACAGCAACTTTAATATATTTACCGAGATATGTATCAAGGAAATTAAATTTTATATATATTTCATTTCTATAATTATAATTTTATAAAATTAATTAATGCAATTCATGCATGAATCCTACGATATACAATGTTTATTGTGAAAGTGAAGTCATTAAGGTCAAGGCGATCAGTTCTAGTAAACAGAAATCAAAGTAAGGAGTCTACTCTTTAACTTATATTATAAAACCTAGTTTTACTAGTTTTTTCAAAAGTGTCCCCAAACTGGGAAACTCGTGTTTTCCCAATCATATGCATGGTCATGTTCATCACCATGATCAAAATACGAAAAAGCCAATGACACAATTTGCAACTACTCTGTCCAAAGATTAATCATGTAAAGTTTAATAAAGATCTGTAAAAAAAGTGTTCGAGAACATTTGAGGACACTTTATGACCCCCTTTTGTTTAGGAGATGACATGATTAATGATCAGGAGGCGGGGCTTGATGAAATTCTTAGTTATCGGTATGCTCTTACTTTATAATATCACCATCTGTTTCATATGGTGAAAATAATATTAGTGCAGTCAAATCTATCTACAAAGGCCACAAAAAAAAAAAAAAAAAAAAAAAAGATATACAGATTAAATTACATATTATACCAGTTTTAATTTTACAGCACTAGACAGCCGTTTCGGAATACAACTCCTCATCAGTAGTGCTTTGACCAAAATTATGAAACCAAAATTATTTTGAAAATGTTGAAAAGCTATCCAAAGGACCAAAATATATTTTACCAAATTAAGCTAAGGAAATACTTTGCATGAGGGAGTATACCTTAGTTTTACTAACATGACTAAAACATATTGAGATAAAATCTTACTGGCTTTGAAATGGGTGACCCTTGTATAAAGATTGTCTTTAAGGC
Source organism: Anadara kagoshimensis (assembly GCA_021292105.1). Taxonomy (NCBI): domain Eukaryota; kingdom Metazoa; phylum Mollusca; class Bivalvia; order Arcoida; family Arcidae; genus Anadara; species Anadara kagoshimensis. Next base: position 40,656,306 of record CM037871.1, read on the forward strand.
AGGTTCAACTGTAGCGCATACATGCATATTATAGATGGCAACTCAACATATAACTACTGATTGAGATGCAACCTAATCATCAAAGAAGGGTAAATCATAAAGCTGATTTTTGCATATCTGCCCTTGACACTTGTAGCTCTCCGCGTATTCTGTGCACGGTGTGCCGATTACCCTTGTTATAATATTTAAACATTTGATCTCTAAAAAAACAAAAGTCTTAACTTGCAGTTAGAACATCGTGACCTAATATAAATTAGAGACGAGGATTATTAAAAACTGACAAAGACAAATTTTGTCCTTACATAAATTGATAAAATAAATAAACAACATACCTTGTACGCCCTATCCCACCGTGTAAGATATGAATACGAGTTGTCTATGCGACTGTGTAATCTACAAAGTGATAAGAAACTGCTTGTTAACTTCCGTTACACTGGTGGGGATTTTGCTTTGTATGTTTTATAAATTGAGTCATATTTACCCAATAAACAAAAAGTCGACCTGATTTCGGTAATACGTTACAGAAACACTTAAAAGTGTAGATTCAATTTCAACTAAATATCGAATGTGCACGCTTGGTACCCTTTCGGTGAGTGTTTTGAGACCGATGTCCCGTGTCAGGATAGCACCAACCGCTGCTTAAAACACACAGTAACAGGTACGCTTCATTGAAACTTACATGAAGCTGGTGACGTCTTGATATAAGTGGAATAAACTTTACTAAAGACAAAAATGTTAAAATTTGCTTATTTTGCATCATATTCAAAATTCATGCTACGACATTCATCATATATATTATAATACATGTACATGTAATATGCGCAACAATTTCATAAAGGTTAAATTATGTAGGAAAACTTTTCAAAGTAACGCGTCCTATATCTGTTTAAATGTATTAGATGTATTTCAAGTATTCGTATACGTTATCTGGGTTATATATATTTAACAACGAGTTCAGTTAGTTTATCTTGTTGATATCAAAACTAATATTTGCAAACATTGTACATGCGATTTTTATCATGGTAGTTTACACAATGTCGAATGGCCCATAGTGGACATTAATAATAATAAAAATAATAATAACTTTATTTGCATCAAGTTACATAAAGCTTATAGCACAAACATAAAATACAACGATAAAGATAGCGGCAGAATAAATAACATATACAGGTACAGATATACAAAACATTATATAACACATGACTTTATAGAACATTCATTAAGATTAAACTCACCGAATTCGTTCATTTTAATCATACTTCATGTATCGTCACGATAATAATTATATTGACGATAATGGATAGAAAAAATATGCACTTTTTGTAAGAGTTTTATCCCTAGTGAAGATTATTTCACTTATATCAAGATGTCACCAGCTACGTGTTGGTTGTAGTAATATGTAGCGTGTGTATGTATGTTTTAAGGTACAGTTCATATACAATGCCTTTTGTGACACGAGGCATAGGTTTTCAAGGACTCCCCGACCGGGTATCACCCAATACTTGAAAGTGTGTAGTGACTGTTCTTTTGCCAAGCACTCGGCATTACAAAATGAACGTCATGGTTCTTTCGGATGGTACTTTAAATATACGAGGCCCCTTGTCACGGTAGGCTTGGCACGATAAAGAACCTTGCTGTATAATGCCATCATCAGCGTAACACAAAGGCAAAATTTCTGCATCTGGAACTCTAGCTTCAAAGTCACGTGCATCGTCCAGGTAGTTCTAACGTCTCGTGTAGCGAATTGTGGCCCTTATATAGAGGTGGCCTTTAAGGCAGATTAGACAGTACTTTTTTATGATGCCAAAAACAGAAGCTGAAACAGACGTTGATTCATAAATATGTTACATGATGATGATGCAATTATAGTTGAAATAGAAGTAGATGCGTCGAGATGTGGTCATTAAACTTAAACATCGTAAGAAACAAAATCTTATATTGCAAATTTCGATTAAACTCGTATCATTAATATTCTTTCATAAGCTATATTATGGTGTCCATATGGCTCTACACTATAACACCATCACGCTACAATTTATCCAGGTTAACTGGCAAATATTTTGTTTGATCAGAGTGTCTGTCAAATTATGCACAAATATTTCATTATCATTCATAAAAAAGGTAAAAAAGGAAAAGTTTTAGAAACTTTTAATCGATTTATTCAATTAATGATTTAATTTTAAGGAACACTTTGTACAACTGACTAACATGAGGTAGAAGTTAGAGTTGTAAAGATTGACATTTGTCTACGTGCACTGTAAAAACAACAAAACAGAAACAAACATACTAATCCATGGTCATATCACAATCCAGAAGCAATGTAAAAACTTTGGAAGTGACAAGTTAGGTTAGACACGTGAACTTCCACTAGGGAACTGAGACCGGGTGCTCCGGAAAGGTAAGCGTTTCCTATTTAGCTAGCTACACCCGCCACATGTGTAATCAAAATTGTGTGAAAAGAACATGGGACGTCAAATACATCCAGGGCAATCCTGGACACAGAGACATTAAAGTTATCAACGATACTGTGATGATGGTCATAAAATAAGACAATATAGTTATACAACAAAACAATGTTTGCTGTAACAATATTGTATATCTGTCTGTGTATATACGTCATGTGACGTCACATATGAATAATACGTCATTGATTTATGTGCATGCCTCGTGCAGTAATAAAGCAGCCATTGCGGCAGTGAGACTGATGATGTGTTATCAGAGTGATTATTATACATTTGCTACACATTAATTATAAGGTATTAATCTGTTGATATTCACTTAACTTTCTAGATTCCATCGTAAAATGTTTGTTCTCTATAAAAACCATTAATACAGCATATGTTCCCTTCACGCATACCGCGCATGACTCTCGAAGCTGACAAGCAACAACAGACTCGTCTGGCAGTGAGAAAATGAAATCCTTAAAAGTGTTGCTGATTTGTAATACTACTATACATGCTATTTTTTAATGAATTTTAGACGAAATTCTTATCCTATGTGTATTTATTTATTCCTTACCTAATTGCTTTCATCACGATGCACTTTAAGTGTCCTGTTTTCCAGTGGTGGTTATTTCATCGACAACACTATATTGTTGATAGGTATGGCGTCTAAATATCCAAAATTATCTTGGATTTCTGACATCTCACATTTTGCTAGTATAGGTAGCTAGACAAGATCTGCTTGTCCTTCCGGATCACCTCGCCTCGCTTCCCTGGTACAGGCTCACTTAATTTTTTATTTTTGATCACTTTAGTTTTGGGAATGTTAGGTAGTTTGTGGTTGTTCTCTACAGGTTTTGAAGTCACTTGTATTTGTTAAACACAAGAAACTCGTGTGAAACGTACTGGTAATGATAAGTTTTTTTGATTTTGCAACACATTGTTCACCACATATTTTGAATTAACTTTTAGAATTGTTAAATGCAAGATGTACTGAGGAAAATATAATGCATGATTATATTATACCAGAAGTTCATAATTTCGTATTATTGTCAGAAATCTAAATTTCCTGCAAGTAAAAAATTTGAAATTTCTCAAAAAATAAGGTATACTCCCTCATGCAAAGTATTTCCTTAGCTTAATTTGGTAAAATATATTTTGGTCCTTTGGGTAGCTATTCAACATCTTCAAAATAATTTTGGTTTCATAATTTTGGTCAAAGCGCTACTGATGAGGAATTGTATTCCGAAACGGCCGTCTAGTGCTGTAAAATTAAAACTGGTATAATATGTAATTCTAAAACTCGCCTCACCGATGCCATTTCGGTGACCGATGAAATTACCATTTCCAAGCCAAACCGGGAATGATTAACTACTTGTGTTATTATCGGTGGGTCTGGTTCATCAGCAGTATTTCAGAGCCTCCTTTAAATGTAGAATTGGTTTGTCCTCATGTATGCCGTGTGAAGTTAACAACATTACAAGAATTATCTCCCTTTAACTAATATCATTACTGTATTTCCATAATTGAGTGCACATGGTTTTATTATTTATTTCTATTATTGAAATGTTTCCATTAACTATCATTAAAATGCATTTAAAGGCACTGACCTAACCAAATTTTATTTTTAATTAAAAAAACATGATTGTTCAGATCTCCTGTATATAGAGAAAATTGCGAAAATTTAGGAAATTTTATCAAGTTTATACACCAATTGGGCCTCATTCAAATTTAGGGCCAGGTAGGTCATTGTTGTTCGGGTTTTAATATATCATAAATATTCCAATTATGACATAACGTTTATAGTTGTTCCAAGTAAGAAGGGATAATTTTGACATAGTCATTTGTTGTTTTGTTAAAAAGTTAAAAAATTGCTCTATGTACAGAATTAGTTCACTTTTTCAAGAATGAAAAATATTTTTCCTATTAGGTCAGTATATTTTGTATAAAGTTTTGACAATTTTTTTGTAAGTTTGTTGTAAAATATGACTGTATTCTTGCATTTGCCATGTGCACTGAATTTGTGGAAATACAGTAGGTTAATTTCGTGATAATATACATGTACAGGTCAGTTCAGAAAGTTTTGTGTCGCCTCTAATATTGCAGATGTTTAACTCTCTGACAATGTTTATTGGTTTTATAGGAACTTTTCTAAACATCGCTTTTAAATAAACCCGATATGACATTTTTTTTTATTTAAAAGAAATAATTGTTTTGAAACCTTTTTCTTCAAAATTAGATCTTTTCATGATTTCATTAAATCACAATTTTATTACTTTTAGTGCTGTAAAATTAAAGCTGGTATAGTATGTTAATGTAGATTAATGATAAAATCAAGATATAGGTTATGAATGCAAAATATTTTAGCTTGCATAGTCACCTTGTACGAAACTTTCTCATTGATATAAAGATATGTGATGGAACACACTTAACTTTTTTCTTGAAATGCATACAAGAAATATAACAAGTTACAAGAAAATCAGTTTTCAATTTTTTGACAAAACATAAAAAAGTGAACGCTGAGCAAAATTTTATAAATCTGTTGTTTTTGTGGTCATGAGAGCACAGCTAAAAGCTAGAAAATGTGTATTCTCATCTTTTGTATTAGTTGAGTTGAGCATTGCGATGCTTTCTGAAAGTTAAGGAGTTACTATGATTGTCAGAATATTTCACTTATATCTTTTAATGTTCATTAACTTGCAATTTTAAAAAATATATTTATCGGTTATTAAAACTTAGCCAGATAGTTAATAAATCACGCAGATGAATGGCTTCCTGCAAATAGCCATAAAAAATTAAAGCTGTGCGTACATAAACTTTATTTTTATTTTATGAACAAGAAAAGTGACAAAATTGTGACTGTGTGAAATCCTTAAAGGCTCAATTTTGTACAGATTATCTCAGACAAGATAACAATATTATTTTATCGTATTACATTCGTTAAAGATTGTAATATAATGTTTAGTTATATATTTTTAATTTCAACAAAATGTTATAGAAACAAAATCTGTAGCTTAGAAAGGGGCACAAAACTTTCTGGGTGAACATGCACATAAACTAGAAAAAACATGCAAATATTCACTTAAGAAGAAAAACCAAAACTAAAGGAATTTAAAATTAATTAAAATATGAAATGACCATTGATGTAATAGAGCTAATGCTCAAAGTGTCGCCGACACTGGGCAATACCGAAAATGTAACATATACAACATAATTCAACGAATGGAAGCAAGGTCACTTTAATATAAAGTTTAATTTTGTTTCAAGGTGCCAGTTTTTAGTGTATTGAAAATACCCCAAAAAATAAAATACAGTCCAACCTGCCTTAAAGACCACCTCTATATAAGGGTCACCTGCTTATAAAGACCAGTGGAATTGTATCCCAATTGTTCTTTATTTATATCCTTTGCACTTGTATACAAGGGCCACCTGCCCATAAAAGCCACCTTTACTGGTTCCTTTGGATGACCTGTATAGACAGGTTTGACTGTAGTAAAACCATGATTTTTCTCCCTATTTTGAAAGTTTATATTTCCTTTATAATTCTAGAAAAACAATATCTAGTAAATATTATGACAATTACATAACTTGTCATAAGCACACGGTATTCTAATGTACACATGTATGTTAAAACGGAGTGACGTTTGTACAAATGAAAATGAAATCAAAGCAGTTTTGACTATATTGCTGTTCCACCACTGTCACCGGATTCCAACACCACACCTGGATCCTCCTTTACTTCCTCATCAAATTTACTCTCAGGAGGCAAACACTGTAGCTTTTTAGGATCGTCATATCTGATAATTTTTAGTCCTTTCTTTGGATCATGTTTGTCGTTTGGCTCTATACGCATCGCGTTACGGGCTCCCATTGCCGGATCTTCTTTAAAATAGTTGTAAGGGGACAAGTAGAAATTGAGCTCCATACCGGCTGAATGGGTGACAGGGAGATCTTCTGTGTGGGGGATATGGTGTACTCCCATGGTTATCCATGCTACTAAATCCTGAAAATAGTAAGCAAACAACATCATTTATTATATTTTGTTAGTGTGCTATTTTGGTGTTTTTTGTTAAGATAATGAACATGCATGCTGATTGTTAATGAATTGCGCTTGCCTAAGGTAGGTTACTACCATTTCTCCTCTTCGATTTACAATTGTCAACATCGTTTTAAGTGTATCAATTCTTACCAGTAGTCTATAGAGCATAAACACATTTTAATCCAATTTACTTTAGCTATGAACAAGTACCGACCATTATTATAAAACGGCGTAGAGTATATGCCAAAAACTCAACAAAGAATCTGGGATCTACTAAAATCGTCACTGTCAGAGTTACTGTTCCATAATTGCCTTGCAACGATATAAAATGTAATAAAACTTTGTATTGTTCATATTAAACCAACCTGGTTGGGTTCATTATTTTGTAAAATGAAAATTATTTCTTAATAAAAATGAAGTAATGGTCGGAAAAGGAGAGTTTTTGTGAACTAAACAAATTGTAAGTGGTCCTAACATGTTTCTTTTATTCATTGTTTTTATACTTATTGTATTGAACCTCCTTGCCAAGTGCGTGGATTTTCAACTATAGCTTTGTCTATTTCATGTATGTCTTCAATTTTAATATATTAATATATTTGTTTTACAATGAATACGTTATGACAGAGCGTGTTCCGACTACGGGAACTTTATACAACGAAACAAGCTGCATACAAAATCAAATTTTGACAAAGTTTTATGGCAGTTATCGCATTATTGACATTGCTGATAAGTATGATGTTTTTATATAAAAAATAATATCATGAATATATTTGACGTTTCATAGTTCCATGCTAATTTCATTTTAAATGTTCATTTCACATGTGGCCGATTTAGCTAGCTGAACAAGAGGTGCTTTCCCGGCCTCAATTTTCATTTCATATGTGGCCGATTTAGCCAGCTAAACAAGAGGTGCTTTCCCGGCCTCAATTTTCTGGTATAGGTTAACGTTTACCAGTTTTAAGATTTCACTTTGCTAAGGATTGGCATGAATGTTTTAAGTATAATATACCTGATCGACAATGGTGTCGTTATCGTCAATAAATTTCTGAAACTGTACCACAGGATGTTCTGAATCAAATATGGCATACAGGGAACTACTGTGTTCTTCTTCGTCTTTGTGTTGTGTGACTGCAAGTTGGTACCGTGCCCAGCTGGCTGCAGGCTCGTTCCCAACACCCTCTGGTACAAGTTGTTTTGCCATGCCTTTCATGAGGACTCTATACGCTTTTGGATGTTGATATTTATTTTTCTCTTGTTCGTTGTAGAATAAAAGATATTTTGGGTGATCAAAGTCAAACTTGTACGCAGCATCCAGTTCTGAGACTCGTAGGTGTTCTGTGAATTTTGTCTGGTGGTATCTTGCATTTGGAACCTTCGAATATTCGTTCGGAACATCGATTGGTGATATATCTAATGTTTCATACCTATTTGTCGTTCCCTTAATGTCCATGTCGACTTTAAAGCTAAACAAATGAAGATGAATATTACCATTTAAGTGATCATGAAGCTGAAAGCTGTATTGCTTTTCTAAAGGCGAGAATGCTGATGCAAGTATGTAACCCGTAGATATACCTTTTACTTCGATGACGCCATTTTGATAGAATACAAAATCAAAGATGTAATCGTAATTGATGACAGTGATCATTGTCCTCAAAATCAAGACAATATTTTCCATGCCTTCATAAAAACTGCCCTGAAAAGACGAATACGAATGGTGTCGACGAAGTGGCATCTCCTTGTTATGTTCAAATAAGCAGAAGGCGTTTTTGAATACGACCGGTTCTTTTGAAGCTTCCAAATAATGGGAAGCACTTATAAATGTTGCATGTTCTGGACAGTCAACACCTGGTACAAGTCCTTTTGCCTGAGGCCCAAGAAGACCAAATGTATCAAAGAAATTAGCAAATTTCGGAGCTGGCTTACCGCCAGAGTAGAAAACTGAAAGTTCCTGCAATCCTGCTTCGTAAACAATCCGTTCGTTTTGGTACTTTATATCGTATACTTGTGGTCCATGTGCGCTTGACATTCTGAAATCAAAATCCCAGTTCATATATTTAACATGACGTCCCTTGATACTGTAACGTTTGCCATCAGGTTCAATTTGAACAGGGTTTCTTTTAAATGTTTTTGGAAATGAAGGTTCGCGAAGGGACAGTTTTGCAAACATTTGTTCCTCTTCATTGGGAAATTCAATTTTTTCCGCCTGCAATTGTACTTTGTTGTTTTCGTAAAAATCAGCAAATTGTTGCAATGAAGCAAATCCCTACCATTGTACCACACTTTGTCAATTGTGTATTTGCGTCCATCTAAACGCATCAACAACGCGAAATCTAAAGGATGCAACACATAATATTCGACAAAATGCGCTAGCCAAAACCACATTTTTCTTGCATCTTCGCCAGTGACAGCAGATGACATTAGTGTGATGTATTTAAAAACGAGGCATTTATCGCCACAGTCAACAAGCTTTGCGCCATAACTTCCCAGTAAAGCTTCCCCGGCTATTTCGTTTGCTTGTTGAGTTATCATAGCCAGAACTTCTACATATTCGGGTATATTCATAGGACGATAATTAAATGGTATGGTTTGTTTCAAAGTATGTTTTGTTGGGTTTGGCAGAGGTCCAACAATATATTCTTTTACATCGGGCTTGGGTAAATCGCCGCAGAATATTGTTACTAGGGCTTCTCTTGCAGGCTGTGGTTGATTATGGTCTAAATGGTGTAAAACATCAGCTTTCTTTGGTAACTGTAACTCAGCCATAAATATATATGTGCTGTTAACGGTTGCTTCGGAAGGGTCTACAAGATTAAGAGATTTCTGAGAATAAAGGTATTTGTTGAGACCTCTCATTTCCTTTGCAGTTAAGTCATGAAACACCGGGGGTTGTCTGGTTCCGATAAATCAATTATCCCATCCTCATCTGAGCATGTCGGGGCTTTCACTTCTTCGAGAAACCTATCCTTCGCAAACCAGACTACAATAACAGCAACTATAAGGCCTATACAAAGTAACATCAAAATGAATGCAAGTAACCTCCATCTTCCTATGGTTCGTCTGTATTTAGGAACGTCCGAGTCCATATTACCAACCTGAAAATACAGTGTTTAATGATTATAGTAACTAGTGTTTAAAAATTCTTAGAGTTGTTCATATCAGATAATAATCGACATCAAATTGTTTTTGACCTAATAGTTTTGGAGAAGATTTTCAAAGAATTGGTTACATTTGTCACTCACTCAAGGACGTGTTTTATTTCTCTTGAAGTAGTTAATAAGCTGAGGTACTTTTTAATGTTTCTCTATTTGATGTTCCATGTCCAGGTTTAGTCTGACTAATCAGCCCACTAAACCCCCATTTTAATTTTTTGACTTTTTGGAGGTTTGTGGTCTGACAGCTTTCATTATTGAATTCTTAAAATTTCTGACGAAAACGGCAGAAACGAAAACACGCGTCGATAATTTCCATTATTTCCTTACCTCGCTCTTGTTGACAACATTAAACACTTCCTAAAACATTATTCTATCGATACATATATTAATAGTATCGTTTCATTTACTTTTCAGTGCCGTGTCAATTTGGACGTCTAATTCGGAGTGGTCGCAAGCACCAGTTGCTTTAAAAAATTCAATTTATTTGTAAAATATGGTTAGTTGTCTCGTGGTTCTTTAGTTTTAAGTCATAAAACGCTGATTGCATTGACCCAAGTGGAAAGAATTTAACAAGGGGAACATATAATTTAGCCATCATCCCTACCTCATTAAATTTTAGTTATTTATTGTATAATAAAATCCATACAATAAAGCCTAGTGATAAAAATCATATTACACACGTGCTTTATCATTAATGTTTCTTTGTTTAATGACGCCATACGATTGTAGGAAATTATGACGTTTTATTTTAGCTGGCGTGACTTGTATTTTATTCTGTTCTGTTATAACCAAAAAAAAACACTTTACAGATTCAAGTTTTTATATTGCATAATAAGCAGAATATTACATTCGTGCTTATGTAATATTGAATTAGTTAAACTCGTTTTATTTAAATGTTTATTCAACTCGCGCAAGGTTTGTTGCATAAAATTTTGTGCAACTAGTTTAATAAATTCATTATTACATAATTACTTATTTAAGACCGTCTATATATCAAGTTATTGCCTTCTTTTCGTTGTTAGTAGTATATAAATATATTCTTTGATTTCCATAATATCACTATCATCTATGCTGTAAAACAGTTTTAGTCATGTATTATGATTAATGAAAACACATATAATATATATTTTGGTCATTTGGGTAGCTTTTCAACATCTTCAAAATAGTTTTGGTTTCATAATTTTGGCCAAAGCACTACTGATACGGAATTGTATTCGGAAACGGCCGTCTAGTGCTGTAAAATTAAAACTAGTATAATATGTAATACATATTATTAACGTCCGTGGCAATTTTTGTGTACGCCACCTTTTTGATGTAATGTATTTTTAATGTATTATCAAGTTTATTACATATGCTTTATAATATGTAATTTTATTTTTGTTACACGTATTTTCAATTATGTAATTTTACATAATGTATATATGTTTTTTGCATTTCATAGTATAACTGCTTATACCATTCATATATTAAATATTGTTTTTTATTCGTCATTAATAAATGACAATTTCAATATCATTTATTGTTATTACTTATTCATTTCATCAAAAACTAGCTTCTTTGCTGCCTTATCGTCCTCACAATCTGTTTTACATAAATAAATATTATTCTCAATAATAAGATTTATGTAAACTGATTTCAAGGCGGTACCTGGGATTGAGGTTGTAGGTGGTCTCGTATTTTACAAAATAATATTGTTATATGACCCCTGGTTTACAACCTTTTGACCAAGATCATCACAGTTTTTGCAGTTAGCTTTTTAGGCCAACCCGCCTCCACCCCAGTCGCCTCCTTTTGTAGTTTTATTTTACGCCTTATTGTTAATTTATCATTCATGTATTTCTCTCGTTTTAATCATCATTGTCGAATTTTCCGTGCTATGCACTTCTTATAGTATTGTCATTTTTATTATATGTGTTTTGTTTTGCACGACACTTTATTTTCGTGTTATGTACCCTTATAGTATTATTAACTTTAGCGCATATATTTTATAAAACTTACTACAATGTACTACGTAGTTTTATAGCATTGTTATTATATATATATATATATATATATATATATATATATATATATATATATATATATATATGTGTGTGGCAGTATTAATGTTGTTTCCCGCGTTTTATTAAATAGCGGGAAAATAATGTATGTTAAGGCCGGGTTATACGTATATATAAGGAGTGATTATGTTGTAAACCAATGGGTGTACGTGTTTTTGAACACGTGGTTGGTTGTCGGGTACATGTATCTCACTTTCTAGCCGTCCTTCTAAGGTGATAGACTTAACTTAAAATTTTTATTAGGTTTCTATTAATGCTACGTTATAATACTAGCTATTTTCTGTCACGGTTTTCCAGAGTATTTTTCTGCTTAAATTTGCAGTTTATCTCTGGTTTTTTATCCAGACAGTTTGTGTTCATTTAATTTATGCATTAGTGTTTTGCATTTTGTGTGTGTTTTTGTATTTTGAACGCACTTATGAAATTGTCATATAGGACATAGATTATATTATTTCTCCTGTTTTTCATAAGATTATGTATTTCCATTGTTTTTTCATAAATTCGCGGTCTATCCACAAGCGGGCTGTCGGCAAATAAGTATTATATGTTGGTTTGTTTATAGTATAGTGCAGTGTATACTCACGTTTATAACTTACGTTTTTCATATCATACCACGTCGTTTATATTATGGCAATTTTTGTGTACGCCACCTTTTTGATGTAATGTATTTTAATGTATTATCAAGTTTATTACATATGCTTTAAAATATGTAATTTTATTTTTGTTACACGTATTTTCAATTATGTAATTTTACATAATGTATATATGTTTTTGCATTTCATGGTATAACTGCTTATACCATTCATATATTAAATATTGGTTTTTATTCGTCATTAATAAATGACAATTTCAATATCATTTATTGTTATTACTTATTCATTTCATCAAAAACTAGCTTCTTTGCTGCCTTATCGTCCTCACAATCTGTTTTACATAAATGTCATATTTTACGGTAACAACAATTATAATTGTTTAATTTGTTGATTGATTCTAGCACAGGATCATAAGGTATATCCTTGACACCAATGCTCCTGTGCATCTTGTGCTATTACATATATATTAAGACATTATAACTGACTCTAAACGATACAAGTTTTAAACTGAAATTATAAAAACATTTTTTACATAAAATAGTTTTGAGACAAAGATAAAAATTGACAATGACAATTTTTGTCTCTAAATAAACTAAATAAATACATCACGTACCTTGTGTGAGTTGTCCTATAATATAAGATATGAATGGATGTTCTACACGTGTTGTTTTTAGAAATCATATAAAAAATAAACCCAGTTTCTTCTGGTATTTCAAATTTGTATTTTAAAAAACATTATTTAGGTCATCCTCAGGTCAGCGGTTAGATAAACCTTCAAAACATAAACAACATCCGGGCAACTAATTAATAACCTGACTGTTTGACAGCACAACACACCATCATGATCATTTATAAACTTTCATGAAATGTATCTCTTTCTCTTAAAACTGTTTATTCAGGTTTGATATACTTTTCTGCTGCTGTCAACATAAAGAACGAAGACTAAAATCATCTAAATGAAGTTTTTTGTCATTAAACTTTTCAAAGCTTTAAGAATTTGAAAATATTCATCAACGTAGTGTTCCTAAGTGATTATGTCTCATCCGAAATTCCATTTTTTTCCCCAATAAATTCGCATTAAAAATCGGTGAAATCACAGTAATCCGAGACATTGTTCGCGTGATCTGTCTACATTTCCTAGTCACAGGTAATAATTACAAATGTTTATTTACTTTGTCGATTGATTCTAGCACAATAACCTTAGGTATATCCTTGACACCAATCCCCAATGTGCATCTTGTGCTGTTAACTTAGTTGTATTTAGGTATTACAATTAACTCTAAACAATACAAGTTTTAAACTGCATTTGAAATTATTAGATTTTTTACATAAAACATTTTTAAGACAAAGATATCAATTGAAAATGGCAATTTCTGTCTCTAAATAAACTGATAAATAAATACATCACGTATGGGTTGTCCTACAATAAAAAAATTAAATAGATGATCTACATGTGTAATGTTATTGGAAATCATATAAAAATAAATCCAAATATTTTCTGGTATTTCAAAATTATACTTTTATAAATAAACTACATACCTTGTATGCCTCGTCCTACCACGTCGAATGATACTAGACTGCCTCCAACTCGATTTTAGGCTGTTTGTTTATCTATGACATATTGCTTTAAAGTGTGTCATTACAAGACATTGACCGGAGTGCTTGAATGATACGTCTTGTAGTAGGCGATGTTTCGATGTCTGTGAAATACATCTCGTTCACTGTAAAATCATGTGGTTTTTTCCAGCTGCATCAAAAACAGATAAATAATTTAGCAAAAACAGAAACAAACATACCAAAACCAGATTTTGCACAACTAGTATTGATCTAAATTCATACAAATTCTGAATGCCATCAGTATGATCAAGATGTTCGATACAATATATTTACTTGTACTTGAACATGCTGATTTTTGGATTATGTAAACAAATGCAAATTGCGTACTAACGTTTTGGAGTATATCAGTCTTATTAAATATACATATACATTCTGATACAGTTGATAGGCCTTATATACCTTATACACATATACCTAATGTATTAACATAAATCCAGTGCACATATTTTTTTTATACCCCCGCTTAAAAAGTCGGGGCATATAGTGATAGGAGTGTCCTTCCGTGTGTCCTTCCGTCCTTCCGTTACACCGTAGGGTACCTTTCTCTTATCCACAACTGCTCCTAAACCCTCTAATGGATTTTCATGAAACTTTCACACAATCTTTGTGATATAATGTAGATGTGCACCTCCTATTTAAAAAATTGATCCGATGGATTTTTTGGGAGCGGGGGTATTTTTTGTGAGTTTGTGGCTCACAGTTTTTCTAGTTATTATTTATTTCTTTTGATTTAAAATGTCAATCAAATGAATTTAAAATATTCTGACCTAACCAAATTTTATTTTTAAATGAAAAAACCTTTACCCAGTTCTTTTGTACATAGGAAGATTTTGGAAAAAAATGGGAAAATTGATAAAGTTTATATACCAATTGAACATCATTCAAAGTTATATCAGGGTATTTAGGGTCAGATAAGTTCAATTAAATTATTATGCAAATCACTGGTTCCTTGACCATATTGCTTTGAGTTCAAAGAAGGGGAAAACATTGTCCAAAGATGCAATTGCAATAGTTAAAAAAGTGTTGAATTTCAAAAATGCCGGAAAAGATTATTTATTAACATTGAAAAGAGTTTTCAAAGTGCGTCAAAGATATTTGTATTAGAACATTACATAGACCGAATGATTTAAATGAAGGGGAAGGTTCAAAATTGAAAAGAGGCCGGAAAAATATTTTAGATGGATTTGACAAATGTGCCATCAGGAATGAAGTCTATTCACTATACTATTTCCAAAAGTATGCTAGCGTTAACGCTGAATGAAATTGGTTTTAAATATGTGAAAAGGGGACCTAAATTGAATCTTTTTGGAAATAGCACAATCCTGTCTGATAGATGTCAGTATTTAGGGAATTTAAACTTGTATAGGGATTTGGGATTTGACATAATTTATTTTGATGAAACCTTGGTCAACCAAAACCATAAATATAAATACACTTGGCTACATGATCAACCATACTAACAGAACCCAACGTCACCAACTGGAAAGGGCCAACGGATTATCATTTTACATGCTGGGAGTGAACGTCATTGGTTAATTCCAAATTGTTTATTTGTATTTAAATCAAAGGCAAGAGACGGGGACTATCATCAAGAAATGAATGGTGAATGTTATCTTTCTTGGTTCGAACAACAACTGTTACCAGCGTTAAATAACCCTTCCATAATAGTTCAGGATAATGCCCCATACTATGATTTAAGGACATCCGATAGCATAGCTCCAAACTCCAACGTTTTAAAAAGTGGCATGATAAAATGGTTAAACGATAGCAATATTTCGTTTCCTTCCAATGCACTGAAACCAGAAATTTATAATATAATGAAACGTAATAAACCAAAGCCTATTTACCAAACTGATATATTAGCTGAAGAACAAGGTCACGTGGTACCAAGACTGCTAGTTCGTCATTGTGAACTTAATCCTATTGAACCATGTTGGGCCTACTGCAAAGATTACATTGCCAAAAATAACAAAACAAGTAAATAAGTGGATTTTAAATGTCTTTAAACTTATTACTCCTGATTTGTGGAATCGTTTTAAAAGTCACGTTAGAAAGGTTGATACTCGGATACAGATGGACTGGAATATAGTTGTGTTGACAGTTTTCTTATTGACTCTCACTCTGAAAGCAGCAGCGACAGTGATTCTCTCTCTCTCACACACACACACACACACACACACCACACACACACACACACAAAAGATCAAAGTAAATCATACCCATGATGAATATCTAGGTTATATGTGAATTTTTACATGATATCCAAAAACTTAGCATGTTTATAAGAAGACAAATTTCTACAAAGAAAACGAAAGTGAATATGAGTACGACTTTTCCATGTGCACTGAAGATTTACCCGTTGTTGAAACCAACAAGAAGTTGTCAAGCTAAACAGGAGGTGCTTACCCTTCTGGAAAACCCGGGCTTACTTCTCTGGTGGAAGTTCACGTGTCTAACCTAAGTTGTCAGTTCCAAAGTTTTTACTTTGCTTTAGCCACTTATTCCTTATGTGAAATAAAAATGATACATAAAAAAGTAAAACAAATGCGAAAACTCTTTTTGGAATTGTCATGTGCTACTTTTGAATTATACATGTGCTACTTTTGAATTATATTAATTTATAAAAATTCAAAAGTAGCACATGACAGAATTGTAAACGTACGAGTCGTTTATGGTAAGATCTTAAACTGTGGATAAGAGAAAATAACCATATTTTAGAATGTTTTCATTTGTTTACCCCTTAAAAAAACAATAGACCCGACAATTAAGGGATTATCTTAATCAATATATATATTTACTCGAGTAGAGAACTTCGAAATTAAATTTGGAAACCGAATACTACTTAGCAAAACAAAATAACAGAGACATGGCTAAGGAAAATATTTTTGTAACATGCTATCATTTTTCCATGTAAACAAAAAAAAACTAATGAAAATTACTGTTTAATTATTTTGTGCATATGTATAGCAAATGACATAATTATTTATAATTGTTTCATGAATAATGTATTTAATAAAAACAAACATACAAATCCATGTCCGAATCACAATCCAGAAGCAAAGTGAAAGATTTGGAACTGACGAGACACTTTAACTTCCACCAGGGAAGTGAGATTGGCTGATCCGGAATGGTAAGCACCTCCTGTTTATCTAGCTACACATTTATATGATATAATAGCCAATATGATATATTTATATGTAATATTATTGTATATGTAATATGCTGCAATTAGTCAATTCAATGAAATAAAATGTTTAAATTACTAAAAAAAAATATTTACTCACACTTTAACTGATGATGTTCCAGAAATATCAAATAATAATATTCTATTTTATCATGGTGATAAGATCAATATATTTTATTCACTAAGGAAATAATTAAGCTTTTTAGGATTAAAAGCAACCAATGACTTTCAAAGATTTTATGGCCGTCATCACAATATTGTTAATAAGTTTCATGTCTAGGTAGGTGTCCAGGATTGCCCTGGATATATTTGACTTTTCATACAATTTTGATTACATACGTAGCAGATGTAGCTAGATAAACAGGAGGTCTAACCCTTCCGGAGCACCCGGTCTCACTTTCCTGGTGGAAGTTCACGTGTCTAACCTAACTTGTCAGTTCCAAAGTTTTTACTCTACTTCTGGATTGTAATTCGGACATGGATTAGTATGTTTGTTTTTACTCTACTTCTGGATTGTAATTCGGACATGGATTAGTATGTTTTTACTTTACTTCTGGATTGTAATTCGGACATGGATTAGTATGTTTGCTTTTACTCTACTTCTGGATTGTAATTCGGACATGGATTAGTATGTTTGTTTTTACTTTACTTCTGGATTGTAATTCGGACATGGATTAGTATGTTTGTTTTTACTTTACTTCTGGATTGTAATTCGGACATGAATTAGTATGTTTGCTTTTACTCTACTTCTGGATTGTAATTCGGACATGGATTAGTATGTTTGCTTTTACTCTACTTCTGGATTGTAATTCGGACATGGATTAGTATGTTTGTTTTTACTTTACTTCTGAATTGTAATTCGGACATGGATTAGTATGTTTGCTTTTGGTTGATAATTATTTTATTGCGAATTATTTTTTGCATATATAGTTTTATTTACAGCATAACGAACCATCATTTATAAACTTTATTGAAATGTATATTATTAAACTAACTGTTTTGAAAGGCTTGGTACACCTTTTCTGCTGCTGTCTACCTACAAAACGTAGATTAAACTCATCTAAATGAAGTTTTGTTACTAAAAGTATGAATAGACGATGTGTTATTTGACCTTGAAATACATTATCTTGTTTACAACATCATTTTGCCTTGAAATAGTGATATTTCACAATATAAGTGTAATTAGATGTGTTTTCCTCTTTTCTCATGTTTAACCTTGAAACAATAGAATTCTTCATTAATAACAGCGTGAGATAGAGATATTTAGGGCGATGATGAATATTTTATTGTCCTGAACGAGCTTCAGCGAGAAAATATTCACCAACTTAGTGTGTGTAAGTGATTGTGTACAATCTGAAATTTCCTTTATATTCCATAAATTCGGATGAAACACTCAATAAAGGTATTGTTCGTGTCAATTGACTCAACCAGAGCGAGACAGGAAAATCTAGCACTAGTAAAATAGCTAGATGTCCTTGTTTCGGGAATAAGTTATCTGACGTTTTTAAATGACCGTGTTTCTTCGAAAGTCGTTATAAATCAAATATAACAATTTGATATCAGGGTCTGGATATATTTGATGTCCCATATTTCTATGTTCCTTTCACTCTCAATTTTGATTACACATGTAGCGGCTGTAGCTAGATTAACAAGACGTGCTTACCCTTTCGGAACACCCAGCCTCACTTCCCTGATGGAAGTTTACGTGTCTAACCTTAATTGTCAGTTCGCATTTTTTTTACTTTGTTTTGGATTGTTATTGAATGTTTCATTGTACAATAAACCTCTAAAATAGATAGGAATATATAATTTCAGATTTATGGTTTTTTGCGTTTTAGGACTCTGTCAACAGAATAAGTTACCTAAGATTTGTCCTACAAAAGAAGTTAGATGTAGCATTTTCTATACAACTACAGTGAAACTTCTCTATAAAGGCCACCTAAGGGAACCAACAAATGTGGCCTTTATGGGCAGGTGGCCTTTATTTACAGGTTCAAATAGTATGAATATAAAACTATTGGGATAAAATTCTACTAGCCTTTATAAGCAGGTGGCCCTTATATAGAGGTGACTTTTAAGGCAGGTTTGACTGTATGTGACTTTTGGTGCATATGCTCATCTCTCTATTACGTAGATTTTGTTCAATATGCCTGGTCACACACGTTTTGTCTTCATGCATCAGGTAGCCCAGTTCGTAGAGTGCTCGCTCCGTAAGTGGGAGGTCGTGGGTTCGATCCTCGGCCGGGTCTGACCCAAGACTTGAAAGTGGGTAGTGACTGTTCTTTCGCCAAGCACTCTGCATTACGAAATGAAAGTCACGGTTCTTTCGGATGGGAACTTTAAATAAACGAGGTCCCGTGTCACGGTGGGCTTGGCACGATAAAGAACCCTGCTGTATAATGCCATCAGCGCAACGCACATGCAAAATTTCTGCACCTTCGCCTATAGCTGGCGACGTCTCGATATAAGTGAAATATTCTTGACTGAGACGTTAAACACCATTACTCAACTCAACTCTTCATGCATATGCATCATTCAAGTTTTGTGTTTACACAGTAATTATTGCGCAGTCCTTGAACTTCGAGTTATCGATATCTAGCTCAGTTCACCAGATAAAGGTTTATGTTTCGCAGTGCATATTACATAATATACATAAGTACAACTTTTTGTAACTTATAAATGATAAAATGTTGTTATATAATGCTTGCATCATTAAAGTATAAAGTAAATATACTGTAATATGTCACGTAGGCAAAACTGTACATAAATTATGTAACTTAGAGGAATTAATTTATGTGAAATGATTACAAGACATATCTTGCAATAATGTCAAAATATTCAGTCTTTATTAGTTCACAATCACAAAAGATTTACATGGGTCAATATGTAGTATATGATCAATGGCAACACTCTACATATCAGTACCCTCTGAGGCAGGTCTAATTATTACTAAACACGTTTTTAATATTGCAGCTGCAGACGTCCGTTTTGAAATAAAACTCCTCACAACAAGTGCTCAGACCAACATTGTGGAATTCCAAATATTTGTAAGATCAGTTTATCAAAACTAAGTGTGCGCTATTATTTTAAGAATTCATATTTGTATATCGAACACATACTTTTTATTTTTTATTTTTTTTTATTGTGCCCAGAACTTAATTAAAAAAAGGGGGTGTCAGCCATATAGTTGGGGCCCTGGACTCATCTGCTATAGAATACAACAGGACAGTTTATACACATTGTATCAAACATACAGATAATTCCTGTGCTATATTAATACCAGTTTCTTATGCTTGCATCAGAAATTGATATACCAAATATATATACATTTTGAGAGCAATAAATTTAAAATGAAAAATCGATGCGCATGTATATAATGTATACATATATATACACACACACACACACACACACACACACACACACACACACACACACACATATATATATATATATATATATATACACCTGCATACACACATATTACACCTACATGTACTTTATTTGCAGGCTGTATATAAAACATATACAATAAAACGAAATGTTACTGGGCTTTTTCGGTGTGTGTGTGTGTGTGTGTGTGTGTGTGTGTGTGTGTGTTTAAAAAAAAGAGAGCAAGGAAATTGAAAAAAGAAAATAAGAAAAACAGAAATAGAAAGAACGAAAGAACTAAGTATTCTCCTTAGGAGGTAGACTGAGAGAAATACCAATAATGGATTATAGAGGACAGAAAAGGTGTAGCTTATATGTAATATAATGGTAATGATGATTAAATCAATAAAAGAGAAACATAAATCTTCAAAGAGAACAAAAGTAAGAAAGGATAAAGACCAAGAAATTTGCATCATTTAAAAACAACCTATAGACTTCCAGTTTTTATGGGCCCTGTTAATGATACAGAACTTGTTGAAATTATGTATAATATAGTACCTAGATTGTTATATCTCAATATTTTTTTTGATACTTATCTTTTCTACTACATATAAATGTATCTACACCTTGTATATTGCTGTATGTAATCGAACACATACTTAGTGTTATTACGTCCCTTTAACACAACTCTTTTCACGGTGTATAAAGCACGCGGTTTTCCTTTAACACGTGTCAGTTTTTTTGAAAATGTTCACGGTGACATTTTAAAATGCCAAGACCATGAAGAAGAGCACCTCGTGTAAGGTCTGGTCCAATTGGTAGTCTGGTCATCACACAAAAAACTAAATCTAGCGAGATAAATGATATTTAGCAGTGGACTGATGCCTTTTTAATCTTTGCTAGCATATATACTGCTGCTCATCCAACTGAAATTCCTGGTGTACTTAAATATATGCATCCGGTTAGACTTGGGGCTAGTCGCATTACGGGTTTAGGCTGAAAAAAAAACATGATATCCAGTTTAGGTTGAAAAAGGAAAAAATCCAGCTATGTCTTGGGCCAGAATAGAAAAGGAATTATGGTTATTTTATATGAATGTTTCAACTCAAAACAATGTAACTCCCCTGAGTAAGGTAGCCGCCAACACAAAAGTGTTACGATTATAATTATAACGGCATTTGTTTTAGGTATGCATGTCAATATCGTCATGTATTAAATGTTCACAGCCTCATCCACATATAAAAATGTAGATTTTTAAAATCAAATAAAATTAGTTCCAGGTTTGAGATTCAGCAAAATTGGCGTGCAAGGCAACCAACAGTAACACAAAACCGATTTACAAATGGTTCCAATAATAAACCCATGCAGCGCTTTAAGTAATATTGCTTACACTCCAATTAAAGTTGAAGTATTAAAGGATTTTCTAAAGTCTTATCCATAACAAACTGAGGCAAGGGAGTTATTTCATGATTTTTCTTTTGGTTTTAAACTTCATGTAATAATTTAAAATCTCTTGAATGCATTGAAAATGGAGCACTTAATATTATTTTAAAAGAGGTAAATTTGGGCCAAATATCTGGCCCATTAACTCTTAAACCATTAAAAATCTTAGATTGTCACCAGTTGGTTCCTAAAAAAGATGGTTCATGGCGATTAATACATCATCTTTCTTACCCCAGAGGCTCAGGTGTGAATGATTGATCAAAAGCATTGTTCTGTTCATTACACTTCGTTCGATACTGCACTTCTGAAATGATAGCTGAAGTTGGAACAGGTGCATTATTAGCAAGGTTAGATATAAAAAGTGCCTTTAGATTATTACTTACTTAGTATTCATCCATCAGACTTTGAACTGTTAGGTTATAAAGAGCTTGATTTGTATTTAGTGCTTACCGTTTGGGTGTTTAATTTCTTGTCTTTCATTTGAAAAATTTGCTACTTTTTAGAATTGGCTCTTAAAATTAGGTCAAACTATAACAATGTGGTCCATTATCTTGATGACTTGCTGTTGGTGAGTAAAGCTGAAACCACTGATTGTCAACGTTCAATGGATCATTTTAGTGGTTTATGTGATGAAATAGGCATTTCTTTGTCTCATGAAAAAACGATTCGGCATTCGCCTATTTTAGTATGCCTCGGTCTTGAAATAAACACAGTTGAAATGAGTGTTAAAACTACTGGTGAAAAACTAGTTAAACTAAAGGATGAGTTGATATTGCTTCTTCATTGCAGGTGGGACAAATTTTGGTTGAGTAGCAATATTTACCATTTGCAATGGCCTGAATCTTGGCATAATTCAGATATTTTGAGTGATGGGTCTTTTCTCGAATTGGTTCCTATTTCTATGGCTTTTCATATATGGGGTGCACAGTAATCTAATACTCAAATACGTTTAAATACAGTCAACGAGGCTTTGGTTTCAATCTTGAATAAAAAAGAAACGTCAAAAGAGTTATGTATATGCTATGTAATATTCATTTTAAGTCTATAAACATTCGAGGCAAATTAAACAGAACTGCCGATGCTCTTTGCTCGACAGCAGTAGTCACGTTTTCGCCAACCTCACCCTCAGACAGACCACAACCCGAAGACAATACCAGAGACATTTCTCTTGCTGCTATCTCAAGTAGGGCTGCAGCAATCTTAGATGCGTCCTTGTCAAGGGAAACGCATAAAGCATAAGTATCCGCTTTGAAGTTGTTCAATCTTTTCAGAATCGAGCAAAGTTTAAATTTAACATGGCCACCTCATATGCGTCATGTAATTGATTTTATTGCTGCTTACTTGTCAATTACAGGGAAACCATCTACTACGGTGCGTTCATATGTGTCAGCAATTTCTTATTATTGTAAAGTAAGTGTTAGCACCGATGTGACTCAATCTTTTATCATTAAGGAAATGCTTGTCGGATTTTGTCGTTTTGACAGGCGTAAATATTTAAGAATGCCTATAACTTTTAAAATTTTGCAAAAATTTGTTAATTTCTTGCCTGTTATATATTCTTCTCAATTTGAGACATATTAATAATTTATTTACAGCATTATTTTCACTGGCATTTTTTTGGTTTCTTAAGGTGAATTAATTGTTAATTCAATTGACTAACCGGGTCATTCACTGCAATATTTAAATATTATTTTGATCAACATTTAAACGTTCTCAAGGTATTTATTCGCATACAAAAACTGATGATGATCAAGCGGGTCACGGTGCTACAATGGATATTCAAAGTAACCAATGTCCATTATGTGCTGTTAAATCTGTTAGATTATTCATGCAAGTAAGACCCTTCAACTCTTGCGATTTTTTCTGTCATTTATCTGGTGCTTAAGTTTCTAGGTATCAGTTTGTGTCAATGCTTAATTCTAGATTATATAAACCACACCCATTCAGAATAGGTGCAGCAACCACCGCCACTATGTCTGGTTTAGAAAATAACAATATTGCGCAATATGGCCGCTGGAAGTCCAATTCTTATAAAACATACATACGTATACCATCATTTCAACTTGTAAACTTGATTGCTTGATAATGAATTTCCGATTCTGTCAACAAACTATGGCTTATCGGGTCTTCGATTGTGCGAGAAGCTTTTGTCAGATCAAAACATTCATCGTTTGGTAAAGATTTGCAGTTGCGCCATTTGAATGCATCAATTTTGTGGCAGGCTAAAGGCGGAATGAAATGGGCTGAAGTTTTGCCAACTTTCAAATATTGATCGGCCAAGGTATCTTATCGTTCATTGTGGTGGTAACGATATATGTGGACAGTTGAAGTCAATTCAGTTGATACAAATGATACAAACTACCCTCAATATAATTAGTAAGATTTGTCCAGGTGTTACAATAATTTGGTCTCAGATTCTTCCTAGATTACACTGGCGCAATGAGATAAAACATGTAGCATTAGAAAAAATCAGGCTTAGATCTAGAGTCAATGGTAAAATGGCTACATTTGTCATTTCTAATGGACTTTATATTCGGTCCCAGAAATAATTGAAAAATAAGGGTTTATTCTGTGAAGATGACGTTCATTTAAGCCATCTGGGTAACGATATATTTATCTATAGGATACAACTGGCTTTGCAATCATTTTTTATCTTGTGACACATGTGTTTCTCTTCCCCTTGGTGAAACTGGTCCAAGACTAATTTGTTTGCCACTTTGGCTATTGAAAAATCTGGTCAGTTATTTACTTATCTATTGACCAATATGGTCAGTTATTTATTTATTTATGTATTATTTTATATTTTGCCAATCTGGTCAGTTATTTATTTATTTAAATTTTGCTAATCTGGCTATTGACCAATCTCGTTTTTTATTTATTTATTTATATTTTGCCAATCTAGCTTTTGACAAATCTGGTCAGTTATTTATATTTTTGTAGATCTGGCTTTTGACCAATCTGGTCAGTTATTTAGTTATTTAATTATTTATTTATTTGCCAATCTGGCTTTTTGCCCTATCCCATCAGTTATTTTTTGTAAGCATGATTTCAATTCCTATCGTTATATACTGGTGGCGCTGGCTAGGATTGTCTTAGCCATGTGGCAAATTTTGCTCTCACCAGTATATTGAATAAAGCTGTTTTTCGCTAATATACCTATGGAAATGTTTTCATGCTAAGTAAATGGTGAACATCTGTTACCAGGGTTCATCTTTTCATTCTTTTAATAATCATTTACTTGTTATATAATTGTTTGTTGAGGATGCCCATTACAGACTCAATTGGAGTCTTGGCTCCTCTATTATACAGCCGTGGCCAGTATCGCCAAACTTTATAATAATGAATCCAAATCTTAAAACTATAGCTGCATTTGTGTCGTTTTCAGTAAATAAGACCGTCAAGCTGTAGCTAGCGTGTTGCCCCTCTCCTTTTATAGGCTGTTTGTTGTGTATTAAACACGTGTCTTTTGAAAATAAGTCATATGTATAAATTGTTATGCTTAATTAGAATCATGTAATATGTAACTTGACTTCGACTTTTGTAATATTTGGAAAAAAATAAAAACAGCCATTAAAAAAATGTTTAAATAAAAAACAGAAGGATTTTACCAAATCAACCTTAGGCATTACTTTGAACGGTTAAGCTAATTAATATAAATCACCGGTATGTAACAAATTCGAATACATCTGAGAAATCCTGAAAATAAAGAAGATATTTCTGATTGCTTGCTTAATATGACACATTTCTCAGGGTACTCTATCACCATTTAAAAAATTAACCACATCGACATTGTTAAATTTACTTTGACTAGGGCACTGTTGTAGCCATCCCACCCTAAAATATATGTTATAAATCATGAAATTACTACCTTTATTAATATTATTTGGCTTCCTTTATATCAGTATCACTTTCATGATATAGAGTGAGTGAGTAATGGTGTTTAACGTCCCAGTCAAGAATATTTCACTTATATCGAGACGTCGCCAGCTATAGGCGAAAGTGCAAAAATTTTGCATGTGCGTTGCGCTGATGGCATTATACAGCAGGGTTCTTTATCTAGCCTAGCCCACCGTGACACGGGACCTCGTTTATTTTAAGTTCCCATCCGAAAGAACCGTGACTTTCATTTCGTAATGCCGAGTGCTTGGCGAAAGAACAGTCACTACCCACTTTGAAGTCTTGGGTCAGACCTGGTCGGGGTTCGAACCAACGACCTCCCACTTACGGAGCGAGCACTCTACCAACTACCGCAGTGGTTCTTTCATGATATAGAAAAAATAAAAATGATAGTACATGTACATATAAACGATGGGCGTCAAATCGACATATAAGTAGCGACAAATATCAAGTTGATTTTTTTAATGAATCACCTCCCAAGGCTATGATCTGACACTTTTATTTTATTAGTTTTACAATCCTAGTAACCACTAAGCCGACACCTCTCCTGGTACATGTTTACCCGAGGGTATAACAAACTCAGCAGTCAATGCTTTAGTATTGTCAGGAATATAATTTAAGACAGACAGATATACAATACCGAAAACCATGTGACATACAAATTCAAGCCAGAATCCGAGCTATGTTTGCAAATAAAGATACAAGTAAACAACATCTTGAAGGAAAAGGTCATTTATTTAAAGCTTAATTAAAAATAGAAAATTCACAATATTACTTAACATACCGTAATTATTATAACAAACTATATATCAATTGAATAAATGACAAAAATATATAACAATTAAAGAATAATTGTATCAAATTACATAATATTAAAAAATAACAATAGGATAAATATAAAAATATTAGCAAAAGTGGGGAGAAAGCTCTGCAACAAAACTACTCTGAAAGAGTGGATCCTCCCATCCGAGTCAATTGTCAGAAATATAATATTGTCTAAATTTGCTGCTTGTTAAAATCCGAAAATCCTAAAAACTAAGGTATACTCCCTCATGCAAAGAATTTCCATAGCTATATTTGGATACATATATTTTTGGCTTTTGGATATTTTGTCAACTCGGTTTTACATTTATGGTCCCAGCACCACTGATGAGACATTGTATTTCAAAACAACCATACATTGGCGATCGTCAAGAACATGTTATTCAGCATTAAGCCGCCATCAACATTTGTATAGTTTATTATGTTTCAGTGCTGAAAAATTATTTGTGATAATACACCATTTAAACTACTAAGTATAGAACGATGTACAGGTAATAAAGAGTTATTCCTCTTCACTAGGAAATTGACAAGATCGACAATTATCTCCAAACTAGCCAGTTTACTAGCTCAGGTGGTAGAGTGCTTGCTCTGTAAGTGGAAGGTCATGGGTTCGATTTCCGGCCGGGTCTGACCCAAGACTTGAAAATGCGTAGTGACTGTTCTTTTGCCAAGCACTCGGCATTACTAAATGAAAGTTACGATTCTTTCAGATGGGAACTTAAAATTAACGAGGTCCCGTGTCATGGTGGGCTTGGCACGCTAAAGAACCCTGCTGTACAATGTCATCAGCGCAACGCACAGGCAAAATTTCTGCACCTTCTCCTTTAGCTGCCGACGTCTCGATATAACTAATATTCTTGACTGGGACGATAAACACCATTACTCAACTTAACTCAATATACAAGATTTTACCACCTCGATATACCTGAAAGAATATTTGAATGGGACGTAATATTATTCTCCAAGTCTAGTATCTAACATACTTGGACTGGAGTGGTGCCAACAATCCAATATATTGGGACAATAGGTCAATATTTTCAAACTTGTTTATACAATATGTTAGATTGTTGGTACCAGTCTAATCCAATTCTTTAAACTCCGTTTTTTCCATTGTGATTGTTATTTTCAAAAAGGTATAACAAAATTGGATTCACCAGGTACACAAGAATATAAAAATTTATTAAAATATAACTTCTAATTAATTAACTGATTCAGCTAGTTTGATTAAACATCTTTCGTTACGCGTGTTGATCAAAGGAAGGAACTGATTGATAACGTAGTTACAGGTTTAATTTAGTATTTAAAAATATCCAATTATGCAACTGCCATCGCAAACCATTGTTAAATGCACATAGATTTTCCAAATAATTACTAGCTGCCTTATGGCAGATTTTAATAACATCCGTTACATCTTTCTTTTTGTATTTTCAATTAAATTCTAAGAAAAGAGGGATTGCTGCAAAAGAACATACCAATAATTAAACTAAAATTAATACAGTA
This sequence comes from Anadara kagoshimensis, assembly GCA_021292105.1. Classification (NCBI taxonomy): domain Eukaryota; kingdom Metazoa; phylum Mollusca; class Bivalvia; order Arcoida; family Arcidae; genus Anadara; species Anadara kagoshimensis. Next base: position 40,684,426 of record CM037871.1, read on the forward strand.
AAACCTCTCCAAACCGGACAAGCTCCGGACCATAGATTTTGTCCGGTTTAGAGAGGTGTCCGGTTTAGGGTGGTTTTGAAAATTTTAACCTGGATTATCTACCCTTAAATAAATAAATCCAGAAAGAACAAGTAAACTGTTATTACTTTCATTAATTGTAATCATTGTAATAAATTGACTAACAACTAAAACAAATGCCGCTTTATTTAATTTTAATTTTCTATTTACTGTTTATATGTCTTTTCTCTCCTTTAAAAAGCACTGTTAAACATTATTTTATGTATAAAACAGTACAATTTATGTGCTAATTAATTAATCTGATTAACTTAAAAGTTGATAAAAAATGAAATGAAACCAGATATGTCTATGATGAAACTGGTTTAAAACAGCTAAAAAACTAATAGTCCATGTGAAACTTAATAAAATTAAACATCTAATTATGAACAACAAATGTATCCAGTGGCATTTCGAAATGGACTTTCTAATGTGATACATTTTAGAGAAGTCATAATCAACATTACTGTACATATTAATGTTATGTTATCTTTTCATTATAAAATATTTTATATGTATTAGAACTGTTTTGTTTTAAATCACTGTCATTCATCTTCTTTGTAGGATTGTAATTAGGGTACTGAAGGCAATTAACACTACCATCATTTATCCTTGACAAGACCACAATAGTGTTGATACCTTACCAGTCCAGGTGCTACTAGATACTGATTAACCAACAAAACACCTATAGCAACTTAATACAAGTGATAGGTGGTAATTATCTTTAGTTATTGTGTCGATTAATAAATACCTAAACAAATTTTAATGATAAAGAAATTCATAAAAGGACAGATATAAGAAAACATATACATGTAGATAAAAAATATTTTAAAAATAAAAACATAAGTATGTAAATTAAATACCAAATAGTTTAAATGAGAATAAAAAAGTCTTAAAAACTTAAAGTTTTTAAGTGTACTTATTTCAATATTTTTATAAATCTGTTTAAAACTGAATCTATTAAAAGAGAAAAAAATTAATAAAAAATCAAAATGTTGTCCGGTTTAGAGAGATTCAATTTTAAAGACATAAGCAACTTGGGACTGAAAAGTTTGTCCTGTGTCCGGAATAGACAGTGTCCGGTTTAGAGAGGTTTTTGTTAGTTGAAATAAAGAAAGATAAATTCGGTACCAAATATTTTGTCCGGAATAGAGAGTTGTCCGGTTTAGAGAGTGTCCGGTTTAGGGAGGTTTCACTGTATATGGTGGTTATATGTGCTTATTAAGGATATGGTAATCATGCTGCACGTAGGCATACTATATAACTGCTTATTATTAGTTCTGAATCCAAGCCGTGTAGTTGCAGCTCGATTATTTGTTTAAGTTCCAGTTTCAATTCTGTAGACCTTCTGGCTGCCACGCGGTTAAAGAAGTGTCAGCGCAACGCAACCAGATTCCGACGGAATCAAACGCGGAAAAGGAAACAGCAGTAAACTACCTGGAATCTTACTTTGCAATAAAATACCTTTTTCAAAGTCATGCAATGATTTTGTGCAGTATTGCTTCTTGAATTTCCCCTGCTATTATTTGAGAGGAATAAATATTTTCAATATGGAGCTTTATATTTAGTCTTAGAAATCTATTATATATAAAACTGAGATAAATTGCTGAAAAAATTTTAAAAAAATGTTGACTCGGGGATATTGCAAGCCTTGGCTTATCAAGGCCCTCAAAAAGCTTTATGGCCGTCATCACAGTATTGTTAGTAGTAGGGTCTAACCATTTATACACCCCGTTTGCATCACCCTTTGTTCTACTAGGACCTACTGCATCACCCTTTGTTCCAAATATGGGTCACCGCATCACCCTTTGTTCTACTAGGACCTACTGCATCACCCTTTGTTCCAAATATGGGTCACCGCATCACCCTTTGTTCTACTAGGACCTATCGCATCACCCTTTGTTCTACTAGGACCTATCTCATCACCCTTTGTTCTGCTTGGACCTACTGCATCACCCTTTGTTTTTATTATGCTAATAGACGATACAATGGGGATAGGGTTCAAGCGTGTTGGTTAAATGATGTGCTAGCAATCAGAATTCTTTAAATCTTGTTCATTTAAATAATGTTCCTTATATGGACCCAATGCATCACTCTATTGTATGAGAATCAATTCATAAAACGCGGTCTGGTTTTAAACGGACCAATCAGCGATGAACGCATTATATCTGTTCGCTTTTATATAATATTGTGTAAGCGTTATCTAGTCACTTTAAAGCGCAATTTTGGTTTGTGATCGGACGTTTATATTTTATAACTTATATGGACGATTTAGACGAAGGCTTTTTTGATATTGAAAAAGAAATTGATCATCTTTGTGAGCTGTTCAAAAGATTGCATTTATACACAGAGGTATGGACCTTATAACTCTTAAAACTTTTTTGACTTTGAACAACGACTAGAAACATTAAAACCTGTATTTTCAGAATCTCAAAGTTATGACTTGGCTCGATCAGGATTCTATTTTGATCAAGTGAAAAATTGTTTAATTTGTTTTTGCTGTAATTTTATTTTGGAAAAAAATGAAGATACTAAAAAACATCAGGAAAATTCGCCGAATTGTTCCTATTTAAATATGACTGGACAAAACCATCAATCTATGGAAGTCGATGTTGAAAAATGTACTTGTGGTGAACGCGCCGATCATGAACGGGTATGCGATGTTATAGACTGGTTGGAAGATATGGAAGAATTATGAAGTTAAATTAACAAGTTCTTTATTTTGCAGAGCAAAATGGCTCAATGTCAAATCGACCTGAGTAAAATCCCAGATTGTCTGTTTACCGCAGTGGATAAAAACTATATTTCGGTTCAAATATCACCTAAAGTTAGTGTAGAAGTATTAAAAAAGGACCAAATGTGAAACTGCGCTTGAGGAAATCTGCATTAGTATCATATTAGATTTCGACACTTTTGAAGCCTTGTGTGATATGAAATATGGGATATTGACGTGTAAGTCGATGATTCAGTGACACTTTCCTATATTGTAGACTAAAAGGATAGAAGCTGAACGTTATCCAGTCAGTTTAAACCAGTTGGAAGATACGTTAAATATAGCTTATGTCTTAGTATGAAAGAAGAAATAAACCTTAAAGGAAGGAGTTGCATGTCAGTGCGATTCTAATGAAGAACATGATTGTTCGGATTTTAAAAATATATTGGAACTCCATTTCAAGTCATCATTGAAAGAACTTGAGACTACTACAACACTCTGGAAAACACTATCTGCACATATCGTTTCGGAAACAGATACGTTTTATCGCCAAAAATATTCGTGTAAAGATTGGAGAGAAACTTGTTTGAAAACTGTAAAATGGGAAACTCAATTGAAATTATTAGTTGTAAAGTTGTATCAATTGGAAACAAGGTTATGTATATAAAGTGCAAGTATTTATAAGATTTTGTTGTTATTTTTCTAACATGCATTCAGTGAATATAATCACAGCTTAACAAGTACTAGGTTCGAATCTATCACAAAGGTACCTTGTCAATAGAGAGAACAAATCATTGGTACATAGAGTTCGAATCCGACCACAATTTCTAGAGTAGGTAAATAACAAACGCAAAAAGTAAACCAAAACTAATTTATTTATTTTTGATTTTGAAATATATATATACAAATAATATGCATGGATATACATAAAAATTACAAATCTTTTACATCACTCACTTTTACCCAAGAATTGAATTTCTTGGGCCGATATAACCATTTAACCAAATATTGTTTATTTTGACCTCTCCCCTTTGTTTTTAAGATTTTCTCAATTTTCCACATATCATCATCTCTCACATCTAATTTAGCTAATTCACTTTGATAGAAACTTCCAGAAATTGCAGAACCATCATAATCTTTGAGTTTATAAATTGGTAGACCGTCTCTAATAAATCGAGAAGCAATAGTGAAAATTTTCTGTCCATTTTTCGTCATATTCACGACTAAAATATTTTTTAAGTGTGAAATTCTAACTTTATCGCCCACTTTAAATCTAAAAGGCTTTCGTATTCTTAATCTTTTTGGAGAAGAACTTTTCTTTTTGTCTTGTCTCTGTCGAGGAATATACATACGTTTCCATATACGAGATTGTTGTTTTTTAGTTACGCTAGCAGGAACCATTCCAATAATGCGGTGAAACGTTTGATTATAACTATTGAAGTTCTTTGACATATTCATAACCTTGTTTAAAAGTGAAATATCTATAAATTTTGCTTTTCAATGTTTTGATCGCTCTCTCGGACACTGCAGCCTTGGTTTCGTTATACGCTAACAGGTGTTTAATATTTTTGCTTTTTAATAGTCTTTGTACGACTTTTGCTTTAAATTCCTGTCCGGCATCTGTTCGTAATTTATTTGGTATTCTCTCTTGTTTAAAAATGTCTTCAAAGGCTTTCTACAACACTCTGTCCTTTCTTATCTTTCAAGGAACGTAACCAAACATATTTCGAAAAGACATCGATCACTAATAAGACGTATTGTATACCATCATTGTACTTGGCAAATTTCACCATATCCATTAAATCTGCTTTCCGACAAATAGTCTCGTATTGCTTTTCCACGAGCTTCACTTTGAGAGTAACCATCTTGTGTATATGATTTCATGGCAGCTTGTACTTTTGCATTGTCTCTGAATACTTGACCACCAATAAGTTTAGCCCACACTTGACTACTGGATATTTTGCTATTTTGCTTAGGCGTCCTCCTATCTGCTCCGCCTTACGTTTATTGGATCTAGAATCAGTGCACCAATTTTTCACATGTCGCTGAACATCACTAAAATTATCAAACACACAATCGTCAAGATGGCATACTTTCGTATTCTTGATAGTTTGGTATTACTGCAGTCTGTGTTGCAACAGTTGGTTTTTCAGACATCCTTTCAGTCCAATTTTTTTGTTGTATTTGATAGTTTGGAGAAACGACCGGTGTTTTAAATGCGTTATTCGCTGCTGAATTTAGAAGAACAGCTGTTGTTTTACTGGTATTCTCCGGCGGATTTAGAAAAGCAGCTGTTCTTTTTTCTTCTAATTTCAAATCATTTACTTTACTAGTTGAATTTGCAACTGTTGTAAAAATGTTTTCTCTCAATCTATTATTTTCCGATGTAGTCGGTTTTAAATCCACCAATAAAAAGCCTCTCTCTTCCATAGTAGCTTTATCAAATTTATCCATGAAAATTTGACTTTTTCCGGGATGCATTTGTCTGGCTAACGGCATGATCTGTTGTTTATCAACCGGGTTTTTAAACAGTACTAAATAATGACAGTTTCTTCTCTGAGTCGGGTCTTTACTGAAGTATAAATTCTGAGTTATGGCTAAAACAGACAAATTCCTATGGTGGCTCCCTTCCGTAAACAACTCATTAAATTTAGAATATTTGGCTAAACTGGACATTAAGTCATCTATCACAATTAAATTTCTGAGTTTAGGATTAATAAAGCTATCATTTTCAAGATCTATAGGAATGTCTTGTATAAATTCGACGGGTGGTTGTACAGTCCTCTCTATGTCATCATATAATGGCTGCCATCTCTTGTAAAGCCAAATAATTCGATCAGGTTGTGGTTCAATCAGCTTTCTCTGCAATATTTCTTTCACGAGATAAGTCTTCCCACAAGAAGTCGGCCCTGTAAATAATGCTGTGAAAGGATGTTTAAACTTAAACTCATTTAGTTTTGATAGATGATAGGCAGGCCGCCGATGCTGCTGCTTATGATCCAAATAGTAGGGCCTTGATAATTGCAGCTGCTGCTGCTGCTGCTGCTTATGATCCTCATAGTAGGGCCTTGATAATTGCAGCAGCTGCTGCTTATGATCCTCATAGTAGGGCCTTGATAATTGCAGCTGCTGCTGCTGCTTATGATCCTCATAGTAGGGCCTTGATAATTGCTGCTGCTGCTTAGGATGATCATAGTAAGGCTGCCATAATTGCTGCTGCTGCTGCTTAGGGCCATCATAGTAAGGCTTCGATAATTGCTGCTGCTCCTGCTGCTGCTTAAGACCATCATCATAGTAAGGCTGCGATAATTGCTGCAATTAGAACAGATGCCGGACAGGAATTTAAAGCAAAAGTCGTACAAAGATTATTAAAAAGCAAAAACATTAAACACCTGTTAGCGTATAACGAAACCAAGGCTGCAGTGTCCGAGAGAGCGATCAAAACATTGAAAAGCAAAATTTATAGATATTTCACTTTTAAACAAGGTTATGAATATGTCAAAGAACTTCAATCGTTTGCCAATAGTTATAATCAAACGTTTCACCGCACTATTGGAATGGTTCCTGCTAGCGTAACTAAAAAACAACAATCTCGTATATGGAAACGTATGTATATTCCTCGACAGAGACAAGACAAAAAGAAAAGTTCTTCTCCAAAAAGATTAAGAATACGAAAGCCTTTTAGATTTAAAGTGGGCGATAAAGTTAGAATTTCACACTTAAAAAATATTTTTAGTCGTGAATATGACGAAAAATGGACAGGAGAAATTTCCACTATTGCTTCTCGATTTATTAGAGACGGTCTACCAATTTATAAACTCAAAGATTATGATGGTTCTGCAATTTCTGGAAGTTTCTATCAAAGTGAATTAGCTAAATCAGATGTGAGAGATGATGATATGTGGAAAATTGAGAAAATCTTAAAAACAAAGGGGAGAGGTCAAAATAAACAATATTTGGTTAAATGGTTATATTGGCTCAAGAAATTCAATTCTTGGGTAAAAGTGAGTGATGTAAAAGATTTGTAATTTTTATGTATATCCATGCATATTATTTGTATATATATTTCAAAATCAAAAATAAATAAATTAGTTTTGGTTTACTTTTTGCGTTTGTTATTTACCTACTCTAGAAATTGTGGTCGGATTCGAACTCTATGTACCAATGATTTGTTCTCTCTATTGACAAGATACCTTTGTGATAGAAGTAGATAGGTTGTGATAGGATTCGAACCTAGTACTTGTTAAGCTGTGATTATATTCACTGAATGCATGTTAGAAAAATTACAACAAAATCTTATAAATACTTGCACTTTATATACATAACCTTGTTTCCTTACAACTAATAATTTCAATTGAGTTTCCCATTTTACAGTTTTCAAACAAGTTTCTCTCCAATCTTTACACGAATATTTTTGGCGATAAAACGTATCTGTTTCCGAAACGATATGTGCAGATAGTGTTTTCCAGAGTGTTATAACTTTGTAGTCGTCAAGTTCTTTCAATGATGACTTAAAATGGAGTTCCAATATATTTTTAAAATCCGAACAATCATGTTCTTCATTAGAATCGCACTGACATGCGTAACACAACTCCTTTCCTTTAAAGGTCACCGGTCACCAAATTTATCAATTTTGTATTTTGCATTCCAATGGGTAGAATAGTGAATATTGATTTGTCTGACGGTTTCCCACGTTTTACATTTACCTGTAATACACTAAAACCTTACCTGAACGAACTGCTAATACTCGGTAGTTTCCGACACCGCTCGTAACTTTCCGGCGACCTAATTGATGACGTACATGGTGTTAAGCTGCTGAGGAAAGACACATTACCTATATATGTATCCATATATTACATGTGGGTTTGTGTGTCGTTTTGAAGGGTTTTAAAGTTTGATTTCAAGTCAAAATGATATATTTTGTGAAGTTTGGAGATAATAAAATCACAATGACCGATGAACATGTTTTTTTCCACAAATTTCAGAACAAATTAAAGCTAGATTTACACAGGTCCTTCATGCAGCTTTCTAGTTGTTTTGAATGTATTCAGATTAAATATAACGAGATAAGTCAGGAAAATATGAGTGGTATAATCATTTAAGACAATTCAAATTATTATGAATGAATTCAGTCAAATAAATAGATTTTAAACAATTTTAATTTTCAAAATTAATTTAATTCTGTAATTCAATTAGTTCACACGTTCAAACAAAGACTTGTATGTCTTGTTCAAATTAACCAATCTAATTTAACTTTAATTTATTGGATTTTCAGAATCCATCAAAAATGACAAATAACATTTACCGGGTATATCATAAAGATAATCACACGTGTCAATTAATATTGCATATTGTAAGGTAAACTCTGTTGATTACAGGTGGTAGATGTCTACTTCTAAACAGGATGTTTCCCAGTGTACTGTAGCATATTGATAATCTCTTAATTACTGATATGTGAGGGGTGTAAATCACGCTTTAAACGATATTAATTAATTGTGAATAAATGAAAGAAAGTTACACTCGAGTTTTGAATTCTTAGTTAGTCGAGCATAATCCCACTGGTATCACATTTTGACAAAGTTCTTTTTATCCCATTAAAATTAAAGCGTTATAAAGTTATAATATGAATTTTTTTATTTCATCATGAAAACAGTGAAAATAAATGAGAATAAGAATTCTGATCAGTACTCCATCGGAAAATATCAAAAAATATTTAAAAAAAAAAACCATTACGCACTGACGTAAACTTCAATTTTCATTATTATTATTATTATTATTATTATCATTATTATTATTATTATTAAACTTACTGCAAATAAGGAATAGGAAGCTATTGAATTGAAATTGCTTCATATTCAAGTAATTCTGGGATGAAATATTTTATTTGAGAGACAATAAGAAGTTATTTTTTAAACCTGTATTTTGATATTTTCGTTGTACAAAAAACTACAGGTCTTGGATCCAGATTCTTCCCGAAAACGTGTTCTTTTGATTAATTACATGGGTAAATAATAATAATAAATCATTGATTTTAATCTATAAGAAATGGGACAATTTCTAAAACAAATATAAATTAAAATCAATTTGAGGTCATAATATGGCTGTACTAGAGAGGAGAAAAGATTTTTTTTAAATAAAAACAAAAATTTGGGTTCTTCTTATTATTTCTTACGATAAATAGATATAAATAAACAAATAAATAAATAAATAAATAAATAAATAAACAAATAACTCAAAGAGATATGTAAAGATAATTAAAATTAGATTGAATATTATTGAAAATTAATATGAACAATATTTTAAATAAAAAACGGAAATTTGGGTTCTTTTATTATTTGTTGTGATAAATAGATATAAATAAATAAATAAATACATTTTAAAAGAAATGCAAAATTATGTTTTGTAAAAGTATTAGTAATAGTATATCATACTTAGAGCAAATACAAATATAGTGTTTTCTTTCTTTATCTATTTCTTATTATTATATGTTAATTTTTTTTTCTGCTGAAGGAAATTGAAATACCCAATTACCCAATGCTAAAAATAAAAAAATATATAAACACACTAGAATTTACTTGTGATAAATCTGGGTAATAAATACAGTTCACTATACAAGCTTCATTTACTAAATAGCTGGGATAACACCTTCTGCGTCACTTCCGGTTTTGTGCCCTTTTCTACCAAAGGGAGATAACACCGTATTTCAACAGTTTCAGTACTTTATTTTACGCTGTAAAAAATGACAGAAATGATTAAAAAATGTTATTTGTGGCTAAATCGACTTTTTATTATGTAATCTTTCGGAAAATAGTAATAAAAAAAATCGGTTTTTTGTGACCGGTGACCTTTAAGGTTTATTTCTTCTTTCATACGTAAGGCATAAGCTATATTTAACGTATCTTCCAACTGGTTTAAACTGACTGGATAACGTTCAGCTTCCATCCTTATAGTCTACAATATACAACTTTAGGTGATATTTGATATATTTTGATATATAGTTTTTATCCTCTGCGGTAAACAGACAATCTGGGATTTTACTCAGGTCGATTTGACGTTGAGCCATTTTGCTCTGCAAAATAAAGAATTTGTTAATTTAACTTCATAATTCTTCCATATCTTCCAACCAGTCTATAACATCGCATACCCGTTCATGATCGGCGCGTTCACCACAAGTACATTTTTCAACATCGACTTCCATAGATTGATGGTTTTGTCCAGTCATATTTAAATAGGAACAATTTGGCGAATTTTCCTGATATTTTTTAGTATCTTCATTTTTTCCAAAATAAAATTACAGCAAAAACAAATTAAACAATTTTTCACTTGATCAAAATAGAATCCTGATCAAGCCAAGTCATAACTTTGAGATTCTGAAAATACAGGTTTTAATGTTTCTAGTCTTTGTTCAAAGTCAAAAAAGTTTTTAAGAGTTATAAGTTCCATACCTCTGTGTATAAATGCAATCTTTTGAACAGCTCACAAAGATGATCAATTTCTTTTTCACTATCAAAAAAGCCTTCGGCTAAATCGTCCATATAAGTTTTAAAATATAAACGTCCGATCACAAACCAAAATTGCGCTTTAAAGTGACTAGATAACTCTTACACAATATTATATAAAAGCGAACAGATATAATGCGTTCATTGCTGATTGGTCCGTTTAAAACCAGACCGCGTTTTATGAATTGATTCTCATACAATAGAGTGATGCATTGGGTCCATATAAGGAACATTATTTAAATGAACAAGATTTAAAGAATTCTGATTACTAGCACATCATTTAACCAACACGCTTGAACCCTATCCCCATTGATCGTCTATTTAGCATAATAAAAACAAAGGGTGATGCAGTAGGTCCAAGCAAAACAAAGGGTGATGCGATAGGTCCTAGTAGAACAAAGGGTGATGCGATAGGTCCTAGTAGAACAAAGGGTGATGCGGTGACCCACATTTGGAACAAAGGGTGATGCAGTAGGTCCTAGTAGAACAAAAGGTGATGCGGTGACCCATATTTGAAACAAAGGGTGATGCAGTAGGTCCTAGTAGAACAAAGGGTGATGCAAACGGGGTGTATAAATGGTTAGACCCTACTACTACGATAAATTTGATATCTCTATGTCCAGCATTACTTTTGATATATTTGACGTCCCATAGTTTTTGATTACACATGTGGCGGGTGTAGCTAGGTAAACAGGAGGTACTAACCCTTTCGGTGCACCCGGCCTCACTTCCCTGGTAGAAGTTCACGTTTCTTACTTGACTTGTCAGTTTTTACATGTACAGAGTATCTTGTATCAATATACAGTAAACTGGACATACAGTAGAGACCTGTCGAAAGTTTAACACTGAGTTATCGCGATCAAAAAAGGAGTTAAAAGCTCGGCTGTCGAGTGGACAAGGAATGGATTTGCTAGTGACAAAAAACTGTCAAAAAGATAACCGCTACTGGAAAATCTGTCGAGATAAGATATAGTTATAGGTGCCACTTGCTCGATAACTTATTTTTAAACTTTCAACAGGTCTGTACTGTATATAAAAGGAGTAACAAATCTGACATCAAAATCATTTAATAATAGTAGCAAATCTTTACCATCGTTTACTATCCATGGTCACTTTGTCAGCCATGTATTTGAAAATCCTTAGTTTTTTTTTGTTCCACTTGGCCCTTCAACTTCACCATTGTCACTGCACTTATATTTAAATCTTGTCGGACTCGCGGATCTTTTGTAAATCAATGTGTTAGTAAGTTTCATCTTCACTTTAGTGAAATTTTACCATTCTGACAACTTTGTAGATCCTATGTAAGGTGTGAAAGCGTTTTTGCGATTGGTTCAATGAGCCTTTAACCAATCAAAATATAGCTTAGTATGTAAAGTTTTGAAAGTGTTTTGTTATTGTGCATTAAAAGACGAAGAATTTAAATGCAGAATTTAATTATAACTTTGGATTTGTATGTTTAGAATGATAAAAAAGTATAAATAGAACGGCTGATTAATTATTTGTACTGAAAATGTGAAAATTTCACATTTGTTCAACGTTTGTACGTAGTATGTGGGAAGAAAAGAGATAAAGTATTAATTGTTTTTGAACTAACATCGCAAGCCTAGGCTTATCAAGACCCTCAAAAAGTTTTATGACCGTCATCACAGTATTGTTGATAAGTTTTATGTCTCTGCGTCCAGGGTTGCCCTGAAAATATTTAATGTTTCATGGTTTTATGTTCCTTTCACACAATTTTGATTACACACATGAATGAAACTAGTGAGCCATTCTCAGCTACAATGTACCAATGGTAGCTACTGATGTGAAAAATTAAAGTTGTAAATTTAATCAGTATTTGTGGTTTTTTAAATCAACAATGTGTCCTCGTTTAGGGTGTACAATGATTTCAACAAATTATGTACGGTATAAAAGATACAGAACATTAATTAAACCTACAATTCAACACAATGCTATAAAATGAATATACTTTTTCAAACTAATATTGTTATTTAATTTTAAAAAGGTAAAAACAAGCAATGCCGTATAACCCTAATGCACTTAAATAACTAAAAAGTATTCACTAAAACATTATAAAAGTTATTGATCTGAACACAAGATGTTCTCGACTAGTTTCACATCCAAATATGTCCTGTAAATGACCATATTGGAAGCCGTTAATGGCGTGACCTGTTATCATCTTTTCAACAACTGAGTTGGTGTGACTTGACTAATTGAAAATGTTTCCATATTAAAATAGATATATTAGAACTAAATACGTAAAAATAATCATATTCAAAATCTCACCATGGATAAACATTACTCAAAGAAGTAATTAACCATAATTAAGATTAAAATTAATAAATCTTATGAATGTTTTCAATAGCATGTAAAAGATTGAATGTTAGTGTAACTAAATATTGGCATAAATACTTCTTCAAAATAGTAATCTTTAGATTTCTTCATTAGGGATACAAAAGAAAAGATAATAGAACACTGAATATAAATAAATCCTATTAGACACAATTTTTAGAATGAAAGTTTTTTTAATAAAGAAAGAACTTTTTTGGGAAAACCATCTGCATGATTTACAAGTTGGTATTGGCTCTGGGATAACTTTTAATATATTATGTCTTTCCAACTATATCTTATTTTCCTGAGGTCTTGGCCACTTAAACCTATCTTTCACTTTCTCACTTTCGGCCATACATGAAACATGAACTGTACCATCGTCGTTATCTATTTCTATCACTTTGGCAATATGCACAGAATTGTCGTACACAATCAAAACAAAATCATCTGTCTTTAGTTCTTTATAAATCCCCCTACTATTTTCAATATTTGTTTGCGCATTGTTACTCGATTTGTTTCCTTTCATACTGTCTTCATTTCTTTCAATTCCTATATTTGTAATCTCGTTGCTTCTTCCCTGTTCTATCTCACTATGACAACTGTTATCTGGCATCTCTTCCTCTCTTTCTCTCTCATTTTCTAATATTACCTTTTCTTCTTCATGTTTTGATACCTGTATGAACTGATGTTTCTTCCACGAACACATACTGTCCTCAATGAACCTCTGTGCACAAAAACACCCAGCACAAACACAGGTAGTTTCTCTGGTAGCTACCACATTTTCAGCGACACCAGCAACAGCGTGTATCAACATAGTGCCTTTAACTGGTTTAATGGTTTTGTTCTGATTTTCTATCACTTCTTTAGCTTCCGTAAATTCTGCTTCTGATACATACTTATATTGAAGCTGACTGTCTGTTGCATGTGATTGGGTCCACGCATAAAAGTCTCTGGCATCTTGTATCACTACTTTACCCTGTTTAAATGCGTTGTCTGCGTTCCTCTTGGTTGTGCCCCCAATACCGTCGCAGGCACTTTTTCCATGCCCGCTTTCAAAGTTCTAAGTGCCACGATGTCTTTAAACCATACTTTGTTACAAACTGGCTGATGAGGTAAAATGTAATTTTGTTTCTGTATTGTGAAGTGGATGAATCTGTCCAAAAGTGTATGTACTGCACATTAGGGGCCAATTCTTTAACTCTTTTCACAAACTTTTCAATAATGGCATAGACCATACTTGAATTGTGAAACAACAACTCGGAAACATACACCTCACTGTCATGCATTAATTCTCTGTCTTTTTGTAATAGGCAACTGCTGGATGTAATGTTACCATTGATGTATTCCAGTAAGCGCTTTGTATCTCTTCTAAGGACCGGCATGCATAGTTTTCGCTGAAATCCATTTGTAAAAGTACGTCATTCTCTGGCATAATCTCTTTCGTTTATTTAATTGCAGCAGATTGTTCTTTAACCTCATATGTTCAATGATTCAATATGTTTAGTAGGAAAGATGCCAGGTGAGGCGGGAGCCGAACCCGTATGTTTTCTATTGACCCTGTATCAATCCGTACCGGACACTTACAAACCATGTAACTTTTTTACCCTACCGATGACCGGCGTTATTGAATTTTTTTTTAAATGCTACCGATGCCGTTGAAAGAAGTGAAAACATTATCTGGCTACAATAAAATACTGCTGTGACAACAAAATAAAACGGATAAAATTTAGCACACTATATTCAGGTCTAGCAGTCTTTCCTTTGGCTTTCAATGTTTCAAATTAATATTTTCATGCGTTTTAACTCACTATCTTTAGCAGAAGGTTCCGCAAACCATTTATTTACGGTCGCCATTTTGATTGACGTTTACGTTAGATGCATGGGACTTACATGTAACTCTAACCCACCCGGTATGAGCCTCACTGACCCAGTATTTTTGCGCGTGCAGCTATGTACAGAATGATACTGGGTTGGTCATGTGATTCGATTTAGAACAATCATTTTTAAAGATTTTAGTCAGAGGTAGGGTAATAATAAGATAAATATCGGGCACTACTAATTTTTTGAAATATCAGCGCTATTATACTACAAACCAGTTCGCTTCAATAAGATAGGTATCACATATGGCTTAACCATTTTATTCCCCGTTATTATGGCATCCTGTAATTGACATTAAAAACTTACGCGAACTAAAAAAATCGAAAATTAAGACTTAACATTCCATTAATTCAAATCAGTGTATGCAAACTGTTTATATAGTGTGTTAAGCTACATTTTCCAGGTGCGATTAGCTTATTTGCATCAGTCGGGATAAAAAAAAGCATATTTTAAAAATAATTGTATTCTGGTCTCGTAAATTACATTAAATTTCAAACACTCAGTTAACATTACTCGATTTTATCCGAGTATTAAATATTACCTTTTTATGCCGTTTTTAGCAATGTCTACAGCACATTAAGTGAAAATAGACAATTTTTATGACATTTAAAATGAATAAATATGCAAACGGAGAATGGAAAGTTAAGATATCTTCATGCAGACAAGCGTTTTTCTATACATCATGACATTTTGATGTAATTTTAATATCTCATAAGATATTACAAGGATGTATGTCTCATTTGGTTTGTTTTTGTAATGTCTGTCAATGATAATATATTTTGCTTCTATTCAGAATGTATTTTTTTGGTGCCGATATCAATTTGTTGCTGGACAATATTGGTACTGTTTAACTGAGAATGGCTCTAGTAGGAAAATTATTTAGGTTTTGAGCAAAGTGGATTGAAAACCGGAGGTGCTTACTCTTTCGGAGCACCCGGCCTCACTTCCCTTGTGGAAGTTCACGTGTCTAACCTGACTTGCCAGTTCCAAAGTTTTCACTTTGCTTCTGGATTGTGATTTGGACATGGATAAGTGTGTGTGTTTTGATTGAGTTTTTCGTCAATCAGCATATGAATTCAACTATATATTAAAAATGAAGATATAAATACTAAAATATTTATTTACAAACGAACTGAAAACTCAATGTTCTACTCCTAATATATAACTTCAATGAAATTGAATCCATTCCGACTAATGGAATTTATTATCAATTACTAATTGTTTTTTATACCTTGTTAATGCAACGGATGAATATACTACAAAGAAAAAACGTAATGAAAAAGGAGAAATATTAGGGGTAAAAAATTAAGTCACGATTTTGATAAACTAGAAATATTGAAGACGAGTTTGTTAATTTAGGGAGAATAAAACTAGTAAAAACTAGTAGGAAAATTAATTAGATTTTGAGCAGAGTGGAGTAAAGACCGAGAGAAACCCACAAATTATTGTTGTATCTAGAAAAATCGAGACTTAAAAATAATAAAATTACCAGAATAGAAAAAATCTATATTACTATTATCATTAGTACAGACCTAGCCAATTTATAAGTTATACTAAAATAAACAAAATAATTCTATAGAAATCTATTTCCCTTTAACGTCATCATTTATTATTCAAACCTTTTAATTTGTAATTTGGACATAAAGAGGTATTTTTGGTTTTGATAATTAAACTTCAATTTAGGTGATGCTCCCAAGATTCACAAGATTTATTTTATAGAAAGTTCGTTTTTCAATGAACGTCATAATTCGATAGTCCCATAAATGAGTTGTTTAAATATTTTTGGAAACATATTGAAAATTTTGCTGTAATGTCTATATATAATGAAGGTTTACAAATATAATATATCTGGAAGACAATGCAAGATTATGTGTATTCCAAAGAAAGATAGGGTTAGACAATATTTAACAATATCAACCAATTTTGACACTTACACAATACTGACATGGATTGGTGTTTTTGTTTTTGACGGTTACAGCATTTTTCCTCAAACTCTATAGCACATAGGATAACATTCGTCGAATACTTTCATCAATTCAGACAAAAGAGGCATTATTTATGCAAGATGCATACCAAAATATCAGGCCAATCTATGAAAAACCTGGAACGAGAACTTATACCCGGTATACTACATCTAAAAGACGGCAAACGCCTTCAAAACAATACCTTGGACGTTTATGCATAAAATACATTAGTGATTCTATTTGTAAACTAAATTCCTCTCTTCCTTTAAATGAAATGATCCGATTAAGGTTGTTATGAATGTTTAACTTATTGTTTTTTCTCTGTGTAGAAATTTACAATTGTCATAAAGTTCAACTCCTGGTAACTATATAACAAACTAGTAACTTTTTCGATCGTTTGTTCAACTAAAAAAAAGCGAGATAACTCGTAAACGCGGAACTATAAAATTATACATAAAACAAATTCTTTTTGTTCTTCAATTGGAGACTTTATCCATAATCGGTTAATAAAATAATCCAAATTATCTGTTTCTGAAATTTATAATTAACAAAATCGAAGCTATGCTTAATCGTTCAAAGTATTGCATTGGGTTTCCTATTTTTCACAATTCAACATCTTACAAATATTTGGAATCAAATGCGCTTTAGTTGTGCACTCGGACGAATATTGTGGAAATGAGATTGAATCACATATACCAGTCTTAATTTTATAGCACTAGACAGTCGTTTGGGAATGCAATTTTTCATTAGTAGTGCTTAGATTAAAACTATGAAACCAAAACTTTTTTCCAAGATGTTGAAAAAAACCCGAAAGGACCAAAATCAGCTATGGAAATATTTTGCATAAGGGAGTATGCTATGCCTTAGTTTTTGAGGAATTCCAAATTTTAACTAGCAGCAAACTTAGACAATAGTATATTTTTGACAAGAATTCACAATTATTGACTACTGAGTTTGTGATATCCTTCGGGCACCAGCCACCAGCAAAGATACCGGCTCAGAGGTTTAAATCACAGATAAAACCAGTCTTAATTTAACTGCACTAGACAGCAGTTTCGGAATACAATTCCTGATCAGTAGTGAGAGAATAGAAGAGCCAAAATGTATTTTACCAAATCCAGCAGAGACAGTACTTTGACCGAAAAATAAAGCTTAGTTTTTAAGGAATTTTAACAATTTACGAACTTATTCGATTGATTAACAATGTTTATGAAAATACGAAATATTACCGTCTGGGTTAACCATATCCTCGGGGTAACTGAGTTCACAAGCAGAGATACCAGTCATACTGAACCCGTATTAATTTTGCAGCCCTAGACAGACGGTCGTTTCGGAATTGCTGATCATATAAACGATATATTAAAAATGGGCTATAGATCTTCCTATGACAGATCTTGTATTACCGATGTATTGTGAGTACTCTTATACTTAAGTCTTACTTTGTAACCTCTTTAATAACTGCGAAATTAATAATGGCATTGAAAGGTAATGGAGATAATTTTTGAAGCTTCCATTAACTTTACCGATTTTGACTCTCGTAAGAATAATTGGGAATGAAAGATTCTGTGACCTTATACAGAAATCAGTCAATGGATGAATTGAGGATAGTCTTAATTGTCTTTGATGGAACGGGGAACACCACCGGATACGAATTACCTGTATTAATTTACAGGTAATTGATCAATCGAAATAGATTAATATATAATTAAATCTCTTGTTAACTTAAAATGATTGGTAATAACAAATGTATTTATGCGATGTCTAGACATTCGTCAATAGCAATGTAGATTCTACAATCTACTTGTTTAAAAATGTTATCAGACGGGGAGGGTATGGATGTTCTGTGTAAAATTAAAAGAGAATATTAAATCATACATAACTTGAAAATTCAAAATTTTTTTGGACACACTTAAGAATGGGCCTTTGTTTCCTTTATGCATTTTCTTCGTGGAATTTTCGTGCTTGTTAACAAATATCAGTTACGGTTACTTAGCCGATTTACTTTCATCAAACACAAACTTACCGGTTCATGAGTTAATAAATAACTCAAAACACACTATGTGTCCAGGCCACTTCATATGATTGTAACACTTCGGACTTTGGCGTGACATTTAATGTAATGACAACATATTGGAATTCAACTGATTTACAGTTTCTTACATTTGACAAGTACAAAGTACATGTGACATATGTGTCAGAAAATCTCTTCACTTCCGTATTTGATTAAAACACAGGGCTTATCGTTTCTTGAATTTGATAAGTACATACAAAGTACATGTGACACATATGTCATGAAATCTCTTCACTCCCGTATTTAATTAAACCACAAGTTATCTCGTTAACGTCCTTTTATACTTTACTCGTTAAGACAAGAAATTGGGAATTAAGCCTCTGGTCGTGGTCAGTAACTAGGAAAGATGCATTAATGTAATATATCATATTCACTGACTTATACGATTATATTATTACCAAAGGGGTTCCTTTAACTAGATTCGTAGGGAAGATGACACAGAATTCTAGTGAAAAACTGGGTTAACGTTAACAACTTTGATTATTCATAAGTATTAAGCTACTAACATGATTATTATAAATTTTGATGAGTTTGAATTTTAGCCAACCATATATTCTGTAGCCACATCTCTGTACTTGTTGAGACATACAATGTAGTTCCCCTTTAGTCAAATTTAGCCAACAACATATTCTGTAGCCTCATCTCTGTACTTGTTGAGATACACATATTGTAGTTTCCATTCAGTCCTTTACAATAGTTCAAGAATTCGATATATAGATGATTTAGTCAGTGTTTCAAAAATAGCTATTTACTATATATAGTTAAAAACAAACATACTTATCCATTTCCGAATCACAATCCAGAAGCAAAGTAAAAACTTTGGAACTGACAAGTTAGGTTAGACACGTGAACTTCCACCAGGGAAGTGAGGCCGGGTGCTCCGGAAGGGTAAGCACCTCCTGTTTAGCTAGCTACACCCGTCACGTGTGCAATAAAAATTGTGTGAAAGGAACATGGAACTATGAGACGTCAAATATATCCAAGGCAATCCTGGACACAGAGACATCAAACTTATCAACAATACTGTGATGACGGCCATAAAACTTTTTGAGGGCCTTGATAAGCCTAGGCTTGCAATATCCCTGAGTCAACAATTTATTTGCAAGCAGCCTACTTCGTTGTACAAAGTCCCCGTAGTGGGAACAAGCTCTACCATAGCGTATTAATTGGGAAACAAATACACCATAAGCAGGAGAAGCAGGTATATTGCTGCATAAAAAAGGAAAGTTGACAATAGAAAAAATGAAGTCATCACGTTTGTCATAAAGTTTCAAATGTAGCCTTTCTTGTGCGTCATAATTCAGGTATAAGTCTAAATATGAAGCAGAACTTGAGGAATCAGTCGTGTCTTTTATTTCAAGCTCACTAGGATAGATGACATTTACATAGTCTCCAAATTTAGGATTGTTAAGAGACAGAACGTCATCTATGTATCTGTATGTTGAGTTGAATGATTTGGCCATGAGAATGAAAACTATAGCCTTAATTTTATCACAATATTACTTGTTTTTCAAAGGGGAGTGCAATAGCGTAAAACATTTTGGCCGAACACTACTGGTGGTAAATTTTATTGCGTAGCGGCCATCTAATGCTGCAAAATTAAAACGTGTTTAGTAATAATTCCTAAATCGAAACCTTTGTTTCTAAAAAACCCAACACAGTGTTTATAGAACCTAATAGAAATTGTGCGACGGTATATATAAAATTGTAACAAAAGGACATGGAGTGAAGCTATTATGCAACACGCCAAACGACCATTAAACGACCATTATCTACTTAATGTTTCAATTGGTTTTCACTACAAACGAAAAATTCACATTGAAAACATATCATAAAGGCACCAACATTTTTTTCATTCCTAATTGAATCTTTCTTGACCTATTTAATCCAATAGAATATACGTGTTAACTAGCAATAACTGCTCGTAACTGATAAAACAAAATGTAAAATATATACAGTCCAACCTGCCTTAAAGGCCACCTCTATACAAGGGCCACCTGCTTATTAAGGCCAGTAAAATTTTATTCCACTTGTTCTTCATTCATATTATATGAATCTGTATATAAAAGCCACCACTTTTACTGGTTCCCTTGGGTGGCCTTTATAGACAGGTTTGACTGTATTTCAACTATACTATTGATCTCCCTGAAATAGTACTGATATATCAATCTTAATTTTGTGTTTCTTTATAAACCTGTTTTTTTTTTTCTTTGCAGCACTAAATCGCCTTTTGGAAAAAAATCCGCATTAGTAATGCTCGGACCAAAATGTAGAAATTTCAAAATAATTTTCAAATGTTGAAATGAGAAAATAGAACCAAAACTAATTTTACCAAATTAACCTAGGGCATGACTTTGAACGATAATGCATAGCTAAGTTTTTTTGAGAAATTTTAAACTTCACGAAACAGATACAATGTTCATCTGAGGATACAAAGTATAACCTACTGTGTTAACGGGATCTTTGGAAGAGATAACAGCGCAGTCGGTGTAATAATTACTAGACGATCGTATTAAAAGATACATCACAAATGGACTACGGATCTTAATGAGACAGATCCGATATATATTTTTACATTGTGTGTTAGACTCAAATACATAAGTAAACCACTGCGGTAGGTCAGTCGGCTCGTATGTAAATGGGAGGTCGTTGGTTCGAACCCCGACCAGGTCTGTCCCAGGACTTGAAAGTGGGTAGTGACTGTTTTTTTCGCCAAGCACTCGGCTTTAGGAAATGAAAGTCACGGTTATTTCCGTATGGGATAAACGAGTTTCCGTATCACGGTAGACGTGGCACGATAAAGACCCTGCTGTATAATATCATCAGCGCAACGCACAGGCCAAATTTCTGCACCTTCATCCATAACTGGCGACGTCTCGATATAAGTGATATATTCTTGACTGAGACATTAAACACCATTACTCAACTCAACTCAACTCAACTCAAATACTTACGTCACAGTTTATATCTCCATAAATCGTAAAATTAATGAAATCATTAAAAGATAATTGATGTTATTCTGTAGCTTCTATTATTTTTCTGATTTTGGCACTCGTATGAGTACTTGAGAATGAAAGATTCTGCGGTCTGTAACGGAGGCAGATTAATTTATGTTGGATAACTCTTGATTGACCTTAATGGAGCATGGCACGTCGCCGGATACGAATAACTGGTACTTGATCAATATGCAATCCCTATTATTTGTTATTTGCGAGGTTAATTCTATACTAGACTTCATATCAGACAATAAGGACATTCTACCAAAGTTGAACTTGATAAATTATGATAAACTCTTGTTCTTTTACCAAGGAAAGTAAGCACCAACTGTTTAGCTAGCTGTACCCGTCATATGCATATCAATTTTGAGAGTGAAAGAACATTGAAGTATGGGACATCAAATATATCCAGGGCAATCATGGGCTCAAATAGATCATACTTATCAACATTACTGTGATGACAAGACATAAAATGTTTTGATGGTCCTGATAAGTCTAGGGTTGCAATATCCCTGGATTAACAATTTATATATTATTATTTACAAGCAGTTTGTTTCGTTGTATAAAGTTCGCCCACCGTAAAAGAGAACCATTTGTTACTCTGAATAACAAGGAATCAAATTGATGTTTGTGTTAGGCATTCCAACCGCATTTTCCAATAATTGATCATTTACTATGCATTGTACCTTTCACAATTTGTCTGATTTAACAGTGAAATGTACTTGTAAATTCACTTGAAGTGATTCTGTTTGTCTTTGGATTATAAACGTTTTGCACGTGCATTATAAACTGTAACACAAGTACACATGTACGGAAAGAAGTCAGTCAGTTGTATGATTAATGTTCTAATGGATTTAGTTACTCATGTCCTTTTTTAACCATTTGTCAAACGACTTGTAATTTAATTTGAAATATTGTCAATACTAGGCGATAAAATGTTTACTAATGCGACACTAGATACATAAGGATTGCTTCGCCATAAGACGAACTGTGAAATATGCAATTAATATACCATATATAGTTAAACCTAAATTCACTGTAACAAGTTGTTTGACGATAAATCGAGGCTTACTGTCAAATAAAATTAATTAGTGCTGTAAAATTAAAACTGGTATAATATGTAATTAGAAAACAATTTACTTTTTTATTAAAGGAAAATTACATTTAAATTCTATAATAACTTTTTATCAAGTAACCAGTATATTTCTTAATGCTTAGAACGAGCATGTGAGCAACATATATATATATATATTACATCTTCAACTGCTTTTTTTCTCTACTTGCATATTCATGTATACAATGTATGTAGTTTCATCGCCAAAAAGTAATTTTTTACAATATTTGTATATTTCAGATTAGAGAAAATATTCATAACATTCTTGGAATAAAAAATTAGAATGCTTATTATGACAGCAGTCGTAACACAAATAAAGAAGCGGTACAAGTTAGAAAAATAACACATGACCAACGTAATTTACACTCGAAAAACCTTCAAACATTGGACGGAAGAGATTTGGATACTGATTTATTGAATTTATCATCTTTTAGCGACCAAAGTATGTTGGATAATTTCGAGAACGTTTTGCAAACAAAACTATTTATGCTTTCCGGAAAATGACAACAATTGCATATATTTTAATTGTGACAAAAATAAAAATTAAGGGAAAAAACAGATTTAATAGACTATGTTGGAAATTTGTCATCTTTTTTGTTTATGTAGATTAAAACTCGAAATCAGATGGCGATTATTAAGAATAAATAGAAAAAAACTTAGACAATCGATTTTATTAAAGATATAAAGTAAACTGTAATAACATTTTGTTTTCAGATATGTATTGATGTAAATATAAATGTCATTTGTGCTTTTTATTTTATTTGTATAAACCTTGACATTTGTTTTATTAAAAATAATAATGTACATTTATATCACAAAAAGTTGTTATTGTTATTGTTTTTTTTATGTTCTCGTCTGACATTTACCGTTGAAAAGAGGATATTTTTTGCTGAAGGGTCGCAGCACAAAGTTATGAAGTCTTACAATTTAGAAAAACGCAATTTGCACTTGAAAACCTTCAAACATTAGACGGAAATGATTTGTATACCGAATTGCTTAATTTTACATCTTTAAGCGACCAAAGTATGTTGGATCATTTTCAGAACGTTTTGCAAACAAAAATATTTATGCCTTCCCGAAAATGACAAAAATTGCATATATTACAGTGACAGAAATGAAAATTAAGAAGAAGAAAAACAAAACATTTAATAGTTTATGCTTAAAAGATGTCATCTACATTAGATGAAAAAATCAGAAGCAGATGGAGATTATTAAGAATAAAAAGAAAGCTGAGATAATCAATTTAATTAAAGATATAAAGTAAATTGTAAACAGTTTGTTTTCAGATGTGTATTAGTGTATGTAAATATAGATGTCATTTATACTTTTTATTTTATTTGTATAAACCTTGAAATTTGTTTTATTGAAAAAATAATGTACATTTATATCACAAAAAGTTGTTATTGTTTTATTGTTTTTTCTTTTTGTTTTTGTTTGGGTTTATTATGTTCTCGTCTATTTCATTTACCCTTGAAAAGAGGATGGTTTTTGCTTAAGGGTCGCGGCACAAAATTATGAAGTCTTACAATTTAGAAAAATAATACATGATCAACGTAATTTGCACTTGAAAACTTTCAAACATTTGACGGAAGAGATTTGGATACCCAGTTACTGAATTTTACATCTTTAAGCGACCAAAGTATGTTGGATCATTTTCAGAACGTTTTACAAGCAAAAATATTTATGCCTTCCCGAAAATGATAAAAATTGCATATAATACATAGTGACAAAAAATGAATTTAATAAAAAAAAAGAAAACAAAACAGATTTAATAGAATATGTTGAAAATTTGTCATCTTTTTTGTTTATGTAGATGAAATAATCGAAAGCAGATGGAGATTATTAAGAAGAAAAAGAAAGCTGAGATTATTATTATTATTATTATTATTATTATTATTATAAAGATGTGTATTATTGTAAATATAAATTTGTTTTATTTATATAAACCTTGAAATTTGTTTAATGAAAACAATTATGTAAATTTATAACACAAAAAGTTATTATTATTGCTATGGTCATGTTCTCGTCTATGGTATTTACTGTTGAAAGGAGGAGGATTTTTCAAAAGGGTTCCTAAAAACCTTGAAATTTGTTTTATTGGAAAATAATATATATTTATTTTACAAAAAGTTGTTATATTTATTGATTTTGTGAGGTTCTCGTCTATGGCATTTACCGTTGAAAAGAGGATATTTTTGCTTTAGTCAAAGAAATTTAACAACTTTAGTTTCTTCTGGTGCTTTTCAGTTTTTCCCATTCATCTCCATTAGAATAATCTTTCCTCTGTTGCTTTTCGAGTGCACTACAGTTGTTTTAGTATAGCAAACAGCATAATGAAAATATTCCAAGAAAAACAATTGTTTGCCAGCTTTGTTTTCTTTAAATATCTGATATATTCATATAGCCTGTCAACATAAAATATTCAATATCCAATAAATATTTTAAACATAGTCTTGAAAGATCAGCATAATTGAAAAAATACAGTAAATACTTATTTCAATTGGACATTAGAAGGGGTGGGTCAATTGACCCTGAATGTTTTTTTACTTTGTTTTCTGAACATGTGAAAACTATTAAAAACTTTAAGGTACATATCGCGCATTTAAATTATGCTTTTGTAAACCATTGTTACATTCGTTACATATGATTGATTTTCATAGCGTTAATGTTCATATTTTTTCAACTTACCATGTTATCTCAATTTGTGCTACTTAAATAAAAAAAAAACTAATTACGTTCACCATGAAATAACTATAAATCACATACATACCTGCAGCTTTCGTTTTTGCTTACTTTGTAAAGCATATCAAAAAGCAGAATCATTGACATTCAGATTTAAAATTGCTTAAAAATGAGTTAGGTTCAAAAGCATTTGTGGCAAGGAAGAAGTTGCTTGTTTCTTTTTTTCAAATGTGTTTAATTATGTAAAATATAATTTTTAAGATAAATAATTGTTATAAACGAAAAGGATGGGAAACCAAATTTAAGGTGTTGATAAGATAAGATCACTAGAATAATTTTGTTTTTGATTGGTTGTTGCAAGATCACACGATTTTCACTTTTTTCACCAGGATGTTAAAGAACAAGTGTGCAAAAAAGTCAACACCGATACCGCCACGAACGCGAACACCGTTTCAATACGCACAAAGAACCTAAAACAGAACTTACTTGGAAAGATGGGACAATATCTGCAGTCCAGTTTGCTATTAACAAAAGCTCCATGACCTTTTAGACAACTACCATGTTCATATTCCTGACGCAGCAACCTAAGACACAATTCTGACGGATTATACAAAAACAAAATAGGAACAGAAAATATTTACAATAAAACTAACGAATGTTCGCAATCACACAGTGTAAAATTATATATTTCAAGAAAGAGATGATTCCATACATGTTTGGAAACACTAAATTGTAATATTCACACTAAAAGAAAAGCAAAACAACCGATATCAGTTAGCTTGTTTTTTCTTCAATGCATTTTTATGTTTGTTAAAAGATTTGAGTTGGGTCTTTTAAGCTAAAATTCTTTTCGTCTTGTTAGTGAGTGACAGGACATCAAACACATATATGGTTGGTTCTTGAAATTCATCAACAATATATTCTGTGGCCACTTATTGATTCATACGTTGTAGTTACTAATTCATTCCTTCACAATAATTTATGGAATTCAATATATAAGAACATGTGATCGAAAAAAGTCTACGAGAAGAATAATATATGGTGACAGTGATTGAAATAAGACATTTAGTATACTACCATGAAAATATGAGAAAAATTGCCAAAATACATTTTTGATGATATAATGCATTGCAACTTGTATTCAAGGGGGAACGATTGCGTAATAGCTTAAAAGCCTCAATACAATTTGGTCCTTCTACTATTCTTATCCCAACTTCTTAATACTACTGATAATGAATTTATTCCAAAACGGTCGTCTAGTTTTGCTAAATTAAAACAAGTTTTGTAATAATTCCGTACTCTAAACACTCGTTTCTCAAAAACAACAAGTTTTGTTAGAGCATTATAGTACTTATGTGACGAAATGTAGCAAAATTCCACAGAAGCTATTATTCAACATGCCTAACGACCATTAACTATTTTTAAAATGTTTCAATCAGTGTCGCTAGTACAAAAGAAATATTCACTAGGGAATCCAGTCACAAAATGCCCAAACATTTTTTCAACGTTTTTTTCTTGACCTATATATTCAGCAGAACGTACGTGTTTCAAAGGATTGTCCGCGAGTCATAATATAAAAATTAATAGATATATTGAAAAATGGGCTATGAATCTCCCCGAGACGGTTCAATAAACCTTTCCTTTAAATGTTTAATAAACTATATCACAAGTACACGAGTACGGAAAACAGACACTCAGTTGTACAATTATTATTTTCTGTTCGACTTAGTTACCTCATGCCCTAGTTCTTTTTTCCATTTAATATTTGCCAAAAGAGTTGTAATATAATTTGATAAATTGCCAATACTAGGCTATAAATTGATCATTAAAGCGATATTGGATACATAAGTATACTTCGTCATATAATAAATACAATTCTTTTTTAAGGGTCATTTAAGTAGGAAAATTCAAGTGAAAACCATTTGGTTGAAAAGCGTGAAAGAGGGTTATAATTATTAAATTACCTACAAAAGTGTAAAGATTTATGAATAAAAATAAAGTAGGAATTGATAATTTAAGAA
This sequence comes from Anadara kagoshimensis, assembly GCA_021292105.1. Classification (NCBI taxonomy): domain Eukaryota; kingdom Metazoa; phylum Mollusca; class Bivalvia; order Arcoida; family Arcidae; genus Anadara; species Anadara kagoshimensis. The sequence continues at coordinate 40,711,749 of CM037871.1, forward strand.
ATTTTAAAATATTTGTTGCATTTTTTAAAGAAAATTGTGCAAAAATACACGTGTTGGGGAAAATAGCTTATACCTTGTATAACGAATTGATTTTAAAAAATGAAAAGATATAAAGATAGTCAACGTCATAGAGCAGTGCAAAGGGGGTAGAGTTTGTTAAAGAAATACGAGGTTTTTGAAAACTCGACAATTTACGGTTGAGGTTTTTAATGTTTTGTTTTCCTTTTAAAAATGCGTGTACCAGGCGTGATAGTTCATATTCTAAGGCTACCAACGATCCAAGGGAAGATTATAAAAGCTAAGTTTGAATATTATTTGATTATTGCTGAGGCATATTCGGCTTTATATAGTTCAACATGGTTGAAACCAAACAATATTTACCTCGATTTAAATAGAACAGTATTGTGTGACCGTGCACTTTCAGTGACTTGTTGTATTTTGGATTAGTAGTGGCCTTAGAATATAAATATCACGCCTGGTACACGCATTTCTAAAAGGAAAATAAATCGTAGATAACATCAACCGTAAATTGTCGAGTTTTCAAAAACCTCGTATTTCTTTAACAAACTCTACCCCCTTTGCACTGCTCTATGATGTTGACTATCCTATATATTTTCATTTTTTTAAATTAATTCGTTATACAAGGTGTAAACTATTTTCCCCAACACGTGTATTTTTGCACTATTTTCATTAAAACATGCAACTAATATTTTAAAATTTCTTAAATTATCAATTCCTGCTGTATTTTTATTTATAAATCTTCACGCTTGTGTAAGTAATTTCATAATTATACCCCTCTTTCAAGCTTTTCAACCAAATGGTTTTCACTTGAATTTTTCTACTTAGATGACCCTTAAAGACACATGGCGGTGTCTCGAAATTGTAGACATAGCATATCGGTTTTTCAAATTAAAAATATCTAAAACATACCAAAGATACTTGTAGCAAGTTCAATTAAAAATGTATACTTGTCCTATTTTTACCATTCGACAAAAATAACAATGAAAAATGTTATATGTTAACATTGAGGGAGTTTTACGCCCAAGTAAAGATGGTTTCACTTATCGAAGCGGTCAGTTCAAGGGCGGCGGAGGGTACCGGGGTGCTTGAAGAAAATAAGTTACCTTCTTCAAGCACAATGACAAAAATTCTCGCATTAGAATATGAGAGTTGGATTCGAAGGTGGGCGTACGTGGCACGCTTTAGACTATCCGGTCACACATGCCTTTATTTATACTAAAGGACTTCTGTTATAAAAGGTCAAACTTCTAGTCAAAATTAGCATGACGACCTACATACTGGTAATGAATTCATAGTGAAATAAACTAATGACGTCTTCACCACGATCAATATACTTCCATTTTCTTTGAGTGTCCCGAAAAGGCTAATGTCCTCGGCAAGAGACCGACCGATAAACCTTCTTGCGCTTCAATTTTTCTGGATCGTGACATTAAGACCAGAAAAAGCAATTTACTTTCAATTTACTTTCACTGTATAAAATTGTAAGTTTTGACATTTTTCTCGTGAGTGTTATATTTTTCTTAAACGAATTATCATTGTTTAACTTGTTTCTATGGGTATAGACTGCATAAGCTGATGGATTATAGAAATTGAGATACAACAGTTTTTCATATTTGCATAAACAAGTCTCCCTTTTTTTAAAGAAAATCGAATTGTTTGTCAAATTCGGATATTTGATCTAATATCCGTGTTTGTCTTAACAAAATTGAATAATCAGTAATGGTGTTCAACGTCCCAGTCAATAATATTTCACTTATATCGAGACGTCGCCAGCTATAAGCGAAGGTGCAGAAATTTTGCCTGTGCGTTGCGTTTATGGCTTTATAATTTAATTCCATGTATCTTTTCAATACCATCCTTTTTCGGTTTATTTGTGATAACCAATGTTGGTCACGTGATCAATAGCGAAAATGACGGACTACTTTTTTGTTTTGATTTTGCGGTTGAAAAAAGTATACAATGTAGCGCTTTCTACATGTTGTGGTTTTTGCGGTTTGTTTTGTTGTTTTGATAGCTCAGCATACCGATTTCTTATTTTGTGACAAAATCTAACCAATTTGATCACAGAATTACACTATTTTCTGTCGTTTTCATTAAAAATAAACATCGTCTGCATTCTTAGAAAAATAAAAAACTTGTTAGTTGTTTTCTCTTTTTTATCATATTTTGTTCGATTAAGCTGTAGCTGATCCAGGGGTTCAAAATTCCCAAGGTCCGAGGTCCGGGACCTTCTGATTTTAATTTGGGACCCTTGAAATTTTCACTGTAAAAGTCCGATGGACCTACCGTTTTTTGTCGGTACCCGTTTTCAGAATATTTCTTCTGTATTGTTAAAAAATCTTTTAATCAGTCAGTTTATTTAGAAATATTAGTGACTTGTCAGTTTTTGTTGTCCGACCATTTCCGGAAATGAAAATATAATGCGCAGCTGCCTGACAACAGTTTAGCTTCTTGATCACTTGAGTGTTTGTAAGTAATAAGCATTGCTATATACATTCATTGAGTTTATTTGATTTTGGTGTGACATCTTCAAAAAAACGAAAAAGGGATGACGAGACGATCGAGGCGAAAGACACAAAGTATGACCGCCTAAAACGAGAGAGGAAGTTCCAAAATCACTGGAAAATAGACCGCCCATGGCTAAAATATGATGCCGAAACTGGAATAATGTCTTGTTCCTTTTGTACACAGTACCCATTAATTTGCGACAAGGACAATGCTCTTGTTCGCGGAACAGTGAACATGAAAATTGACCCAATTAAAATTCACGAAATGACTAAAGAACATGTTACATGTGAAAAACATTGGATTAAAGATTCTGAATCTGCTGGCACTAGTAAAACTCAATCAAAATTGCATAATAGTGTATTGGGGCGATTTCTTTTGAAACAAAAATGTAGTCCTGAACAATTTGAAAGATATAAGGTGTTATTTAATACTGTATATGCGGTCTGCCAAAGAGGAAAAGCGTTCAGTGGTTTTGAATACATCATGGAAATACAGAGAAAAAATGGACTTGATACAAGAGAACAGTATTTAAATATTGAGGGTTGTAAATTATTTTTGAGATGGATTTCTAAATATTTTAAATCTAAATTATCAGAAAAAATTAAAGTCACTATTATTAGCATTCTTTCAGATGGAAGCACAGACAGGGGGTAATTGAACAAGAGATTGTCTATGTCCGTTTTATAAATGAAAACATGCCTTGTACTACTATGATTGACATAGTTCCACTGGAGAATGCCACAGCAGATGGTGTTTTGAAGGCCATATTTCTTGCATTGGAGAACATAGATATTGATAAGTCTGATATCTGTCATGACACTGGGGGGCCTAAATTAATTTGTTGTAATTTTGATGGGGCTTCTGTAAATTTTGGTAATAAATCGGGGGTCTTCAAGAAAATAAAAGATGACATTCCACAGGTTATAGGGATACACTGTATTGCCCACAAATTAGAATTATCTGTTCTGGATGCTAACAAAAAAATCCCATACATGAATACTTTCGAAAATACTTTAAAAGGGGTTTTTAAATTCTACTTATACTCCCCAAAACGCAGAAGAGAATTGAAGGCTATAAGTGAAGTTCTTGATCATATTACTGTCCACTTTGGGAATATTAAACAGGTGCGGTGGCTTGCTAGTAAAGAGAGGGCTGTTGAAGCATTTGTTAAGAATTATGAAGTTGTTGTTACACATCTTGAGCACGATTCTGTTGCAGGTAGTAGGGCAGATGACGCCAACAAGGCAAAAGGCTACCACACAATAATAACATCAATCAAGTTTCTCAAATTTCTGTATTTTATGATGGATTATTTGCCAATTCTTGCAAAACTGTCAAAAACATTTCAGCTTAATGATTATTTAATCATTGAAATGTTTGAACATGTTGAACTTGCAATAATGAATCTTTCACAGTTGAAAAAAAGAAACTGGAAAGTACTGTAGAGAGTTTCAAGAGAAGTTTGATCTTGAATCAAAAGTATTTGGAAAAGTAAAATTAAGTACCAAAGATGTCAAAGCAGTAGATTTTAAGACTGACAATGACTTGAATAGTTTGATTGATGGTACAATTAAATACATCTCTTCAAGATTTGAATCTCTTGATAAACCACCCTTATCAAACCTGAAAATTCTGAACTTTCATTTCTGGCCACTTGGCAGAGGTTATGAATTGGCAGAATTTGGAAATGATGACCTCAGTTCTTTGATAAATATGTCTGAATTTGAATTCATATTCAGCTCATCTGAGAGAAATGAGATTCAAGCTCAATGGATGCAGCTCAAGTTATATGCAAGCAGGTTCAGAACTAATTCTCTGATTGACATATATAGCATGTTTCTGCAATCCAAGAGTGCAGAAAGGCTAAGTCTATCTAGTGCATCGGTGCACACAGAGTCTTCCGTTGAAATTGAGCCAGCACAGTTAACAGCAATTGAAAAGCTTCTTCACTGGCTTTTTATAGTGTCTCCTTCCACAAGTTCTTGTGAAAGAGGATTTTCACTTATGAATACACTAAAGAATAAATTAAGAACAACCCTTACTCAAGAATCATTAAAGAATCAGTTGTACTTGATGAGTGAAGGTCCAGATATTTCTATTTTTGACCCTGTACCTTGTATCAAATACTGGTTTGAAAACAGTAAAGGTCTTCCTCATTGTTCAGGACACAAATCAAAACAGAAGAGTGAAGAAGTTGAATACAATTTTGAACTCAGTGCAAAGTAAACAGCAAAATCAGACTTGCAGTTGGACTCAATTTTTTCATAGATTGTATATTCAGTTAGAAACTTTGAATAATTACATAAAGAAATTAATTTACATAAAATTGTGGTAAAAAGAAATACCATTAAATGTGTAATAAACAGAATCCATAGTTATTATTTTTTATTTTATTAAATTAGATATTTTTTTCCGATATGGCATAATTGCACACGGACCTTCCAATGTTGATATGGGACCTTCCAATCTCATTGTGGGACCTTCCAAAAATAAAGTGAAAAAGTCCTGGACCTTTCATAGTAAAATATAATTTTGAACCAGAATTACTTGTGTCAGTAGTGCAAACTTTAGTCAGTTTTGCAAACATTTTGACCTGGGTGATGTAAACGAAATATTTCCATTACAAGAAATAGAAAATATTGGAGATATCGATTTTTTAAATGAAATTTTTGAAGATGATTTCACAGAAAATGGTAACATAAATGCATCAACGGGAACTGATGAGGCAACGAAAGAAATGAATCATGTCTTGGAAAAAATAACAGCCGAAGAAAATGACAAGATAAAAAGTGAAACGGAAGAGATGGAAACGAAAAAGCCAAACAAAAAGAGATTTAAAATACTGCTAGAGGAAGATCTGTGCGCACTAGAAACAACTAGAAGATCTAAATCAACAATAAAAAGCACAAAATGGGGCGTTAAAATGTTTCAAGGTGAGAAACATTAAAAAAAAAATTGTTAAATTGTTGTTAATGTTAAGATAACCAGCTTAGATCCGCCCATCTAAAATAAAATTCATGTATCTTATACTGGCCCTTAACGGCCTACTGTAGTATACAAAATTAGCAATTTTATTTTCGGTCTGGTAGCCTACAACTTCATTATTACATCTGGACTAGGACTTGAACCTAGATTCATTTACGACGCTCGTAATTTCGCTTTACATTAAGCTATCGAGATATACGTAAAACGTAAAGTTGTAGACCCTTTGTACCTTAAACTTGTACCTTCGCTTAGAGTACATTCTAACATTGCTCACTGAAATCGGAGTAAATCAATAGTACATGGATGAATTGCATTATTATTATTATTATTATTATTATTATATCTATTATTATTATTGATAATTTGGTAATTTCAGATTGGAGCCAAGAATCAAATGGACATGGAATAGATTTTCATTCAATTTGAGAAAATTTTATGCCGAAGCTCAACCAAAAGAAAATGATAAACGCACCAGTACTATGACAGCTCAGCAGGCTAACGAGTACAATACAAATTCGTTTAGAAGTATAAGGTCGGCCATAAATCGGCATTTGCAAGATATAGGGAGGGATGTAGACATTGTTAGGGACAGGGATTTTAAGCAAGCCAACAACACACTTGATGGAAAATTAAAACAAAATGTAAGAGAAGGTTTATCAAGGCCCACAAAATACAAGCAGATAATCCTACCAGAAGATTTGATGAAAATAAGCACTTACTTCTATCCAGAATCGGGCACTCTAAATCCAATAATTCTGAGATATCCAGTGTGGTACGATTTAAGTTTGCACTTTGTAACACGTGGGCTCGAGTTTCATAACCAATTGAACATGGAGTCATTCCTTTTCTGTACAGATGAAAATGGAATTGAATATGTCACTCTGACTCACGAAACTAAGGAAAAAACAAAACAAGGAGGTCTTGACAGCGAGTCACAAAAAACCGACAAACGGATGTATGCGTCAAGTGATCCACAGAAGTATCCCGTTGAATCATTAAGACTCTTAATTTCAAAAACAGACACAACTGCTAAATCACTTTTTAACCACTGTTCCAAAATGGCATTATCTTCCCCAGAAAGCGAAAAGATTTGGTTCACTAGTACACCAGTAAAACAATACCAGTTTACACGGTTTCTTCCCGAAATATCAAAGAATTCATCTTGTACACATACATACACTGCCCACTCTCTGCGTGCCACTGCCATACAAAAAATGAATGACAGTGGTTTTGAATTGAGACACATTATGTATATGTCTGGGCATAAAAATGAGGGCTCAATACGTAGTTACAACAGAGACTGTTCCACTGTACAGAAACGAAAATTGAGTGAATCACTGTTGGCCCTTAAGCACGGTAGTAACAGTACAGTAGATACACAAGTACAAGATGCAAATACAATGTCCGCCATTAACAGTATGGGCTCGTAAGGCTTTTTCGATCACCAGGTGTTTCCGATCGTTTATGTAAATTCCGAATGGCGAGCATGCGCGGTCGAATTTTGTAGGCCGTCCGATCTATTTATATCGAGGAAAGCACGTTTTTTCTTGCAGTGTCAACAAATAGTCAAAAGATGCTTTCTAGGAAGGTAAGATAACTCACATTCTGTCCACGTTGATAAAAACCGCCATTTTTGTTATTCCCGTTTTTCATGTATCACAATATGTCCAATTTCTTTTGATCTAATCATTTTCATACAATCCGGTGTCGTCTGTTTACTCTCTGAGCGTTTTGACAAATGTCAGTTCAAGTGACGTCACCAGTTATAGTCTGTTTCAAGAAAGCCGAGGCTCCAAAGGGGCACCCTGTGTTGTAGCATTATTATTACATATGGGGAGCAAGATTATACAACACTTGCTTCTATAAATGCAATTCAGCTCTATTAAGTGATTATATGCAAAAAATAATGTCAGTGCATAGTATATTGTCTATTATATTTTATTAGAAATATAAAATATGAAAAAAACTTGTTATAATATTTTAGAGAATATATAATAAATACACAATTACAGTAAATAAATACATTAATGAATAATTAATGATAATAATAAATAATAGGAATAATAATAATAATTAGAGAGCAAAACATCTCTGTAAGAAAGGCAGCAAAATTGTATAATGTCCCCCTTACAACTCTCCGTGATAGAGTGGATGGGCGGTCTTCATTGGAAACTATAAAATTTGGACCTGAACCCTTACTGAGCCAAGAGCAAGAGGCGAAATTAGTAAATTACATTCTTATATGGCTTCCCTTGGTTATGGGTTTAGTAGAACACAAGTTTTGGAAGTTGCTACAGACCTTGCTGTGAGTTTAGGCAAGAGAGACATGAATAAACCATTGTCTATGTACTGGTTTTATGACTTTTTGGCTCGCTGGCCAGAATTGTATGTGGTAAAACCCAGAGGATTGGCAGCTGTTAGAGCACAAAGTGCTACACCAAATGTTATTGACAAGTATTTTAAAGAACTTAAATCCACTTTGGATAAATATAACTTTTTCAACAATCCCCAGTCTATTTACAACTTTGATGAAAAAGGAATATCAACAGAACATCACCCCCCAAATATAGTAGCTAAACGTGGACTTTCTTCCCAATCAATCACTTCTCCTAGAGGAGCCAATACGACAATTATTGGATGTGGAAATGCACTTGGTCAACAGATACCACCATATTTTATATTTGCTGGCAAACGAATGAGAGAAGAGTTATTAAATGACTGTTTGCCTGGTACTGCAGGCACAGTAACAGATAATGGTTGGTCCAACTCACATGTTTGAAATTTATCTTCGTGACCATTTCCAGTTATATGCACATGCCTCTCCAGACAACCCTATTCTACTACTGTTTGATGGACATACTAGTCACATCACACTTCCAGTAATTGAGTGGGCCAAGGATATGGGCATTATCTTATTCGTGCTGCCACCTCATACATCACATATATTACAGCCATTGGATGTTGCATGTTTTGGTCCACTACAACGGATATATAATAGAGAATGTTCTACATTCCTTAGAAATAACCCAGGACAGACAATATCGAGAATAAATGTATGTCAGCTTTCTTGTAAAGCTTACTCAAACGCTCTGTCGCCTGAAAATCTTCGTTCAGCATTTAGGAAGTCAGGGATTTATCCTTTCAATCCAACAGCATTTGACATTACAAAGATAGCTCCATCAACAACTTTTGAAGTGGATAATGATAAACCTACTGAAATAAATGCTAACACATCTCCTGATGTTTATACCCAGCAAAGTGTTCCAGCAGATCATACTGAATCTACAGTATCTATAATTGACAATTTTTTTCAACAAAAATATGCTTCACATATTCAAAGCAAACCTGTAAAACACAAAAGAAAATCAGTTCATCCCATTGTAGCAGGAAAGGAAATTACAAAAGAAAGTGTAATATTGGAAATCAAAAAATACAAACAGGACACAAATAAACAATCTACCATGTCTACTGAAGTAAAACAAGCAAGACCAACAAAATCCAAACCTACATCTGCAGACCAACCAGGTCCTTCAAAATCCAATATAACCTATTCAAATTCAGATCAGCCAGGCTCATCATCCTATTCAGATTCGGATTATACAGATGATGAGCCTGATTCATCAAAATGTTGTGTTTGCAAGGCAAATTCACCACCTGGTTTACATGAGTGTAATGATCTAGTCATAGTGAAGTGGTGCCAGTGTGACAAATGTCAACACTGTTTACATTTAAGATTTTGCTCTACTGTTAGAGTTGTCAGGAGACATAGCGAATTCCTGTGCCCATGTTGTAAATAAACACTGAACATATTCATAACAAAGGGGGAGGGGGGTGTTGATTTTACAATTTTACAATTTCCTGTTTTTCTTTATATGAACTGGTTCAACTGGAACACGATTAGTTCAATGATACTGCTGCCTGCTCCATGGTTCACAACACATTCTCAACAATTTTATAACAATTAGAAACCTTATATTGACATAGTTCTAATTATAACAATAATATATATGTATATATATTATATAAATATAAATACTGATGCAACATCAATATTTTTGATGGATGACTCACTAATGGATGTATGATTGCTGGAACATTACTTAACTTAGGATTCACATGAGGTAAGACATAATGTTTATGTTTCATGTTAACATTTGCCCGTTTTGAGCCTCAAACACTCTTACTTCCTTGTGTAATACGTCAGTACATCACGTGATCGGATTCACCTTTCCGCCATCTTTGTTTACATAGACATGGGGACCGGTAGTATTTAGATAAAACATGCTGTGTTATGCTTTGATTGAGATTTTGTCAGTATAAAAGCATCCATATTAATTAGTATTAACTACGCTGATGTACATTTGATTCAGTATTATTTACTGGCTAAACAATTATTCCGAATCCACTAAGTGATCGAAATCCCCCAAGTCCTCCTCCATACTTCTGTAGAATCCATTGTTAACAATCCAGATCAGTGCCGTCAATTTTCTGCTCCATATTCTGTTAACAGCAGTAACTTTATGTCGTCAGGATTCATTTCAAATTCCAATTTTAACAACTGTGTTTTCCAGTTCAAAAACTGATCGGCTCCAACTGATAAACATAAATGTAAAACTTCAGCACCATTATCTAACAACGTTCTTCATCATCATGTTGTGTTACCGTCGCCGTCGGCGGTTGTTAATGTTAACGAGCTCATAATACGTCATAATTAGTTGACGTCATTTGTATAAATGCGCCATATGACGGCGATAATTTGAATGCAAAGTGTTGTTCAAACCATAAAATTATCATTAAAATTATAAATATAATTTCAAATTTATTTTAATTATTTTTTAAATTAAATTATAAGAAATAACTGGTGTGCAAACTTTTGTATAACCCGCTTCGCGGGGTTATACAGTTTGCACACCGGTTTTTGGGGTTAAAAATGATAAACCAAAAAAATATCAAAGTTATTTCTTAAATACAGCAGGGTTCGTGCCAAGCTTACTGTAACACGGGACCTCGTTTATTATAAGTTCCCATCCGAATGAACCGTTACTTTCATTTAGTAATGCCGAGTGCTTGGCGAAAGAACAGTCACTACCCACTTTCAAGTCTTGGGTCAGACCCGGTCGGGGTTCGAACCCATGGATGGCCTTCTACTTATTCTTAACAAAACTTGTGACATTTAAATTTAATGATAATAATGTTTGAAAACTTCAGATATTTCTACCCCGAACGGGAGATCTTATTTCGCTGGCATTAGTTCTACCAATCGAAGTAAAGAGTAATAACCTTATTTTACGTTCTGATCAAGGGTATTTCAATTAAATCGAGGGATCAGTTCATCAATGGTGGAGGAAAACAGTGTTACCGTATTCGGAAGTTTCAGCAAGAGAACTGATAAACTCTCTTAACACCAGGGCCAGTCTTAGTCAGATTTGAACATAAACGGTGAGACGCACCAGGACCAGCCTTGGTCGGATTTTAACGACGAGACGCGAGGTCATCAATAAACTATCTCAATCGAAAGGAAATAACCAACTGAAAGAGAAAGATGTCGAAATCACAATAATGTGAAAAAATATTTAATGGACCAGAAATAAACTCAATGTTGACAGAATTACACAAGAATGTTTCGATTTTTCGTTTTAATTAGTGATGTTTGTCTTGTACATTGGTGTATAGATAATTTAGTATGAAAAGCTAAGTAAAAAATGTTATAAATTCAGGTTGAACGTATACAAATGTATTAAGTCTTCATACTTCATCAGTGCCAGTTGATTGCATCAAAGCTACGTTAACCTTTGGGCTTAATTGATGGCGGAAGTTGAAACTGTGCAAGAACGTAGTCGAACGATTACGGCATTTTGTTTTTTTAAAAAAAATTCCCTACGTATATATTATGTTTAATATCACATAATGTACATGTGTGGAATCGATGTTTTCCTTTTTCTTTATATTAACTTATTTATTTATTTATTGCTTTTTTACTTTTAAAAAAGTTATTGTTCAGGAAAAATAGTATTAAGTGTGGTTGTACTCATGACTTTTTTTCAACAGGTACACACGCACTGGAAGAAATTTTGTTCAGCTTTGACCTTTGGTTTTAACGCATTACCATAAATCAGTATTAAACCTAGTTTTATACCTATTTTAAAACAAATGTCTACATAGTTACATACTGAAAGTAATGTGCTATAATTGTTACTTTTAGTAGCAAGTCGTGTAATCAACAAAATCGCCAGAAAGGTTCATCAGCCTAATACTTTCTGGTGCTAGTGTACCAATTAGTACAGATCTGTTGGATGTTAAAACACTAACTCAACAAATTGACATATCGCTGACCACGCCCACATTGTTCCGACAGAGGCCTGGCATGCTTGAATTACACGCAAAAAGAATGAAAACTCAGCCTGGATTGCGCATTTTAATGACGTCACTGACACTAGTACGTCATTACTTGCCTTGACGCTGCTTTGGTAACGTGAGGACGGCCTTTGTCGGAACATTGTGGGCGTGGCCGGCGATCCGTCAATTGGATCCGAATCTTGCAGTTATTAGCTATCAATATATCAGCCACTTTTTTTAAATCTTTTTCGTTAACTCAGTGTTAAACTAAGACTGCACTCAACGGATAATTGGTACTGTTTCCGCTTTCAAACTGCCATCGCTTCAGAATTCGGGTGAGTATCTTTGAATGAGAGTATTGCTGTGTGCAAGAACAAATGGTAAGGTTTTGTAAATATTATAGAATTATAATTTTTTAACGTAGTAAACTCTTAAAACATGACACATTTCACACAGAATCACAAACTTTACGTACAATTTTCCATTTCGCTTGAAATTTGTAAATTGGTCATGGATGCAACTGTCAAAATTGATATTCTATTTTACCCCGAAGTATTCAACAATATATGTTGTCTTCAAAAACACTTTTTTGTAGACACAACAATACTCTCATTCAAAGATATTCACCCGAATTCAGAAGCGATAGCAATTTGAAAGCAAAAACGGTACCAATTATCAGTTGCCGTTGTGGATACAATACAGTAGGGTACTGTAACTTGTATACATTATGAAAATGGAAGATAAGTGTTTGCAAAGTAAAACAGTAATATACATAGCCAAATCCCAACCACAAAAATGAAACAAACAAAACTAGGTATTTTATGAAATCAAAAACAAACATACAAATCCATGTCAAAACCACAATTCCAAAGCAAAGTTAAAGCTGGCAAATTAGGGGTAAGCACCTCATGTTTAGCTGGCTACAACTGTCATGTGTCAAAATAACAGGATATGTACACAATTTGACATAATACAATAATAAACCATTAGATGTACACTGCAAACGATGACAAAATGGAGTAAAAGGATTTATACACATTTTGAGACCGTCGATAATAAACCACGATATTGAATGTACAATAAAAATGGATATAAAATGGTGTAGATAGTTCAAATACTTTTGAAGCATTTCCATAAGTATCATATTTAATGTTTTTTATTTGGCGTGAATGGTATGACCTATATTTTCAAAACAATATGTTATTAGGTGTATAGTTTAACATCACCAACAACTCTTTAGCCTTTCGCGGCCGACAAGATGCAATTTGTTTTCATTTCAAGAATGTGAAAATTCCGATCAAATAAAAATGAAACAGAAACATTTAATTGACGTATATAAACTATACTTTACAGACAAGTTCATCAGTGCGAAATCATTAAATCATGCCAGTTGCAATTAAACCTATGTAAATGCCATTTATTTTAAGACATGTATCTCAAACAGCAATTAAGACAAATACCTTACGTGTGTCGGATGTTCGCATAATTGTTATTGAACTAAACGCACTGATTTCAGTGAATTATTCAAGGTCTGACCGAAAAATTCCAGGATTTCCTCATAAAACGAGATTAGTAAAACAACTCACATGCAATTTCAATTCCTTGTTTATGATACATGGAAGTATAAGGAGAATTAGATTTTTTAATGAATTAAGAAAAATGTTTTAGATAACCAATTAAAAGTGATTTATATCAAGGTAGTCAGTGCTAATAAAGATGGATGCTTTTATACACTGATAAACACGGCATGCTTTATTTTTAACCACTCCTAGTCCTATTTCATTGTAAGCAAAAATGGAGTAGGGTAACTTCGATCACATGATATAGTGACGTATTATTAAAGAAAGTAAACATGTTTTGGATAGCTTTCTGAAAAGTTCCCCTTTGTAATTGTTAACGAATAGTTTAATACTAGAACAATCACTACTGATGGGAATCACATAGACGGTACAGTCATACGGATTGTCATAGAGCAATCGCTAATGTAAAGTAAAAAAAAGTAAAACTTTGAATATGTAATGTTCCTTTCCTAACTTCCAATATAGTGTGTATCTGATGCTGTTGGAATATCACTGAAAACTCTACTCAACAAATATTTCGAGGGGGCTCGGGGCCATATGGCGGTTTATGGACCGGGCAGTCTGCTTAAAAATTATATTTTGACCGAAGCGAAGCGTTGTTGTTTTCCGACTCGGAAACCTAGTCGTCATCTATGGGTGCCGCCAATGTCATTGAGGCTCCAACGGGGGTACGTGAACGCCCAATCAGGGGAGATAATTTATATCACGTTCGGCCCGGAGCTCCGGGCTTATATACGATTATATGGCTAGGAGTAGTTACAATCGTTTTCAATAAAAAAAAATATTGCCCTTAGAGATGTAAAATGATAATAAAATTAACAAAGGGATAACAACGACTGCACCACGCTTTCGGTATTGCACTATATATGTTGGGAAATTTAATGTTTTTTAATCGTTAAAATCCCTATGTATGTAATTATTAGATTAGAGTTATTTGGTTTACATATTAACATTTTGTCATTAGGTCAAATGCGCCAATATTTTAATATACCTTAATCATTATTCTGTGCCTTATAAGGATTGTTCTAGACATGGACATATTCTGGCCTGGAAAGTCTCTCTTTGTCAGACGGATATTATTAAATCAGGAAGAGAAGACTATTTCTCTGATAACGGACCAGATGTCTAGTAAAAAAAAAAGCAAATTATTCTGTTTCATATTTTGTAAAATGGAAATCAGGAAATTAGCAGATAAACATATGTGCTTTAGGCAATGAAACTAAGAACTATCAAAAACAAATATACCAATTCATGTCAAAGCAAAGTAAAAACTTTTTAAGATGACAAATTAGTTTAAACCCGTGTCCGTGAACCTCTACTAAGGGAGCGAGGCCATGTGTTCCAGAAGGATAAGTACCTCCTGTAAATAGGTAGCTACACCCACAACGTGTTGAAGGAGGATAAAGCAATGTGTAGATAGAAATATGAACTTTGTTTCAGCCAATGTAACAAACAGCAAGAAACACAACAATATCACTGATTATAATACGTACACTAAAACAGTAGTCTTATATGCTGCCCGTCGCACTACAGCTATTGACAACAGAACCATAGTACGTTATTGTTTGATAAGCTAAAATCACCACCATGATTGTTAATTCATTTGTATATAATGAAAAGTGTTTTTTGTGAATAAATCCGCCGATTAATCACTTGCTGCTCAATGGGCCTGTCATATTGATTGGAAACTTTTGTGTTGATGAAGTGATTTATTCCTACTTGTATTACATCATTAATCGATTGGTTAGAAAACTGAAAACGATATTGACATTGGTAGCATAATAGTTTATGTTTGAAAGTGTGAAAAGAAGCAAACATAACTCAGAAGTTAAAAACATCTTTCACCGCGATGAGTATAAGATTGATCATTCCTAAGTGTGGAGTTGACAAAATGACCTTAGAAGAGATTTGCCGACTTTGTGCCTACATAAATGCTCCGAAAAATCAATCGCAACACAACCCCTTATTCCCTTGCAAAAATAAAAATGGCGTTTCGATGCTATTGATTCTATTATTATTATTATTATTATTATTATAAGCTCAACTTGCTAAAGCCAGATGAGCTATTGGCATGATGCGTGTGTGCATGCTTGCGTGCGTCTGTCTGTTAACGGCAAAAACTCTGAAACTACCGAGTCTTTTGAAACCTAATTTGCTGTGCAGGGTCTTTTCTAGAGTCCGACTGTAGTTTGTACAAATCATGGCGATTGGATATCCAAGATGGCTGCCGTTACTAAAAAAGAAAAACCTTAAAAAATCTTCTTCTTAAGAACCAGTCATAGGGAACAAAACCTGATTTGAAATTTAGCTTCTTGTTGGTCTTAAATTCTAATTATGTACATTTCATGGAATTCCGACAAAAAATAGGTAACACGTTTTTCCGTTTAATTTTACAAATATCGTAAAATATTTTCAAATTGTTTAAACCCATTTGATCAGATAATGACATGGGGTTTTCAGTTTTGACATATTCTTGTGATTACCTTCATTTATATGATATATAAATTAAGGTCGTGGGTACAAAGGTCTAGGTCACACATGCAAAAGAATACTGAAATGGTTCATTATCGTGCAAACTATTAACATTTTCTATAGGCATGTGTATTAGAATGCTGTAGATTTTAAAACAACTACTGTTATGATGTATTGAAAATGTCATTGGTTAACAGGTCAAGGTCACGGATGCAAAAAAATATAGAAATGGTTATAACTTGACTATTTGATCAGATAGTGACATGGGGTTTTCAGTTTTGAAATATTCTTGTAATTACCTTCAAAATGGGACCAAGGTCAATTGTGAAGGTCATGGCCTAATTTTTTACCTATCTGATTTTAATTTATTATCTGGAAAATTATAAACTTTTTTGTATAGGCATGTTTATTAGAATATTGTTGGCATTGATGTAACGATCAAACGACCATTTTAATATATAGATTAAGGTCGTGGGTTCAAAGGTCAAGGTCACAGATGTGAAAGAATACTGAAATGGTTAATTATCTTGAAAACTATTAACTTTTTGTATAAGTATGTATATTAGAATGTTGTAGGTATTGATACATCGATCATTTTCATGTCTAGAAAAAGGTCATGGGTCAAAAGATCAAGGTCACAGTAGCAAAACAATACCAAAATGGTTAATTATTTGGAAAACTATAAACTTTATGTATAAGCATGTATATTAGAATATTGTTAGTATTGATGCAAATCATTTTGGTGTAAAGATATAGGTCATGGGTTCAAAGGTCAAGGTTACAGATGCAAAACAATACTGAAATGGTTCATTATTTTGAAAAATATTAACTTTTTGTATAGGCATGTATATTAGAATGTTGTAGATATTGATGCAACGTTCATTTTGATGTATAGAAAAAGGTCATGGGTCAAAAGTCAAGGTCACAGCAGCAAAGCAATACCAAAATGGTTAATTATCTGGAAAATTATAAAGTTTTTGTATAGGCATGTATATTTGAATATTGTTGGTATTGATGCAACGATCAGTTTGATAGGTAAAGGCCATGGGTTCAGAGTTCAAGGTCACACAAGTAAAAGAATACTGAAATGGTTCATTATCTTGCAAACTATTAACATTTTGTATAGGCATGTATATTAGAATGCTGTAGATATTAAAACAACTACTATTATGATGTATTGAAAATGTCATTGCTTAACAGGTCAAGGTCACGGATGCAAAAAAAAAATAGAAATGGTTATAACTTGACTATTTGATCAGGTAGTGACATGGGGTTTTCAGTTTTGAAATTACCTTCAAAATGGGATCAAGGTCAATTGTGAAGGATATGACTAATTTTTTACCGTTCCTGAAAAATATTGTTGACCCAATTTTTACGCAGTGTAAATTCAGATGTATGTTTCAACCAAATCATTGAAAATGTTTTTCTCTGAATTGATCAATTTTAACCAAATGCAGCATGAAAAGTCCTTAAGTGACAGTAATCCAAAAGTTGTGTCTGGCATATCAGCCAAAATCTAAGGTGGCTCCTGTTTCTATAAATTGCAAAAACACAAAAGACCAATGCAGATTTATTTTCCAACCACTTTTGTTCCATTTGCAACGCAAAAAGAGCCATTTCACAAGATTTGCATGTTATTTATCAAAAAATGTTAATACCCTGCCAGTCGAGCATCACAGTCCCTATTGGGCCTCTTGTTGTTATTCGATTGATATTTTTCTTTATTTCCCTGCAAAGCAATATCACGTGATGGATTTTAATAGGGTTTGAATTTTAATTGTCAAATGTCCAATTGGAAGACAATGGCGGTGTATACTTATCATTCTTTAAATTAATTTCTAAGTAAAAAACGTGCCCATCTGTTTCTAGTTACTTCTTTATTTTTACTTCAGTTTATTTATCATATTCGTCTGATTCTTTTGTATTATTAAAGAATATAAGACAATATTGCTACTCTAGTGACAGCCTCGTTGTTTCATGTTCTATGTATATGTAATTTCCTTAATAATTATAAAGCTTTGTAAAGTCCTTTCACATTCCATTAATTAAAAGTACATACAAAAAGGAGATGTAAGAATTTAATGGTAAAATATGGTAACCTTTGATAAAATTTTAATTACATCCGTAGTGTTTTGACCCTTTATTTCGTTTAACATTATCCAATAATAGCAACGAGGAAGTGCTGTGCGTTTCGAATGCTGTATTCATAAAAAACACGATTTCACAATGCTTCATCAAAAACAAACATACTAATTCATGTCCAAATCACAATCTGAAAGTAAAAACTTTAAACACATGAAGTTCAACCAAGGAAGTAAGGATTGATGCTCCGGAAAGGTAAGCACTTGGTTCCCTAGCTTCAACCGCCATTTATGTAATCAAACTTAAGAATGAAAGGCACATTGGAACTATGGGGCGTCAAAATCTATAGGCACAGATACATCATACTTATCAACAATATTGTGATAATGAGTATTCAAAAATCAATACAAAGACACTAATTCATGTCCAATTCACAGCCGTAAAAATGGAAATTTAAAAGGTGAACGTCTACTAAAGAAGTGAGGCCTCGAATGGGGAGGCCGCGGTGGCCTAATGGATAAGACGTCAGTCTTCAAATCAAGGGTCTCTCACCAATGTGAGTTCGACTACCGCTCAAACCACCAAACCACACGTGGAAAAGTTATTTTTCCTTGCCGTTGGCCTTTACTTGTTCACCTGGTATCAGTATGATGGACCGGGGGAGTAGTACGCTTGTCTGTGGCATACTGACTTAGTGAGCTAGCACCTTAAAGTCGCCCTGAGTGCGCGCTAGTGCAAGGCAGACCATACAACACACTTGCGATTCACATGTATACACCAAATTGTTCACAGATTAATGCATAGATATTAATAAAATAGTTCTCGTCGCGAATTACTGAAAACTTGCTGATGCGACGTTAAGAAAGATTCAACCAACCAACCTTGATCGGGTGTTCCGAAAGGATAAACAATATCCATTTTAAAAAATAAAATTTCAAACACAGATTGATTTAGCACATGAAGTTTAATAATGAAATATTTTGAGCTGACTGCAGTGCAGTTATAACAAACATATAACAAATAAATAAATTCATTAATTTAAAACGCACTTCAAAGGTGCTTTTGTGGAAAAGTTAAATATTCTTGCAGCATTAATGTCAAACACAACACTGGAGATACAAATGTTGTTCCTTATTCCTTTATAACAATATACAAAACACTTGTGGAGTATCGGTGATACACTTCAAGATTTTAAGAAACTTTCGTTTTGAAAGTGATTCTAAACAAATTTAATAACGATTTAAAGAAAATTACATGTACAAGCTAGAGCAAAATAAAATTAACATGATAAATAAAAGCAATGATTGAAACTATTAAACAATATTCTAATTTAAATCATTCTACTAAAGTCATGAATCTCTTTTATGAAATAAATGATATTAAAATTGTGACAATAAAGGTACTTTTGACATTATTACAGTTGACCTACACTCTTGACATTTTCTTTGTATCAGAAGTACTCCTGTTTCACGTAATCTTAAAGTTACTAATTGAAATAAAATTGTCTGCTTAATATGGAATTCTATAACCAGAGAACTAAATTGAATATAACAGTAAAACAAAGTACAATATGTTCAATGAAGTCTCCAAATCAAATATACTTCAGATTTGTTGTAGTTTCAATTTTCATTACTAAAATTTAAAATGAAATATTTGTATGAAACCTTTATTATCAAACAAACTTCATAAAAATACTTAAAGTTTGTTGTGCGTTCTGATTGGATCGTCGAAATTCGACGTCATAATTTGTGCATCATTTTAAAAATTCAAAAAGTTTAAAATTTTAAATTATCCCATTACTTTGTTTTCATTTTCTAATGACTTTTTATAATTTCAGAAAAAAATGAAACTGTACGAAGCAGATATAAAAACTGTTTGCTGAAAATAGTCTTCATTACAATTTGGTTTATTTCATACTACATTTAACCTTGCATCCACGACTATAAATCATTGGAACAGTGAGAGAAAATGACCAACTGTGCTGTGCAATAAATCATTAAAAAGATGTTTAACAGTACATTTACTTTGTTTAAGTTATAATTTATAGACGTATTGACAAAGTCCTTTAGGTCACAATCAATAAAAAAAAATCAAGCTTAGTTACCTGCAATAAAGACACAGTGACTAAATCTAATTATTAATTCGAATGAAAAGGAAAGAAAACGAGCCCAGCGGCAGCAAAATAATATTAAAAGATCGCAGGGGGATAATGGAGTAAAAAGAAATTTAAAAAGGTTTGAAAGACTGAGAAAAATAACTAGACCAACGTAAGTATTACTGCTTATATAAAAATACAATTAGATATTTACAGAAAAAAGTAAACATACAGCACAAAAAACATACATCTTGTAGTTCCTAATATAGAAACTGACAAAAAACTAAAAACAAATGAAAAATGCAAACAGAACATTTTGTTTGAAAGCAACATGCTGAAATAAATCAGGAAGGTAGTTCTTCGACAAAAGCTGTAACTGATAAACTGGCTTTACCAAACATCCAGTGAGAACACTATGTAAAACACCAATAACCAGGAGAAAAATAATTTGTTACATACATGCTATCCAGAAATAAGCTTATGTAATATATACATAAATGCTTAGTGGGAAGTCAGTAAATTGGCTATCAAATTAAAAAGGACAATTTTACAGTAACAAGAGAACGAAAGAAAAAGAAACTTAAGATATAAGATATCTGGGAAAAGATGACAACAACAGATAGATGTCAACCAATGATGGTAAAAGGGAGATAGATAATATTTTACACAAAGCAGACATCTTGCAAAATTACACTGTCGACCTTTGTAATGTCGAATCCCACCAACATCCTTCTTACAAAATACATAAGTAGAACCATGTGCTTATGCCAAAGGCAACAAGATATGACACAAAAGCAATAAAGACAGCAGATGCAAATGTCTGTATCTACTATCCCTGAAGAATAAATTAGAAATATTCACCCACACATATATACAATGACCCAGTAACACTGATAATAGACGAAAGCAGTGATAAAAAGAAAATTGACAAATGAAAAATGAAAGCAAATTTCGAAGGCAAAAATGACGCGGTGATATTTGGTATCTGTGGTGTCTTTAGCATGAATTACATGTACATTTAGTGTCGTGAAAATTTGTCGAAAAAAAGGTGACGAGTTTTTGGTTGTTATTTGTTAAAATTCCGAAAAATAAACATTGCGAGTTTCTGACATTTTCTATAGGTTTAAAACCAACATCTAAAATCATATTTACTTTTTTACTTGTTAAAAAACGTGATGTCATAGGGTTGATGACAATATATATATGTAAAATAATGTTTGTGTTTTAGCGACCAAGTGGTATCAAAAGAAATCTTTTGTATTTTACTTGTATACAATGTATGTACGTTACATTGTATATTCCCTATATTGTTATTAAATATTAGGTTACTTTTGTTTAATAATGAAAAAATGTTAATAACAATATTTTATTTTTGTTTCTCTAGAATTTGCTAAATTTTAGACCATATGATAACTTTGTAATGAGTTATCAACGATTAACATACCGAACTCATGATAAAACTTGTTTTTGCATTTGCTCTAAAATCAGAGGGAGAGCTCCGTTGTGTGGGGTTATGTAGTGTGGGGTTATGTTGTGTGGAGTTATACGTGTACTTTAGAGAAACTTTTGGCGAATTGTAATGCATTTTTACTCGCGAATTAAAGAATGTGTTTTAAACAATAAAATAGCTCAGCTATAGTTTTATCAACTAAATCAAATAGAACCATACTAGTTTATGTCAAATTACAATTCCAAAGCATATTGAAACTTGAAAAATAGTAAGTACATTTGAAAACGTTAACTTTTGACTAAGGAAATGAGACCGCGTGCTCTGGAGCAGACTGGAACAAACAAATTTTGGAAGAATAAATGAATACTTCTGAAAACAATTTTACAAGACAAACCCAACTGTTGCAACAAGCTACAGAACGGCGACATAGAAAACATTTAGATGATGAGATCTTAGTTTAAGAGTTAATTTTTTTTCAACTTACATAATGCAAGTATATCATTATATGCATGGTAACAGAAAATCACTTAATAACACAAAATAGCAATCGAACGAAATAAGGAAACCTTCTATTTAGGATCACATTGGATTAATTTACGACATGCAATTTACTGAGTGCTCAGAAAAATTGAGCAAAAACATGTGTAACGTTAAACAATAAGTACTCGGTAATAGTCATGGTAACCACAAATACAAAACAACAAAATTAAAAAATAAATACATAACAAAAATTAAAAAATTTAAAAAATTAAAAAAATCTCTGTTAAATCATTCAATAATAAAATTTTATGTAATTTTTCAGTTCTGATAAACAATCAAGTATTTGTTAT
The DNA here is from genome assembly GCA_021292105.1 of Anadara kagoshimensis. Classification (NCBI taxonomy): domain Eukaryota; kingdom Metazoa; phylum Mollusca; class Bivalvia; order Arcoida; family Arcidae; genus Anadara; species Anadara kagoshimensis. The sequence goes on from CM037871.1 coordinate 40,734,108, forward strand.
ATATGGCATGGATAAGTATGTTTGTTTTTGATTATGTATGCTTCAGAAAGTAATGTCTACCTCGACCCAAAATGTTTTGATTGAAACGTGAGTGGAAATTCATCAAACTAAAGCACATTGGTTTCATAACTACTAACTGATACTAATGGGGGGTTTATTAATACTTTTAATTTGAATTACTTGAACCACTGAGTTCACTGATTGAGCTTCGAACATTTTATCACTGATTAAACTAACATAAATTCGAGAGAAAAAACGATCCCTGAAATAGGATGTTTGGCCTGTACACTTTAAACCATATACCTGAAGAGTAGCCAATATCTACCTGAACCAAAGATGTTGTTTTTATTGAAAGGGCCATATGTAAATAAAATATGTTTTACAACTATGCCATTTTTATGGAGATAGGTTTCATTCACACTAGTATTTGATTTTCACCTTTATCATACTAACCAAAGTTTGAACTTTCAATCACATTTAACGATTACACTAATAAACACGTACTTTCGAAAAATTGGTCCTTGTTATAGGTGAAAATGCGGTATTGTATGTATGCACTAGTGTAAACTTATTTAATTTCGCGTGTGTTTATTTTCGCGGTATAGGAAATTTATACATATCCGCGTGGTTTAATGTTCGCGTTTATGAAATATGCACCATATAACATAATGTTCATTATATAATTCTCGCTCTGTATTAATTTTCGCGCGAAACAAACGACTGCGAAATAAGCGGAAATTAGTACACCACGAAGATAAATACGTTTACAGTATAAAACATTTGATATTGTGTTCACCACTATGAATAGCGGTTCAAGGCTGAAGAAAAAAACAACCACCCAAAAACAAAACAATTGAGACAAAGCATAAACATAAGTTTCCAAAGCATGGCGTAAAATCTCCATTCTTGTATCTTTAACTTTGATTACCATTCACAAATGTGATATAAACAGTTTTAATAAAAGTCTTGTTCAATCGCCGTATTTGAGGTTACTGTGTATAATCCCATTTTGGATAGCTGCCGCTTAAACCATCCCCGCCATTTCCTTGCTTCTCTTCGGAAAGCTGTGGTAAACATCCCTAAGAAAAAAGTGAAATATATCTTTAAATAACTTTCGCCAAGATCGCTGTCGATAATTTAACACAAGACAAATGTAACTTGTTAATGGTTCTCAAGGGCACATATGTGTCAGAGTAATTGATTGATCTGTTATGTTGAATAAGGATCATTCATCAGGTTGCCCAAGAAACCGTCTATAATAACAGTACATTTAGGATTCCCTAGTGCAATCACGTATCTCCGGCAACACGAATTAGGCAACGTTAAGCACATCCCAAAGATATCGATAAAGAACGCAAAAACTAATTAAGAAAGCTGTCTTCTTTTCCCTCCTCTTTTGTGTATTCACTTAAATAATTTCCTAGTGCAATCAAGTATTTCTGACAACACGAATTAGGAATGGTTTAAGTACAGCCTTGAGGTATTTTATTAAGACTTTACTAAGAAAGGTTGAACAGTTTTTACGTATTGGTTTTAGAAAAAATCCCTAAACTGGTACTGACAGTTTTTGATAACTTTACAGCTGAGGTTGTCATGGCATTAAAAACGACAAGTCTTATATACTATTGACATAGTTTTTACAGCACAAAAATACATGGGTGAAAAAATTGTTACGCAGTAAAGAGTTGCATTGCTAAATTTTCAATATATAGAAAGGTTTGCTGGTTGGTCGTGAAGTCTGAAGGCATGTTAACGGATCACCGCAATCTCCTCTAACCGCCTGCGATCGATCCCCGTTCGGGTTAATACTAGAGATAAGAATTATTGTTTTTTCACCACCCAGACATGACCACCTCGATGTTCGACTGGGGAGCTCAATGTCATTACACAACTCAAAAATATTATTGTTTGAATGAGGTTTTATGTTGTAGACAAAAATATTTCTTTTGTGATATCTAAAAGTGAAGTTGCAGAAATTCTATCTTAGCAGAGCATTCAGGGCGATGCTGCGGATGGTAACAAGCTGAGAAAGTCACAGACCATAAGTCATAATATGACTGTTTGTCTGAATATAACGTCAGCATTTGCTCCCATGACTGCTATTCTCAGGCTTATCGTGGCGAGGGGTATCTGTTTTAAGACGTTATCTGAAGAACCTCGTAACCTCTAGTTCTAGATGTCGAGTACTTATGTGAAGTTTTAATTCTTGGTTGGGTACCCCGCCTCCTACCACATCCAAAACATGAAACTAAATATTAGTTAATCGTCATGACTCGTCAATAGTTTTCAAAACTATTTTATTCCAGTATTTCGTATAGAAAATAATACATGTATGTTATTTACCGTAAACTATTGGATCTATACAGGCATTAGAAACAGCAAATATAAAAAGTCCTCGTTGAACTTTTGGGTCGATCTCCATCGCTGAAGCTCTGTAAATATAAACGGCAACACATTTCGTTTAATTAAACAATCTAACATGTCATAACAACATTTATTGAGGTGTTAACGTGGATTGATTTTTGTGTATATTATTGATACAACGTCTTCAGCTTTATGAACTATCCAAACATTTCATAGTGATGTTTTAAACTTTGCCACAGAATTAGCTATTCTAAAATGTTCTCATCAGTGTCAACATTTTGGTCTGAGATTTTCTTTAACGGATTCGATATTTAAATTTTGATAAAATTGTATATGGACCAAAATAAACATGTTGTTATGAGACGTTCAATTCGGCAGTGACCTAATGACAGTGATCTCATTATATTTCAAATTTGTGCTTTATATTACGTCCTTATGTTGCAGTGTGTTCTTGATAGAAATTGTAAGGGATGCTTTCCCTTCTGGAGCACCCGGCCATACTTCCGTAGTGGAAGTTCTCGTGACTAACCTAACTTGTCAGTTTCAAAGTTTTTACTTTGCTTCTGGATTGTGATTCGGACATGGATTGGTATATTTTTTATTATATCATTGGTCTGCTTTAGTAGACTAAACGCATTGTTATGTTTATGTATTTATGTACCAAATATTATAAAATATATAGGTTTGTTTAACGGAGTCGGGATCCTCCCACAGTACTATAACCACGTTCATAATTTATGACCCGTCCAAAGTTTAATTATCAATGGTTCTAATACTACATGTTTTATGTGTTAGTCTTTTGTTGTCTCTTTTGTTTGTTTCTTTGTGTCGTTTCATTGACTTTATCACAAATATTCATAAAAAGTATTTTGTATTTGTTGTTTGTAATATGTTTGCTAGTGGTGTGTATGTAAAATCTACTGTTCTATATTTCCCACCTGTCGATCCACCACCATGCAGCCATAAAAAAGTATGGAGTCCAGCATAAAATGAACACTGTCACTGTAATATAAAATATAGTAATTTATTTATTTCTTGATAAAATCAGACTTATTTTTTCAATTTGTATAAGTCCGTTTTTGGACCTCTGGTTGTAAAGTTTTGATTAGGCCCAATAAAAGTACTTCAACCAAATCACTGGGCATATTTTTTGCAAGGCTGACCAGTCCCCGAACATAGATGAGTGATCTTCATAAAATGCTTAAAACAAACCAATGGACATCAAAATTGTCAAGATGACTAGTGACCGTACATAGTCGGTTGTATTAAACAAGTGGTCATTATATATCCTTATTTTGTCCTATTTAATGACCCAATTCCCTTCGGGTTTTTTTCCTGATGTTTGTTTCTAATTACATTGTCTACAGTAAGAACATGTTTCTAGCTAAGAAACATTTAAAGTGTATGTCAATTTCAAAAGTTGTATATTATACCAGACATGCATATCATATGTCAACTTTCCTTTTCTATGTAGCAATATACGTGCTTCTCTTGCTTATGGTGTATTAGTTTCCCAAATAATATGCTATGATAAACTTTGTTCCCACTTAGGGGAATTTGTTCAACGAAGCAAATAAATTGTTGACCCAGGGATATTGCAAGTCCAGGCTTATCATGGCCCTCAAAAAAATTTATGGCCGTCGTCACAGTATTATTGTTAGTTTGATGTCTCTGTGTCCAGTATTGCACTGGATATATATATCTGACGTCTCATAGTTCCATGTTCCTTTCCCACAATTATTATTACACACGTGGCGCGTGTAGCTAGCTAAACAGGAGGTGCTTACCCTTCCAGAGCATCCGGCCTCACTTCCCTGGAGGAAGTTCACGTGTCTAACCTGACTTGTCAGTTCCAAAGTTTTTACTTTGCTTCTGGATTGTGATTCGGACATGGATTAATATGTTTGTTTTTCACTAATCATTTAATTTAATGATTTTTATTATTTATAAAAAAAAACCCACAATCCCGGAAATATCAAGACAATCTGTAGAAATAATACATACTAGATTGAAATGAAATTTCCTAGAGAAAGCTAATCAAAACCCAGAAGTAACTCTGGAGTATTATCATATTAAGGTGATTCGATATGCTTCTGAATGAAACCTTCATTACCTCGAAAGAAATGTGACAAAAAATCGTCCGATTTTTAATAAACACAAGTTATTAAATCTGTTTTTTCCTAGAGCAATGTCAAGGGAGGCTTATTTGTGTTCCTTTTCAAATATGAAAATGATTCCTTTCATTTTATGAAATATATGCCTCCTGGCACATATAAAGCGGTAGTATTAAACATTTCAAAACAATAAGGTTTACAGGTTATTGACTTGTGAACACTATGATATAATAAACTGGAGGCAAGACAAAAAAACTGTTTCAAACGATGGTATAATTGTGTATCAGGTATAAATGTAGGATTACTCGCCATTTTATAAAACAAAATCGATCATACAATGTCCTTTCTGGTATTGAAACTTGACTTTTTGGCACTCAAGGTATAAACTTTGTGAAAGAAATCCGTAGTTTTGGAAACTCGACTTAAAATTGTTTTGTTTGTCTTTATCAACCTTATGGTATATACTTTCAAACAAAAATCACACGCACACACACACACACACACGTATATAATATACATACATATATATATATATAAAATTCTAGCCGCCAGGTGTTATTTTCTGCAAACAACGTCCGTTTATGTATGGGTCTCGTAATGTATTTTTTGTGTGGTTAAATTCACAAGGAAATGTATAATAACTTGTTAAGTTGTGTTTGGCTAAGTCATGAATTGTCGACGTCAAGACGCAATCTTTTTAGATTCGGCGGTGTTTGTACATACTTAAACAAAAATATTTGAAAACAATGCAATATTTCCAATTCTTTGTATTTTCTTAACCGGAAAAGTAAATGCAAATATTAACTGTAAAATAACACCAATAACTAGACTTGTAGTGAAATAGGCTTTAGCGAGGTGGCATATTTATGGATGACCAATATAACAAGGCTTTACTGTACTTCAAAATCAGTTTCCTCCTTTTAAGTTGATACGTTTTAAACAAGTAATAACATAAAGACACAAGACAAAAATTTAAAGGCAAGTTTCTACATACAATATTGTATCAATCCCTGCTGTATTGGCTCTTGCAATGTCGCTTCGTGTTAATTGTTAAACATGCATAATAGATAACGATTGATTAATTGAATCAATAATATGTCTTTTTCATAAAGACCAACCAAAGGTGAAGTGACAGAAATTTTTACCTTTGCGGTTGTTCAAGCAATGTGCAAAGTGGTTTTTTATTTGGCGTGACATCCCTACTGTGACAGAATTGTTAAGGTCTCTTCCAAAGACTCTTATTTCTAAATGCCAAAGTTTTAACATACAATTAACAGTCAATACCTTATTTCAAGTTGTCTAACCCGGCCCGGATTCAAAACCCTACTTCCTCGATATTCAATATACAACTTGGGCTTCAGGAGTGAAAATGGACTCAACGACTTATGTCGAAATGAACATATTATGACTGATTTAACTGTATGACAACAAGAAATAAAATGATAAAATTGATACACTTAGGCACCTTAGTAATTATTGCTAAGGCATTAGTACTGATTCGTCTAGTAGAATTGCTCTGCATAAACAAATAATTCTACCTCTCAAGATATGTTGATATTTATATTATATATTGTTTATAATTATTGTTAGGGCATTGTTACTGATTCACCTTATAAAATTGCTCTTTATAAACAAACATTGAAACCTTTAAGAGACGATGTATATGGAAAACAAGTGACAAGTGACAAGGCCTGTAGACCTATTGAAATGTTGACTTTTTTGTTTTTCTACGTCATTAGTTCTTAAGGGAGTATTTTGATGTACATGCGAATACAGATACTGTAGCCATATTGCAGAAAATTATACTTAAAAGTAACACCACCCGTCAATTTTATCAAGGACACATTACTTGATTGGCCTTGGACAATGTTTCTGTGGTAATCATGTAATTTACCTCTCAAGATATGTTGATATTTATATTATATATTGTTTATAATTATTGCTAATGCATTGTTACTGATTCACCTAATAAAATTGCTCTTTATAAACAAACATTGAAACCTTTTAAGGTAGATTTGTATAAAAATAGTGACAAGTCCTGGAAACGTCGAATTCTCGGTTTTTCTACTGAAGATCTGATAGGTCATTAGTTCATAACGAAGTTTTTACCGTACATGCGTATACAGATAATGCAACCATATTGCAGGAAATGATACTTAAACACCAACCGTCAATTTTTCAAGGACACATTAATTGATTGACCTTGTTCAATGTTTCTGTGGTAATCATGTAATTCTACCTCTCAAGATATGTTCATATTTATATTATATATTGTTTATAATTATTGCTAGGCATTGTTACTGATTCACCTAGTAAAATTGCTCTTTATAAACAAACATTGAAACCTTTTAGAGTCGATTTATATGGAAGACAAGTGTACAACATCCAATTGAAATGTTGACTTCTAAGTTTTTCTACTGCAGACTTGATAGGTCATTAGTTCATAACGGAGTATTTTATTGTACATGCGTATACAAATAATGCAGCCATATTGCAGGAAATGATACTTAAACACCAACCGTCAATTTTTCAAGGACACTCTACTTGATTGGCCTTGGACAACGTTTCTGTTTAGATAGGCATAGGATTCTTATCATCTCTCAAGCAGTGTTGATCTATATACATGTTTATTATATAGCAATATATGCATCGCATAGAAATTAAACGATAAATCCCGAGGTGTTAGCGTGCAATAAATTTCGATCTCGCAAGCTCGTGCAAATGTCGAGTCAACTCGGGACAATATTTCTCAAATACAGCTCTTTTGTTACTATAAATCTCGGCCACACAGTGTTAAACTTTCAATACGTCTGTACTGTATTATCAAACCGAGCTTGGATTAGAACTTCAATTTTTGCAATGTACAGTCCAACCTGCCCTGCCTTAAAGACCACCTCTATACAAGGACCACCTGCTTATAAAGGCCAGTAGAATTTTATCCAAATTGTTCTTTATTTATATTATTTGAACCTGTATATAAAGGCCACCTGTCCATAAAGGTCATTTTTACTGGTTCCCTTTGGTGACCTTTACAGACAGGTTTGACTGTATTTTAAAACAAGTGTTTGGGTAATGAGTGAACAAAGTCTTACCAATAACTAATGTCATTTTAAGAGTTCGTATTCTTGCTTTTCCAATTTTTCCTGCCCTTGTACAAGAACCTCCTAGACCTCTAGTTACATGTAATGGATATGTGTGACATCTGTATTTATATTGTCCAATCTCCAGGCAATCTTCTGTAGCAATAAAAAGAAATCGCAAATTGAGTGAAATCTATACATAAATCAAATGTATTGTTAATTAACAATAATGGTTTATAGCGAAAACGAATCCGTAAAACAATAAACGTGAGATGTATTCTAAGGATCCATTTTGTATTCAGATCCAAAGTTAATCAAACTTATTTGTATAGAAAATGCAGAACAAGTGGTATGTACTATAAATAATGCGAAACCTAAAACATAAAAATTATTAGCCTGATTTGAACATAGACTCATATGTTTGGGTTTTTTAAAATATCAAGTGGTAAAAAGGGTCCATTAGATTGGTGATATTTTAACAACATCGAATTTTGCGCTTTGAAGCATATTTTGGCACCGAACCCCGTTTAAGCATAACACAGCAAGCCTAAAGACACATTAACAAAATAGAGTTTAAATGTTCTGCAGTAAAAATGATTATTGTTGATTCAGTGTTAGGTATTTCCCTGTTACAGGGCGGTGAAGGTAATAAGCGCAGTACGTGAGTTCTTGAATCACAGTATCTAGTGCCCATACAAAATCAGTAGTCTCATTGTGCATTTATCTCTTACGCATGTTTTGATTGTGTAGCTCAAAACACAAACATACAGGTCCATATTCAAATCACAACCCTAAAAGCAACTTTTAAAATTGGCAACTTAAATTTAACACGTGAAGTACTACCAGGGGTGTGAGACTAGGTGCTCCAGGGGATAGGTACCTCCTGTCTAGTACGCCACACCCATCATGTATGCAATCAATCAAAAACAAACATACTAATCCAAATCCGAATCAAAATCCAAAAGCAAAAGTAAAAACTTTGGAACTAGAAAGTTAGGTTAGACACATGAACGTCCACCAGGGAAATGAGACTGGATGCTCGGGAAGGGTAAGCACCTCCTGTTTAGCTAGCTACACCTGCCGCGTGTGTAATCAAAATTGTGTGAAAGCAACATGGAACTATGGGACGTCAAATATATCCAGGGCAATCCTGGACACAGAAATCAAACTTATCAACAATACTGTGATGACGGTCATAAAACTTTTTGAGGGCCTTGATAAGCCTAGACTTGCATTATCAACAATTTATTTGCAAGCAGCCTACTTCGTTGTACAAATCAACCTATTGACAAAAATACTGTACATGTGTTTCAGCTATAATTTGTTTTATTACCATACCATGATAAAGTAAAGGCAGAATTAATTTTGATAGCGTGTAATTCGCTTAGAAACTGGTTTTATATTAAATCTACTACAGCGTTAAGGAGAAGAATGATGCTTTAGGTATTTGATCCATCATCGAGACATGTGATGAATACTTGTATAGAATTAATTCATAAGGAAATGGAACAGCTTGTGTCTGACAATAGTGGAAAAATGATGTACGGTTTTCTCAGACCTAATTCTGGGCTTAAATGATTTTCCATAACTAGCTTATCAAGTAGAATAATCTCAAAGATATATGAGGAAACTGATAATGCTTTTGAAACATTATAAGACACATGCGTTTCTAAAATTTTTTAATACCTGCTTATAGGTCCTTTGAATAGATATTCCCAAATTGATTAATTTGTTTCTTTGAAATGATATGACAATTTTTATAGGTAGGAAATTGATTTTAGAATGAGTCTGCCTCTTTAAAATTATTCTAATTTCACTTTATATAAAATTCCGTTTATATTGTACTTTATACATTATATGTAAAATTGAATTTTACAAAAGGGGAAAATCTTAAAAACTTGTCTTTGATTTCAAATGTAATGTACTAATATTAAAGTGTGTATATGATCGGATTTTTACAATGTTACACAGTGATCGCAAAAACCAACCCCGTTTTCGCAGATATATATTAAATATGCGTCTTTGAATCTCTTGAATAGATATCCAGAAGAAATGACGATAAAAGCAAACTGTTTTAGCTTTATTTTTTAAAGTACCCCCGGGGGTAAATGTCATATGTCATTCAACTCTATACACGTTAAAGGATTCCGAAATTGAAACCATTTATCTACGTTAGTCGAATCGAATTGAATTTCCAAAATTAGTTATTTTCTATTTTTTCTAATTTTGTTAATTTGAATCGAAGGTAAACAATACACTGAGCCTTATTAAATTGCTTCTGACCTCAATATTTTGTTCCGGCAAAATTATTGATTTTTTTTGGATATACAAAGTTGAAGTAAATATTTTATTCAAACTTTTAAAATCGCTGAAAACAACATGTAGGTTATCTTGCATGGGGACTGTTGCAGAATGAAGCAATCGTTTGTCACTCTTTTTATGTTGTTTATTTGAGGTGCACGAAAACCATATTCAATCAAACAAAAGTCCAAGTCTTAATCTTTTTTTTTTTTTTTTAGTTTTTGGTTCTTGATAAGAAAACGTTCTTTCTTCTATATTTCAAGTCTCAATATTAAAACACTATTGATGTGCTTAAAATCTTGTTTTGCGAAACTACTGAGTGTGGTTGCCGAATAATCTAAAGCGTCAGCACTCCTCACCACCAAGGTTCGAATCCTAATATAGAAAAAAAAATTAAGTTTCCCTCGCCGATGATCCGTTGTTTTCTCTGGGCTATTCAGTCTCCTTTAGCGTCCCTGGTCTGATCATGACCGCCTGAAAACATGCGAAAAGATCTTGCCTGATTTGTTAAACACTTTTACTCCAATTCCCACTCCAAAATTCAAAATGTATGGATATACTCCGTATTAATAATACTTACGTTTTGCCTGTCGTGCATTTTTGGAAATACTGTACAATATTAATGAATATGACGTTGTAATGATGACTAATGGTAAAGCATAAACGGTGATAACGTTGAACAAATTGTATGCTAACTCATGTTTAGGCGTAGGAAAGAAATTAAAAGTCACACATTGTGTATACCAAGTATATTTTGGATGTCGTTCCACATGGAATATCACGCTCTGAAAAAGAAACAAAAATTGAATTAGGCATTGCATGATATCAGTCATAATCCTAGTTTCCCGATAGAAATTCACGTGTTTAACATTACTTGTCAGTTTCAATGTTTTTACTTTGCTTTTGGATTGTGATTTGTACATGGAATTATAATTTATTACAACTAGCAAAAAAGAACCTGACCATTTTTATACTTTTCAATTATTACTGTAGAAACCACTGTGACTGTGACAGTGAAATACTCTTTATATCCATAGAAAATCAAATAAATTTGAATAAAGATTGGTATTTTTCACTTACTTGTACCTAGTCGTAACAGGAAATCTGTATGCGCATCCGCAATTAGCCCAAAATATATCTGCACAGGGTAAAACGTTGGTGCTATGGGGATTTAACATGTTGAAAAACCAGGCAAATGACGGATTCTGTTGCTCATATGACGTAAAACGTCACCAAGGACATAACTACCGGTGTAAACATCGTCATTTTCGCATGTGTAAAATCCCCATACCGCCAACATTTTCCTATCTACAGACATACTTTATGATAATCGTGGATGCGCATACAGATTTCCTATTACGACTAGGTACAAGTAAGTAAAAAATATCGATCTCTATTCAAATTTATTTGATTTTCTATGGATAAGAGTATTTAACTGTCACATCCACAGTGGTTCCTACAGTAGCTATGTAAGAGAGATAACTCCTGTAGGCGGAAGTCTGCTGTCTTTGTTAAACTATGAAGACGGAAACGTATGGTGTTGAAAAGAGACATGGCAATAATGTCCAAATTTCCGCAGGAAAAGCTTTGTTTTATAAACATAAGGAGACCAATTATGATTTTTCATCAACAGTCCAATCTGTATGTCGCATACAGCCTACGATTGGGTATCGAATTTTCTGAAAAGGTTCCTGTCTTGACAATATTTTATATTATTATTTAGCAAAGAAAAGAAAAGATAAATCCCGAGGTGTTAGCGTGCAATAAATATCGATATTTGCACGCTAACTTTGTTCCAGTCCGAGGTTTCCCGAATCAATTTTTCATATTGCACGCTTTGTCACATGACGCTGTCGCTTATGACGTCATATGATTGTTGTTGACGCCATCGCTGTGTTGTCATATTGCACTCGTTCTAGAATAAGTGTATTATTTATGTACATGTACGACAAAATGGTATTTTAGATGAAATACTTGACGGAAGTAAACGAGATTTGTTTTTCTATATAATAAAAGGGTTATTGAACTGATATTGTGAAATATTGTCCCTCATGGACTTGAAATGTCGAGTCAACTCGGGACAATATTCCACAATATCCTACCTCTCACTAGTTTCTGGGAATTTTATTCGATAATATCGGTCACGTGGTGACCTAATATAATCCATAGGGCAAGTCTGTTCCATAATAATCTACTCAGTATGATAGTTACTTCCCCAGACGAACGTCAATGGCGGCCGCTTGGTAGTAAACAAGTCATATTTTTCACAAATATTTACGGCAAAAACGTACACTAGTAAAGATGTGATGATACTGAAACAAAATATTTGATTACCAAGGATGAATGTGCAAATGATTTCTTTGACGGAAGTTGCTAGTAAGTCAAATTGATTATTATGTTCAGTATTTTGTGTGACAGAATGCCCAACGACGGTATTTCCAACACAGTCATCAGCCATATGTCGTTGTGTGGATACGTTCATATTGGTTTTGTAAATGAGTTATTGATGTTACTGGTTTGATAAAATCATTACACAGTGTTTTAGTGACCTAATGTTGTATATAAAAGGGTTAATTTTGTTTGTCAAAACGGAAAGTATGGGTTACTACAACATCCACTAGTTTCTCATGAAGAATTAATCTCCTGTGTCTGTCTCCGTGTATGGTTGTGTACAGGCACCCAACGTTATTCTTTGGGGTGATCGGTAGGATATAATCGTTACACAGTGTGTTGGTGACCTAATATGGTTTATACAGGGTCAGTAAATTCCATATCTGGGCTCGGGCTTCGCCCTTGCCCGATATGGAACTTACTGACCCTGTATAAACCATATTAGGTCACCAACACACTGTGTAACTAATAATATCAGTTTAATAACCCTATGATGCAGTTATGTTCAAAAACAGTTAATATCCTGTAAAGTCTTTATGGGAAAATACCGTTTTGTCTTAAGTAAAGAGATGTCTAGTCGTTTACAGTGAATAGCACTTTGTGATCTCTGAAACAGTGCATGGTTGCTGACTAGATCTCCAATCAAACCGAAGATGATAAAATATAGCCACACGTTCTGCAAAGACTGCAAGTTTTGTAAATTGAAGATCCTTGGGCAATGATAGGGAATTTTATTTTTGAACATAAAAATACAGTTCAACATTCTACATTCGTGAGAAAACAAAGATTTGATAGCGTCAATATTACATAATCTGGCACATGTTGGTTTCTTCAATTAATTTCTCTATATGTAACGATTTCTGTGAGCATTCAGCTTCAATTTAAGAAAATCCCACTGGGTATTCTTCCAAATTATTCATATATGCAGCAGAATTTTATTTATTTTTTTGTAAATTAAAATGTAACAAGAAAATACACAAGAAACCAGCACTTGATATTCCATTCAATTATCCTTACATACACGAACAAAGATATCTTATATTTTTAACAAGACAATCATACTTGGAATTTCATCAAATTATTCGTATAGACAGGAATGGAATCTTTTTAATATTTTCAAAAAGCAATTCATTACTAGACAATAAAAGAAGAGTTTCATTTTAAAAGTACTGACTGACACAATATACGAAACTGCGCAGTTCTAAGTTTACTGTAATTTACAAAATGAATACAATATTGAGATTTGAAATGGGCATGATGTCGTCGTATTTATCAACAACATCTTAAATAAAAAATACATGTATTTAAGTTTTGATGACTCGCATTTTTCAAAAATTGAATTAATTAAAATACTTAAAAAAAAGAACAAAAGTATATTTCAAAACCAATTATAGAACGAGAGTATAGCTTTGTTTAACTTATATCTAAACTAAACTCCTCTTTGCTGAACTCAGGCTGTTTATTGAATTCGTGCCTTTACACTACATCATTTCGAAATAAATAATGATGTTATGATGTAAAACTTGAATATATATTTGAATAAATAAACGTTTTATTAACATTGGTCCGATATGTGCTTGCCTGGGCCCAGTGGTTCAAAGCCCCTTAGTTTAACTAGTTGGTTTGCGAAAATTAGTACCTGGTGCATTGGACAATATGCATTTGATTACTATTGTTAAGAAACGATTTACTTAACTTTACTGTCGTAATGAATATCTTAATTTTTATTTCCACGAGTCATTTGTTAAGCTTACGGAGTTTTGACCAATTGGGCACAGTTTTTGTTTTTTGCCTGTGTCTATCATAAATATTATTGTTTTTTCTTGTTAACATCGGTTGTTGCAAGGTATGTGTTTAATCCAGCGTAAGACAACACACTGATAATGACATAATGACATTAGGGACAGTGACATAAATATGATAGAATCAAACACGCGTTCTTTAAGCCCTAGTCTAATACTTTACCTAATTGAACCGTAATAGCTACTTAGAATACATTCCTCACAATCTCCTCAACGACGTCGACATAAGATTAAATTGAATCACATTATACTTACTTTTGTTCATTATCAGAAATTTTCAGAAGAGAATAATTATTTTAAAAGGAGTTACCCAAGGCGAATGTACAGTACAGATCTGTTAAAAGTTTAACACTTAGCTAAATTATAGATGTTGCTGTTCGCTACCGAGTAGCCGAGATATGGATAGCTAATGATCGAACGGCTGTCGAGAAATATGTATTAGCTGCTGAGATGTACGTGGCTAACCAGAGGCCGGGATGAGCTGCCGATTCTGCTATTATTCGTTAGGTAAGTGTTAAACTTTCGACAGGTCTGTACTGAAGTTTTGATCGATTAAAGACGTATCCACAAGAATGTTATTTTAGTAGATGTTGGTATAACGTTAAGAAAGCCGATTAATTGTGCTTATATAAGTAGGATGAGATTAATGTCGTATCGAGCACTTTTAGAAAGCTTTTTTTGTTTCTATAATCTTGTATTTTAATTAACTTACTGGAAATCCGTACTACAGTACAGAACCTGTCGAAAGTTTAACACTAAGCTAACGAATTAAGGCCGAGTAGGCAGCTGATCTCACTCTGTTTACCATACCTCTACAAGTTTTCGGCTGATCTCGCTGATCTCAGGACTCGACTTCTGTTTACCATACCTCTACAAGTTTTCGGCAGCTTATCTCGACTTCTGTTTACCATACCTCTACAAGTTTTCGGCAGCTGATCTCGACTTCTGTTTACCATACCTCTACAAGTTTTCGGCAGCTGATCTCGACTTCTGTTTACCATACCTCTACAAGTTTTCAGCAGCTGATCTCGACTTCTGTTTACCATACCTCTACAAGTTTTCAGCAGCAGATCTCGACTTCTGTTTCACATACCTCTACAAGTTTTCAGCAGCAGATCTCGACTTCTGTTTACCATACCTCTACAAGTTTTCAGCAGCAGATCTCGACTTCTGTTCACATACCTCTACAAGTTTTCAGCAGCAGATCTCGACTTCTGTTTACCATACCTCTACAAGTTTTCAGCAGCAGATCTCGACTTCTGTTTACCATACCTCTACAAGTTTTCAGCAGCTGATCTCGACTTCTGTTTACCATACCTCTACAAGTTTTCGGCAGCTGATCTCGACTTCTGTTTACCATACCTCTACAAGTTTTCGACAGCTGATCTCGACTTTTGTTTACCATACCTCTACAAGTTTTCGACAGCTGATCTCGACTTCTGTTTACCATACCTCTACAAGTTTTCGGCAGCTGATCTCGACTTCTGTTTACCATACCTCTACAAGTTTTCAGCAGCTGATCTCGACTTCTGTTTACCATACCTCTACAAGTTTTCGACAGCTGATCTCGACTTATGTTTACCATACTTCTACAAGTTTTCAGCAGCTGCTATCATCTTTCTTTCGAAGGTTTATTCTACCACTAGCTATGGCAACTCGGCAACCGAGCTTCGACTCTTTTCCGTTAGATCAGTGTTAAACTTTAGACAGGCCAGTACCGTATATGCTTTAGATATATTCAGAACAAAGAAAGTACAACAGTATTGATTGAAAAAAACAACAGCAACAAATAACAATAACACCAATAAACGTTGCACGATGCATGAGCATGCCCAGCGCAACACGTGCTATCTTGTTGTAACTACAGACCGCTGAAATAGAATAGACACGAATACATTTAATGAATTAGGATCCCCCGCCAGCAGGTTTTTTTGTGATTTCCACTTATGGTCAAAACCCTTTTCGTCGAAAGACAGGTGATAATTTTATCTAGGGGTTTGATTTACTTAACATGTGTAAGCTTTTTTTTATATTGAAATAATTTAGTTTCTACCTCATAGCTGTGTCAAAATTGCAAAGAAAGAAGCCCGTTTGATGTTTCATACTGTGAATTCGTTTCCTTTTGCGGTGTCAATTTTTCGTTGTTCTGAGAAAACAATCGTTGCGTGGAATAGAAAATCGTGGTTTGTGGTTACTGTTTAGAGTAGGTTCTGAGAAAAATATCATTGCGTGGAATAATAAATCGTGGTTTGTGGTTACTGTTTAGAGTAGGTTCTGAGAAAAATATCATTGCGTGGAATAGTAAATCGTGGTTTGTGGTTACTGTTTAGAGTAGGTTCTGAGAAAAATATTATTGCGTGGTATAGTAAATCGTGGTTTGTGGTAACTGTTTAGAGTAGGTTCTGAGAAAAATATCATTGCGTGGAATAGTAAATCGTGGTTTGTGGTTACTGTTTAGAGTAGGTTCTGAGAAAAATATTGCGTGGAATAGTAAATCGTGGTTTGTGGTTACTGTTTAGAGTAGGTTCTGAGAAAAATATCATTGCGTGGAATAGTAAATCGTGGTTTGTGGTTACTGTTTAGAGTAGGTTCTGAGAAAAATATCATTGCGTGGAATAGTAAATCGTGGTTCGTGGTTACTGTTTAGAGTAGGTTCTGAGAAAAATATCATTGCGTGGAATAGAAAATCGTGGTTTGTGGTTACTGTTTAGAGTAGGTTTGTAATATATAATATGTCGTTGACATGTAAATTATTGGGTTATTTCCCATGAAAATAACAAAAGTGAATCAACAAGTAAAAATTAATGACATCATTAATCAAAGAACTTTATTGTTTGCGTGGTTCGTGAACTTTAAAATTAGTCCAACAAACGCCTACAGATCTGTCGTAAGTTTAACACTCAGCTAACGAACAGGAGTTAAGATTGGCTGTCGTGTTGCCTAGATATGAATAGCTTGTGGCCGAACAGCTGCCGTCGAGAGATAGACATCAGTTTTCGATATTATAGCTAACAATGGTCGATATGGACTGCGGATTCGGGGCTAATTCGTTAGCTAAGTGATATTTTTTCGACAGGTCTATACTGTACATAAAGAATTCTCTAAGAACCAATAATTAATAGAGAAAGTTGTCGTTAATAAATATGGTGTTACAGTAATATTCTATAATTGACCACAAGTGCCTGTTAAGGGAAATTACCAAACATTTGGTTCACACACACACCCTACATATACATGTACTTTTTCTATAGGTATATTTGGATGAGATGTACTATTTCATAATCATCTTTATTGATGTATTGTCAGTTTCATATAAAATATGTTGTTCCCTTAATTCTGATTAATTGTTGCGGTGTTTCGATGGTACCAATGTTTTATAATGATGTATAACCAGGGATTATTGTATGTAAATGCTGTTCATTGCCTACTCAAAGTATTAATGGACGCGATACATCACTTAATCTCCGAAGTCACACAAAAATAACATACTAAACACTAGCATTTTGTTACAAACATCGCCATAAAACCATATGTCAGTCCTTGAGAATGGGATTATGTTCTGATATAATATAATTATAATGGGGTTTCTCGCAAATTTGACAGAATAACTTCACGATATTTTTCCATATCACTCCCCGCGGCCATGTGAGCACGTGAAGGTTATCTTGGTACAAAAGGGACTGCATTTTTGTACTTTTTTTTACCTTACATTAAATGTATATTGGAGTAAAATAATAGACCGTTTAGAACTGCGAGACTTGTTTCAGATCGAGATAAGGTAATTCTAATCTTGCGGAGACCTGTTTTAAGATAAAAAATATCTGACCAATCGACCGAAAATTCTTTATGTCACTCAATTGTGATTCGGACATGGATTAGTATGTTTGTTTTTGATTAGTCAATGATCAGTCAATCAATCACAATTAATATGTACTTTTTAATGGTTTGTTTTCAGTAAACCATAACTGTATAGTAAAATAACGAGTAATTCTACCACAATCAAAGGCAGGCAGGCATACAGACAGGCAGGCATAAGGGCTAAGGTGATCATGAGTAGCCTCCTTAAACAACACTTGGCTTTAAGCAGTTTGGATCCTTCTATTTAGGGAAATTCTAGACCACCACACAATTATAAAACGACTGTGTAACACCACCCGGCCTCACTTCCCTGGTGGAAGTTCGCGTGTTTAACCTAGCTAGTCAGTTTAAATTATTACTTAGCTTTGTGATTGTGATTTGGATATGGATTGGGTATGTTCGTTTTCACCTTGCTTTATCATTGTGATTTAGATATGGATCGGGTATGTTCGTTTTCACCTTGCTTTATCATTGTGATTTAGATATAGATCGGGTATGTTCGTTTTTACTTTGCTTTGTGATTGTGATTTGGATATTGATCGGGTATGTTCGTTTTTACTTTGCTTTGTGATTGTGATTTGGATATGGATCGGGTATGTTCGTTTTTGCTTTGCTTTGTGATTGTGATTTAGATATGGGTCGGGTACGTTCGTTTTTACTTTGCTTTGTGATTGTGATTTTGATATGAATCGGGTATGTTCGTTTTCACCTTTCTTTGTGGTTGTGATTTGGATATGGATCGGGTATGTTCGTTGTCACCTTGCTTTGTGATTGTGATTTGGATATGGATCGGGTATGTTCGTTTTTGCTTTGCTTTGTGATTGTGATTTAGATATGGGTCGGGTACGTTCGTTTTTACTTTGCTTTGTGATTGTGATTTTGATATGGATCGGGTATGTTTGTTTTTACTTTACTTTGTGATTGTGATTTGGATATGGATTGGGTATGTTCGTTTTTACTTTGCTTTGTGATTGTGATTTAGATATGGATCGGGTATGTTCGTTTTCACCCTGCTTTGTGATTGTGATTTGGATATGGATTGGGTATGTTCGTTTTCACCTTGCTTTGTGATTGTGATTTAGATATGGATCGGGTTTGTTCGTTTTTACTTTGCTTTGTGATTGTGATTTGGATATGAATCGGGTATGTTCGTTTTTACTTTGCTTTGTGATTGTGATTTGGATATAGATTGGATATGTTCGTTTTTACTTTGCTTTGTGATTGTGATTTGGATATGAATCGGGTATGTTCGTTTTTACTTTGCTTTGTAATTGTGATTTGGATATGGATCGGGTATGTTCGTTTTTGCTTTTTTGTGATTGTGATTTAGATATGGGTCGGGTACGTTCGTTTTTACTTTGCTTTGTGATTGTGATATGGATATGGATCGGTATGTTCGTTTTTACTTTGCTTTGTCATTGTGATTTAGATATGGATCGGGTTTGTTCGTTTTTACTTTGCTTTGTGATTGTGATTTGGATATGGATCGGGTTTGTTCGTTTTTACTTTGCTTTGTGATTGTGATTTGGATATGGATCGGGTATGTTCGTTTTTTTACTTTGCTTTGTGATTGTGATTTGGATATGGATCGGGTATGTTCGTTTTTGCTTTGCTTTGTGATTGTGATTTGGATATGGATCGAGTATGTTCGTTTTTGCTTTGCTTTGTGATTGTGATTTAGATATGGGTCGGGTACGTTCGTTTTCACCTTGCTTTGTTATTACGATTTGGATATGGTTCGGGTATGTTCGTTTTTGATTGATATACCTATAATTGCAACTTGAATTCAGTCATACACAGCCCTCCATAAATTATCATACATGTTTAAAACTGGTCCTATCATAACAGACTCAAAATCTTCACAAACTTGTTGAAAACATCACTATGCTAAAGCTTAATGTTGTTCAGCTAAAATTGTTTATTATCATGAAAAATGTAATTTTCCCAAATGTTTATTTTTTCCCCAAAAATTTCAGAAAATTCCAAGAAAATTGGTTTTCAAGAAGTACAACTTTATTACTTACATTTAGATCATAAAGTTAAGATATCACTTTCATATGCAGGAAAAACTTCAATATTTCAATAGTATGAACAAAATTAGATATGATGATTACAATGTAAATCTTTGACAGATATACATCCTTAAAGCTATTTTTCAGGGCAGTGTATTATCCATTTCACAAGGCGCAATAAAAACAGATAAGACTAAACAATACTGTAGCCTACAATGTACTTAAACAATATTTCAAATGATAAAAATCTACATTAAGTATCTGGCTGTAAAGAGTGTAAATTGTAATACATTTAAATGAACTGGAAAAAAAACATTCCTAGCAAGACTGACGCAATTAGGAACACGACAAAAGACAATCAAATGTCAGAAACGCCAATACAGGTCAGAGCAAACTTGAAACGAGGAACCGTCAAATAAATTGCACGTGTTTAAAACATACACGCGATTTTTCACTTAAGAACTGAGACCAGTTACTAGGAAGGGTAACTGCCTCCTGTCAAGCTTCACACACACACACACACACACACACACACACACACACACAAAACAAAAATTAGGAATCGGATGAACATAGAAGGATTTTACAATGTACTTTGCAACAACCAGAGAAAATGGGGACACATCAGAACAAACCTAGTAAAAATTAAACATAACACAATGTGAAATGATACACGTTTATTGGTCCAGTGGTCATTAAATTCCCGACATTTGATGCCTAGGTGGTGACCCAATGGTCATTAAAATCACGACCTTTGATGTCTCGGATAACTCCATTACCCCAAGTAATCCGATTACTGAATAAAATGTCAGAGATTTCTTCGACCTTTAAATCGCCGTATATAAAAAGCCACTTACTGACTTTTTGGATGCGTTTTTTTCAACAGCTTGCTCCTAAATCACAATGACTTAATTAAAACGAGAAAATACAGTCATTAATAGTCATATATTCCGGAAAAGGCACTTCATTTCTTGTTTATAACTTAACACAGTTTCAAGATGTTCACCATTTTTATACAATTTATTGGAACCGCGAAATAACAACAAAGAAACACTAAACTTTATAACTATGTGTGTGCGTCATTTTCAACAATAAAATATATTTTGTTATTCCTGCATAAATGGGTTTGAAAATAACAAATTATAGAGATTTAAAATTGGGCGTACAAAACAAGGAAAACAGTAGCGATTTTATTTAGATTGGCAAAGTAAACCAGATATTTGCAATTACTATTTTATTTCTCAGTCCTGTTTCAAACACGTAAAATTATTTTAATTTTTTTGGTAAATTTAGGATATTCAGTTCTTGTTGCATACTCTGAACTGCTATTACGTTCATGTTGTTTTCATTGTGACTGTCTAACTATCTCCAAGTTAATTTGTGTCCATATGACGTACACATTTCCAAAGGTTTTGAATAAAGGTGAATGGATATGTTTCTCACGCTTTAAACCCATCCTATCATGTCACAGTAAGTTATCCGCTATACATTTACATAAAAAGTCAAAATGTTTGACAGTCACGTGATAAGATTGACATCATATTATCTAATAACATAAAGCGTGGGATGTCTTGAGTTCGAACCCAGACCGGGTCTGACCCAAGACTAGAAAGTGGGTAGTGACTGTTCTTTCGCCAAGCACTCGGCATTACGAAATGAAAGTCACGATTTTTCGGATGGGAATTTAAAATAAGCGACGTCCCATGTCACGGTAGGCTTGGCACGATAAAGAACCCTGTTGTATAACGCTATCAGCGCATCGCACAGGCAACATTTCTGCACCTTTGCGTATAGCTGGCGATGTCTTGAAATACTCTTGACTCGGACGTTAAACACCATTGGTCAACTCAACTCTAATAACATAAAAAACTTAAGCACTTTTGGAAGACAATTGCCACCACATTTTAACACCAAATAGTCCTGAACCAAGTGGACATTTACACAGCTGAAAAAAGTAAGACAATTCAGCATTTCTTTTATGTTACATAATACTGGTACCATCATTAAGGACATTGTCTTTAGTAAAACAATTGTAATACATTTTGTATTTTTATGTAATTTTAATACTGGTACCATCATTACGAGTTTTGTCTTTGTCACAACAATTATATCTTGTTGTATTATTATGTAATGCTGGTACAACCCTTAAGCATTTTGACACACATAGTTTTTGTAATATTGATCACACGTGATATTAATTACGTATCGATTTTTTTATCCTCAGAATCTGCCGTTATGTCTATCAATCAAGGTTTTAATGAATAAAATTATCCTCGGCCGACTTCGATGATCAATCACAGTCCTTAAATATGAACTACTTAACGTTAATTAATTTGAATATAAATGTCGCTTCCGTCTGATTGATAACAGAGACCTTGGTGTGTATTTTTTTTAACTAAAAGGATTCAGGATCTCCGATAAAAAAATCTTGAAGCCGTCAAGACTCGGAATGAATTTGATGCGGCATAAACTTTTGACGGGGTAATAAAACCAAATGCGTATGATAGACATGCCGGAATGTCGGAAGCGGGGTAATACAATGCACCAGATACAAAATCACCGTGTCACTCGCCGATCAGCTTAGAATTTCACTGCGACAGATTCTGGCACAAAACATGATTTTTCAAAATGTTGAATTCTCCGTATCGGAAACGTATTTTCCTTCGTTAAAATATGACCCATGGTATTCGCGGATAGCATTTTCCCGTTAAGAACTAGGCTCAACTCCGTTAAAGTATGACCCATGGTATTCGCGGATAGCGTTTTCCCGTTAACAACTACTGTAGGCTCAAGCAAGAGAAAAAACAAACAAATATTCAAATTTATTCGGTAAAGTGACAAAAGTCAAAACGGGTATAATTATCTTTCTGGTTTAGCAACACCAATCTTTTTTGAATCACTGTTAACACTATCGGTAATCAATTCTACATATTGATTAAATAGTTCAGAAAAAAACAATTTTAGTCGTAAATGAAATTACTTCACAAAATAAACAAGGGTTAACGATATGAATTGCATCTTCAAATGTTTCAAAAGAAACAAATGAGTGTGTTCATGCGTGCATTACAAGTCGTTAATTAAATAAAATATGGGTCTATTGCAGTTATTATGCTGAAAATTACTAAGCATTTGAAAGACTTCTGTGATTTGAAACTAACAAAACTCAATTCCCACATTATGTCGTATGAATTACCATGGCAATTTTTATGCTTAAACGCATATTGTCAAAGCATGGATTGATTAGGAACCAGGTTAAGGGTGTTTACTAATTCCCGTGAAGTGCGATATGTATTAAACTATTGAATTAAAATTCAATAATTTGAAACGTCTATACGGGATATGCATCTAATCACAAGGCATGCCGCCGGCCTTTATATTAATGATTTCCAATATTTGGTGAGATGCACTTTTAAGCCAAAAACCAACATAAAAACGGGACTGTTATGAGGAAGACTTGTCTAAAGCAATCTGTTTGAAACTATTCATTGAATCCAATTAAATTGGTATTTATTTCTCATATCCCATGGATTAAAACCAATTATTTTTGCATTTGAGCTTTAAGTGTTCTTATTACATAACCATTCCTGTAATGCCGAAATTTAATTAATGTTCTACCAGATTTACACATTTTATGATCGCTTTCAAATGGTCTTTCACTACCTTGATATCATGTTAACTATCGTCGTCAGTGTTTTTTATCAAGAAACATTAGTATACAATGTTCACATACTAACGTGATGTACTTTGCTTGCGTAGACATGTCTCTTTCAGCTGTATCTTTTTGAGACAAATGTTATTGCATTGGGGATCCAAATTTGATTGCCAAATAGAAAATACAATGAATAAATATACATGTAATTCAATGTATGTTAAACATTTGAATTTGGTATTCAAGGCAACAAATCTACTGTGTCTACAAATATGACATGTTTCGTCAATTTATCGCAGTTTCATGGCTTCTTGTGAATTTTTATAAAATAATGTATTCATAAGTAGTACATGACAGCAGGACAAAGTAGTAAGAAAGTTTCTTTAGTCTTTAGGTTCCAAGACAATATTAACATAATTAAGCAATATATATGTATGGAATAAGAATACACGTAACACGGATGTTCTGAGAATCGAGATTATACACATAGACGAAATGGCATGAAGGAAAAACTGGTTAAATGTTGACACGACAAAAAAAAAAAACACGATTCTAGAGTAAAGTACAGACTTGTTCAAAGTTTAACTCTAAACTAACGAATAAGCAGTTCTCTTCGGCTCCTCTTTACCAATATATATCGACAGCTTTGTGACGCCTGTTGTTTGTCCCTCGGCAACTACAGTACAGACCTGTCCAAAGTTTAGCACTTAACTAACGAATCAGAAGTTTTCCTTTACTCTTCGTTACCAATACAGTCCAACCTGCCTTAAAGGCCACCTCTATATAAGGGCCACCTGCTTATAAAGACCAGTAGAATTATATCCCAATTGTTCTGTCATATACCATTTTTTGAATTTAATCATAAAATACATGTTTGTACATTCAAAAAATGGTATATGATAATACTGACAGTATTTTTTTTATTAAATTAAAAAAAATGGTATATGACAGTATTTAAACCTGTATATAAAGGCCACTTTTACTTATTCCCTTGGGTAGCCTTTATAGACAGGTTTGTCTGTATAGCGACAGTTTTGTGACAGCTGTTATATAGCTCTCGGCGGCAGCTATTAATATTTGGGTTACTCCACAGCTGAGCTTTGTCTCCCGTTCTTTATCTCAATGTTAAACTTTGAACAGGTCTGTACTGTATCTGTTACGGTACCGTATTCAAAATTACTTTCACCCGATTACCAAATAAACTGGACATACTGTAGAAATCAATATCCACGGGCCATTTATTGATGTTGCATATTATACCAGTCTTAAGCTTACAACACTAGACGGCCGTTTCGGAATACATTTCCTCATCACTAATGCTTGGACCAAAATTGTGAAACCAAAATGTTTATCAAGATGTTGAAAAGATGTACAGAAAAGAAAACATAATTCAATCAGTACAATATATTCCCCAATAAAAGGTGAAAACGTGTTAAAAGAAGTATGAAATATGGGTCACATCTTTGGACAAAATATGTTAGGAGCACCCGGCCTCACGCCCATGCATGATGGAAGTTCGCGTGACTAACCAAACTTGTCAGTTCCAAAGCTTCTGGATTGTGATTCGGACATGGATTAGTATGTTTGTTTTTGATAAGGACATATATGAAGGATATTGTTTGCGGTTCCAAGACAGTATTAAAATAATTAAGCAATATAAATGCACGGACTAAGAATACGCGTAAAAATGATGATTCGATAATTAAGATTATACACATCGACGAAACAAAAAACATCTCGTAAAAAGAGGACATGAAAAAAAAACCTCATGAATACCTGTTTTGGTACCATATTACAAAGACTTTCATCCATTGACCGAATTCTGTAAAGAAAACCGGACATACGGTATCAATATCCGTCGATCTTTTAATGACATCAAACAAATAAAAACAAAATACAATCAATACATAACAACGATATATTTTGTGGATTCACAAATAATAGGTGACACACTGTTAGAACTCTGTTTTCATATGGGACCACATAAAGTAGTTTTACCAATAAAAGATGAAAAACTGTTAAAACTAGAACTGTCTCTTGAGAGCCAAATACCCTCCGCCCCAAACATTTAATGTTAACCCAAGACCTTGACCTTTCAAATATGATATTGGTTCAAGGTTATGACACATCTTTGGACCATGAAGATTATCCATGTGAAGTTTTATGACAATATTTCAAAGAAGCTTTGAAATATGGCCCGGACACGATTTTACACAGACGGACAGACATGGTGATTGTTATATACCCCCTCAAACTAGTTTGCGGGGGGATATAGTAAGTGTGCCATATTGAATGCCATACAGACTACGATAAAATTCACAGTCTTTGAGATAATAAAGCACGCTACATTATTAATGTCAATGTATTTGTTATTCGAACAAAATTGTATAAAATGGCAATTTATTTTAATTCACTAAATATTGTTTTAATGTCATGAAAATTTGAATAGAACAGTTGTATTGATATGCCATATGTTCTAAAGAATTTTAAATTCAGAAAAAACGTAAAAACACTGATCCCATACGTAATCAACACTTAATTAATTTCCCCGGTAGCATTTATTATACGTCATTATGTCCCAAAAGGTTATGTACCGTCATTCTCAATAACATGTCACCGGAAAAGTCCAAAACGTTTGACAAAATGATGATAGATCATTGTTTTTATCTCATTACATAGCCGATACTTCGTTTCCTATTTTGAATGAAAAATAGTCTCAGGATCATTAGAGCTTTTAATGGACTGAAAAACATGTCCTCCCAAACTAAGTCTAATTTTAAGTCCTCATTATAGACAATTACGTTGTAACATCAATAAAGATATATCCTTTTTCTGTGGTTCTTTTGTAGCGTTGTAGCCACAACGACCAGAACAGTTTTAATCGTTGTTTAATATGCTATATTTTGAAATTTGGAACTAATTATAGACAATTACGTTGTAACATCATCTCTTTTCTATGGTACTTTTGAAGCCACATCGACCAGAATATGTTATCAATCATTGTTTAATATACTATATTTCATGTCGAAGAAACAGTTCGCTCCTCATTAATATTCATATCCTTTTATGGTCACGTGATCGCATAGCTTTGTTCCCGGGAAGATATGAAAACCAGAGGTGTAAAACACCTCTATCGCCAAATAAGTTAGTTTGACAGTCTAGCCCCTTCTTTGACCCCCCTATAAAATTGATAACCGGTGTTTTTATGAATTTTGCTATCAAGTTGATTTTATTCCGAAAGTTTAAATATTGGTTTCAGCGTTTTCCCCTAAAGTTTCAAAATTCTTCACTTTTTCGATTTTTGTTATTTTTTATATTAGAAGGAACCCTTAAATTAAAAGCTACGGTGAAAAGGTTGGCATGTGACGGATAAAATTTACCAGGTCTCCATGATCAAAGCGATAGGGATCATGTGGTTATGGTTTGAGAAATAGAGTAAAATTTAGCAGAATTTGCAATTTTGTCAAAACTGAATATCTGTTACATAGCTATATATAAATGACGTCGCTTCGTAAATTGAAAGTTAAAACGAACCTTGAAAATTTAAAAATATTTTTATAAAAACAAGACTGGTTTTTGTACCGGTGTATGGTTAATAATATAGCAGAGATTTGTTCCGCCACTTGGTGCAAGTTCTGTATGGCGCCAAATTTAAATTATATACTATAACGAGTCATTAAGAAAAATTGTTAATCTACATCAAATATGGCGGATATGCAAATTGGATAAGTGAACTCTTTTAGATTTGGAATTAAGAGTTGTTTGGCAAATTTTCTGTGTTTCTTGTTTTTAAGTTTAAAGTGTCCGTCAAAAGTTGGCGGAACAAATATGTGATTATTTTTTCTTGTTTGGCTTTTTCATTGGTATTCGCTCCTTGTTGCGTTGGTTATAATCAAGTGCCTGTTTTTCAGCTGCAAGTTTCCAGTATTCCGTGTATGATTTGGAAGCAACACCATGGATGAAAAACAGTTAAGGGGCAAGGGTTACATATGCATGAATTTTCCTCTATTTTATGATTTCTATATATCTTTAGATACACAATGGTGTGCAAGTATTACTTTATAAGAATCCGCTGCCTTACGGTCATGGTGTAGAATAGTTCAAAACTTTCAAGAAGAAATATCCATAAGAAGAAGTTTTATGCATTTGTGTATTACAAATTACAAATCATGTCCAATAAAGAATATATACATCAACACGTTTGTCGGAATTTAATACTATTTTCAAAATAAGAAAACTTTCTAAGAAGTAATGGCTTAGAATTCAGAATTTAATACTTTTTTCACAAAAAAGAAAATATTTGCAAAGAAGTAATGGTTCAGAAACGTTACATCTGTAATAAGTTCGTTTTTTTAACTAGACTTATTTTCCGGTAGTTAGAACAAGCTTATTTTACAAAATATCTTCATGTTCTTACAGTGAAATTTTATTTTCTATTTGAGCAATATAATCAGCGACGTCAATGCTAAACGTACCTCAAACCATTGGTAGGCAATTTTACAAAAATTAATTTAGTCGGGTATTGATGTTCTTCTTCTTCTGAGTTCATACCTAGTGGCTATAAGAAAACATAAATGGCATGTATATTCATCTGTAAATCATATATTTTTTGCTTTGATGAATTAATGTGTCTTTTTTATGATATCTTATACCACTGTTTTAAGGCGATAAATAAGTGATCCGTGGAAAGCCTTAAAATCGATTACGATGAATTATTAAGCTAGAAGTTCAATGTTATCCATTCACCATTTCTGTAGTGATGCATCTGATAAGTTGAAAAGAGAAACTAATTATATAGATATTTCCTATTATACTTGCAGACTGACGTAAGTAAACACTTTCTCAATTTTGTTTTCACACGTAGCGTGTGTAACTAGCTAGAAGCGGTGCTTACCCTTCCGGAGCTCGCGGTGTTGGAAGGTCACGTGATTAACTTAATTTGCCAGTTTTTAACGTTCATACGTTGTTTTTGGTATTTAATTTCGAAAATGGACCGGTCTGTGACAGTGTCTATGTTTTGTTTCCATAAAAAACATATACAAAAAGAGATAGACCAATTTGGATGATAACGACCGCATAACTTGTGTATCTCGCACTTTTCTAGTGGCACAAATAATTAAAAGCAATAAAGTTAAGAATGAAGTGAAGTAGAAAGATAGGAAGACAAAATGTATCCATTATTGGAAATCAAATAACTAACATGAATTACAAAGGATTTAAATTAATCCTTTCCTGGGTGACATTTATACCAATCTATATTATCGAATAAAATGTATAATAAAAATTCCCGCCATTAAGTTTTTATCAGGGATTATATTGATGTTACTGTATGACGATAAGTGTCATGATTAAACTTCTCATTAATGTAGATCATCAAAGCCAATCCGTGAAATGTCAAGGGAACTATATAAAACCTAGTCTAATTATGTCTAACAATATACGTCTCTTGACTCACGCTTTTGTGAATTTTGTTTTTCCAAACATTATACACTCTATGTGATATTCACACTTATGTCATTCAATTAAGAGAGAGATGACAACATCATTAAGTGACTTTACAGTCTAGTCTTGGGGTCTCTTGGTGCAATAAAAGCTCTTAATAACACTTGTTTACATTCTTGTTTATTTTATCACGAAAACTTTGATTTAATAAACAGATTCGAGAATACAAATGTAATAAGTTTAAAGTGACACGACATGTTTTCATAGTCCCATCGCAAACGAACATCAATCCATGTCCAAATAAAAACACAAAGCAAAGAAAAAACTTTGAAACTTACAAATTAAGTTAAGCACGAGAACTTCCACCAACAGAGTGAGACCGCATGCTTCTCGAGGGTTATCGTCCCTAGCAATCTTCATCAATCACGTATTTAATTATAAGAATGATAGTTCGAAAATACAATTGAAGAAGCTAGATGACAGTTTTCATAATCCCATGGCATTATATAATTTTAGTACCAGGATGAAAATGCTACAATAGTTTTTGTACTAAAACGAAATCCCTTTACTCTTCCTTCCCCAATTCTACTGCAAAGCCGAGAATTTCACAAATGACTTCAATGAGGAAATTGTTTAAAAGTTTTGATGTTCTATTAGTGTTTTCATGATGTTTATTTATTATTTTCTTAGTCAGACAAAATCAACCTTCATTGGATATATCTTTACTACATACAGAATGAGTGAATATATTGGATGTCTACTTCTTAAACCACACCGGAATATCATTTAAAATATATGGACTGGCATTATAGTGGTTAACAGGTGATAGAACTGCTTGGTAATTGGGTGCTTAATTACTTTTAATGTGACACACTATATCGCATGTTGAAATTTATCCAACTCTTTTTAACACCAACAGTTAACTAATGGAAAGGCATCGTTGAAATGCATTTTGATCAGATTTAAATCCTGTAAAGACGTTAAGATAATGTTAATTGCTTTCTGTCTTGGCAGAGGTTCATTATACGGCGCCTAAGAAAGCGTTAAGATAAATATAATGTTAATTGCTTTCTGTCTTGGTAAAGGTTCATTATACGACAATGTTCAGAAAATATTTAAGATTTTAAATTTTATTTTATTTCATTCTTAATATTACCATTTTAAACGTAAGTGCTAACTAGGTGAACATTGTGATTTTTGCGGCACGTTCTGCTCAGAACTTGTCATGTTCCTTTATTAGTAACAGTGCACATGTGCTGTGTTTTTCAAAATGACAGTTGTACATGCTGTATATCTTTCAACGTCCTAAACAGTACATTTTATATATTAAGATATACTGTATGCATGCTGTAGTTGTCGTTGGCTGTTTGATGAAATCAGATTTGTCTCAAAATCGTCAAAAGTGTGTGTTTTGAAGACCACAGTGTGTAAAATAACTCATATTATTAAGGTGTATTGGTATATCAACATTTTTCAAACCTATCAAAAACTTTTTTCATTCGATGTTGAGGCCGTTCAAAGTCATCAAAAACCAAACATACTAATCCATGTCCGAATCACAATCAAGAAGCAAAGTAAAAACTTTGGAACTGACAAGTTAGGTTAGACACGTGAACTTCCACCAGGGAAGTGAGACTGAGTACTCCGGGAGGGTAAGCACCTCCTGTTTAGCTAGCTACGCCCGCCACATGTGTAATCAAAATTGTGTGAAAGGAACATGGAACTATAGGGCGCCAAATATATCCAGGGCAGTCCTGGGCACAGATACATCAAACTTATCAACAATACTGTTATGACTGCCATAAAACTTTTTGAGGGCCTTGATAAGCCTAGGCTTGCAATATCCCTGGGTAATATTGTATTTGCAAGCAGCCTGCTTCGTTGTACAAAGTCTCTGTAGTGGGAACAAGCTCTACCATAGCGTATTGATCGGAAATAAATACACAATAGATTTAGACTAAAATTCTACGTAATTGATAGAGACTTTCTCATCTGTAGTGAATGTTTATATTTATATTTATATGTAAGGATCACTGACAAAAATATTATGATTAAATAAATTTGCACAGAAATTTTGTGATTTTTGTACAAACTATATTATTTAATAATAATAACATAGCTCTAAATCGTCGCCTTTTTTGATGGCATATATGACCAAAACGATATTGCATCGACTGTCTTTATAGACATTGAACCTAGGGCAATGACAGTTTAAGAGAGCGAAAGTCGACTACGAGGTACATTACAATGTATACAGGTTACCTGTATTAAGAATAAAAAACAAGCATGCCAATCCATGTCCAAATCACAATCCCAAAGTAAAACCTTTGAAACTGGCAATTTAAGTTCAACGTGTAAACTTCACGAGGGAAGTGAGACCGGGTGCTCCGTAAGGGTAAGCACAAAACTGATTGTGATAGTAAGTGTTATATTACCAAATAGTTACGGTTATTATATGCTTCAATGTATTGCTATATTTTTTTTTATCAAAAAACAGGCATTTTGGAAGGGAAAACCATTAAATTGTACAAAGGCTTAAATTGTTCTGTATTGTGTGATAGTATGCAGTTTAATACTGAATGTTTTGTCCATTATAATAATCACTGTTGACATTCCACAACACAATCAAAAGATAAGATGCCCGGTTCCTTCAATCTGCATGACATTCTTCATTCATCTTACACAATTAAAAAAACCTTAACCATAAAAATTTGTCTTTTAATTTATCTCTAATGTCTAAACTCTGAATCAAGCCAGTCTGATCGATGTAAAATAATCGGTTATCATTTCTTTGAGGGGTTAGATGGTAGACGAATCCCGATTGTTTGACTTGACAGAGGATCTTTGAATGCCAGACGACAATAATATCTGATTGCCATTTGTGGCAGTCGATTTCCAAATATATGAAGAGTGAATTGAAAATGACTTATAATCAATAACAAACATACTAATCCATGTCCGAATCACAATCTAGAAGCAAAGTAAAAACTTTGGTACTGACAAGTTAGGTTAGACACGTGAATTTCCACCAGGGAAGTGAGGCCGGGTGCTCCGGAAGGGTAAGCACCTCCTGTTTAGCTAGCTACACCCGCCACGTGTTAAATCAAAATTGTGTGAAAGGAACATGGAACTATGAGACGTCAAATATATCCAGGGCAATGCTGGACATAGAAACATCAAACTTATCAACAATAGTGTGATGACGGCCATAAAACTTTTTGAGGGCCTTGATAAGCCTAGGCTTGCAATATCCCTGAGTCAACAATTTATTTGCAAGTAGCCTACTTCGTTGTACAAAGTCCCCGTGGTGGGAACAAGCTCTACCATAGCGTATTAATTGGGAAGCAAATACACCATAAGCAGGAGAAGCAGGTATATTGCTACATAAAAAAGGAAAGTTGACAATAGAAAAAATGAAATCATCACGTTTGTCATAAAGTTTCAAATGTAGCCTTTCGTGTAAGTCATAATTCAGGTATAAGTCTAAATATGAAGCAGAACTTGAGGAATCGTGTACAATTTATTCTTATGCACTTTTTAATCATCTCTTTTATTTTAGCTTCTTGTCTTTGAAAATAGATACAATTTTGTTTTTATGGTCGGTTTCTGACAGTAGTGATGCTTCTTCAAATGTCAGTGTAGTAAGAAATTTCAGTGATATATGCAATATATGCAAGTTATTTAATGCATTATCTTTTGAAAATAAATGTCTCGACAAAAGTAGCGATGTTTCTTCAAATATAAGTTTAGTAAGAAATATTTTTGATCAATGAGATTTTGCAATTTTGAGATATTTATTTGCTTTGTTTTCTTTAGAAAATAAGTGTCTCTAGACATGCCCTATGGGTCAATTGGTCTTTTTATGATATAAAAGATAAACATTTTTTTGAAATCTTCAGACGGAGGATTGTTTAAATTGCTCACTGTCTTAGGCAATGACATTTGAATGGATTTAATGAACTGAAGATTATAGGAGAGTTTGGGAGCTTGTTGCTATACTGAATCAAAAACAAACAATTGTACTTTTTTCTACAAATTGTCGTGGCTGTAAAAACAACCTTATTCGAAGCTTTATTTTTGCGGTTTAACAGCAATAATGAGTTTTCCTCATATTTCTCTGTCGGGAAAAATCGACAGCGAAATAAGCGAAAATTAGGAGACCACGAAAAAAGTTTAATATCTGTATATTTAAAAGAATTGAGGATGAGTCATAACTGCTCATTAAATATTGTAAAAAGTTGTTCGGAAACTACAACTCATGTCTGTTGGACAAATCGGAGTTCTATTTTAGACAACAATCGTCTACAACTTATCATTTAATGAAAATACTAAAGAATAGTAATAGGTAGTATTCATACATTTGTAAAACAAATGTTTCATTAAGTCATCGTGTTACATGTAAAATAATTCTTTTCTTTATTTTGAAGCAACCAAGAACACGAAACAGTGTGAAATCATTTGGTCGATTTTCGAGTCGTGATGTGATGCTTCTAAGTAAGAAATATCTATGATCAATGAGATATGCAATTTTGAGATATTTATTTGCTTTGTTTCCTTTTCAATAAAAGTGTCTGTAGACATGCCCTATGGGTCAATTTGTCTTTTTATCATATAAAGTATAAACATATTTATGTAATATACAGACGGGAGTGTGTTTAAATTGCTCACTGTCTAAGGCAATAACATTTGAATGGATTGAATGAACTTAAGATAGTGGGAGAGTTTGGGAGCTTGTAATACATTGAATCAAAAACAAATATACTAATCAATAAAATTGTCCTTTTTTCTACAAATGGTCGTGGCTGTAAAAACAACCTTATTCAAAGCTTTATTTTTGCGGTTTAACAGCAATAATCAGTTTTTTTCATATTTCTCTGTCGGAAAAAGTCGATAGCGAAATAAGCGAAAATAAGGAGACCACGAAAAGAGTAAATAACTGTATATTTAGGAGAATTGAGGATAAGTTGTATCATTTATTATTGCAATAAGTTGTTCGTAAACTGCAACTCATGTCTGTTGAACAAATTTGTGGTCTGTTTTAGACAACATTTATTATTAAATGATTCAAATTTCGTTTGTTTCAAGCATTTTGATTGGTCAGATCTTTTGTGTTATTTTTCCATGACATAATTGGCTCCTCTCCAACTTTCATTGCTGGAACTACTTTTCTGACCTACATCCCAATGTTTACATTGTTGACACATTACACATAAGTTGTAAAAGTATCACATACACTTATTTGTTGTTTTTTTTTAAATTAAAACTTTGTTGTTTTTTTTTTAAATTATAACTTGATTTATAAGAAATGAAGTTAAATTTTCGTTTTGTTATGGAAGTATGAAAGAATTGGACATTGCACACGTAACATAATTCGCTACGCGAATTATTCAGTGTGCAAAATGTCCAATTCTTTCATACTTCCATAACAAAAAGAAAATTTAACTTCATTTCTATAATAAAAAAATACTAAAGAACAGTATTTGGTTTTATTCATACATGTGTAAAACAAACAAATACTTCATTAAGTCATCGTGTTACATGTAAAATAATTTTATACTTACTTTGAAGCAACCAAGAACACGAAACAGTATGAAATCATTTAGTTTTTATGGTCGATTTCTGACAGCCATGATGCTTCTTAGTAAGAAATATCTATGATCAATGAGATATGCAATTTTGAGATATTTATTTGCTTTGTTTCCTTTTGAAAATAAGTGTCTCTAGACATGCCCTATGGGTAAATTTGTGTTTTCATCATTTAAAAGATAAACATATTTATGCAATCTACAGACGGGATGTGCTTAAATTGCTCACTGTCTAAGGCAATGTCATTTGAATGAATTGAATGAACTTAAGATAATGGAGTTTTTTGTTTTTTAGCTTATTGCCATACTGAATCAAAAACAAATATACTTATCCATAAAATGGTACTTTTTGCGTAGTTACAAATTGTCGTGGCTGTAAAAACTAATCCGTAGGTTTATTTTTGAGGTTTACCTGCTGCAATAATGAGCTTATTTAATACAGGTACAAAAAGTCAACAGTGAAATAAGCAAAAATTATTAAACCACACAAAAATCAATTACTGTATATTTAAGAGAATTGAGGACGATTTAAGTTGAGTAATGATGCGTTACGTCCCAGTCAAGAATATTTCATTTATATCGAGAAGTCGTAATGTATAGTCGAAATTTTGCCCGTGCGTTGCGCTGATGGCATTATACAGCAGGGTTCATAACCGTACCAAACCTACCGTGACACGGGACCTCGTTTTTTTAAGTTCCCATCCGAAAGAACTAACTTTCATTTCGCAATGCCGCGTGCTAAGGTTTGGCTAAAGAACAGTGACTACCCACTTTCAAGTCTTGCGTCAGACCTAGTCGTGGTTCGAACCCAATACCATCCATTTGAGGATCGAACACTCTACCAGCTGAGCTACAACAGTGTTCAGAATTGAAGACAAGTTGTAATAGCTCATTGTGAAAAGTTGTATGTAAGCTACTACTCAGGATACTACTGTTGTTAAGTCTGTTGGACATGTTCTACTTTAGACAGCAATCGTCCACATATTTAGCATTTAAAAAACAAAAAAGTATTCATACATGGGTAAAACAACAGACATGCTTTAATACTTTAATAAGTCATCGTGTTACATGTAGAAGAAGCATTTGGTTACTTTGAAACAACTAATATAACCAAAGAAACAAAACTGTATCCATCCGGTAAACAAGACATAAAGTATTACATAATAATAACGCTCAAAATCAATGTAACTTCTTTGTCTATATCTTTTATAATACATCAATGGCACAAGCAAGCTGTGCTTTACGTAATCACTTTATCGATGTAAAAAGGGTTTCTAATATGAAATGAGTTTTGGTTGTAATTTAAAACAATATAACTCTCATTTATGTTATATAAAACGTTGTCGATAGATTGACAGTCTTTATGGTTAGACCAGACGTAGAAACAATCTCCCTACCAATTAGGACACTGGTTACACAGACATATCTGTCTGTACAATGTCAGAAAATGTTTTCATCCGACGTTTACTTGTTTATGTAGAGTTCTACCGTTTTATTCACAATCAATACTAAATACTTCAAGTATATTATTATAGAGGAATGAATTGGTTTCATACATTGGTTCGTAATTAGTGTTTACATGGGTAGGTACTTGCCTAATGTTCGACTTTATCTTAATTATTCCTAAATTAGCTGTAAAATTGTAAAGTGTCAAACTACGTTACAATCTAATTGACTGGTTGCAGACGACAACGAAGAATTCTTATATCTAAAATGTCGTTATTGGGTTTGTTGCAGTTAAAAACAAATATACAAGTCCATGTTCTCATTATAATCAAGAACGAATGTTAAAACTTTAAAACTGACGTGTCACCTGAAAGTGAGACCAGGTGCTCCGGAAGGGTAATAAAACATGTTGAGCATGCTACACAGGCACTGTTAGTAATCAAATGGAGTAAAAGGAACATGACACTATCGGACGTCAAATATATCCAGGGCAATCCTGAACACAGCGACATCATACTTATCAACAGTATTGTAATGACGGTCGGTCACAAAGTATTTTGTTAACTAAAGGTAGTTTAGATATTCGACTTCTAAAAACCACATTCTTATTACAAAACCATAAGTATTTTCTGAAAATTTCATTACAGTAACAGTATATTAAAAGAGACAACCGAAAACCTTGGCGATTTAGAAAAAAAATGTTCGAAAAATAATCGCTAACCGATTTCCGTTTACAGTTCTGTTTCGTAAAGACAACGTCACAAAAAACCTATCATCAAGTTCTGTTGTCTTTTTCGTCTGTCTGCCTTGGCCTATCTCGCTCCATATCAGCAGAGCTGAAACAAACTCGAGATAGTGTTAAAAGAAACTCCAAACCTTGCTGCAACTTGACGAGTTGACATGCCTACCTGCAGCATCCAAACAGCCATATTACATTGCTACTCTATATGAATGTTTGAAAATGATCAAGTATTCCACCTTCTGAATTTATTTCAGTATTGTTATAATGCACGTGGTAAATCATTAATGTGTGTAGCCAGGCGTAATACTGTTGAACCCTTCTGTGTTAGCTTTAAGTTTGAAATCGGTAAATATTTTAATAAATTGCAGAATAACGTCAAATGTGCCGTCACATAAACGTCTATATAATAAAGTTCATTTTAAATTAAAAGACATGCCACAATCAAGTTTTTTTTTGTCTACACATTAATTTGTTAACGGATTTTACGAAATATTTTCAATTAAAATTTTTACGCAATTTATCGGGTACTGCAATACTTTTATGAGTAGTTTATATCACGGTGTAAATCATGTTTTACTGATGTCTAAGCCTATGTTGTTAACTGTGCTAAGGTTTATATTCGCTCCACATTCAACTTGTGTTCAACGTACCTGATATCTATTATTACTTACGACAATCTATTGCGTGCTCTAAAAGATGTATGAGAGATGTAGACATTGACAGATAATGTAACTGAGTATTGATAAGTCAAATATACACGTAGACATTATGTCCAAAATCTAGTCAAAGTAATGTCTATTTTTACGCATCATCCCGGATATATTTCACGTTCCATTGTGATTTATTTCAATTCTAATCTAACACGTGACGGAGGTAGCTAGTTAGCTAGACAGGAGACGTTTACGCTTCCAGAGCAACCGGCCTACATGTACAAATTAATTTGGCAGCTTTAAAGTTATGCTTTGGGATTATGATTTGGAATTAATCTTCCGGAGTACCCGGCATAATTTTGCTGGTGGATGTTTTTGTATTTAATTTAATTGCCAGATTCTATTGATTGTTAATTTGATTTTGGCATGATAATTTAACATAAAACCGATATGTTTGTGCTTATAAAGCATTCATTCTAGCTAAAACTTAGTATTTTTCAGTCTGTTTTTTCTGCATATCATAACCCATTTTAAGTCAAATCTCTCGGCACTATTTACGTCATTATATATGAAAATGCCATTTGTTAGGACTAACCTGGGGAATCAAGTTCGTTTAAAGCCACATCTGTAGACTATTTACGTCGTTAACTCAGACAATGCCATAGGTTTGAAAAGACCTATGGAGACATTTTCATTTAATGTACATTTAATAATAGTATTAAAGAATTTGCAAATTTATTACATTTATTCTCCGGTGCTGTAGAATCTGTCGACAATATGTCGAAAAAAAATCAGAAATCGTATTTAAGACCAAACCTATTTATGTTACTAATTTTTTGCCAAAATTCATGTTATACAGAAGCATACTTTAAAATGTGTTTCTTTAAAATATTTAAATGTAATAATTTAACACCATCAAAACTAACATAATTCAAATCCTTTCTCTTAACTGGAGGTTACTCTTTTTTCATTTAAAAGAACTAAAATAACTTCAAATAGTATTCAAAAATGTATAAATACAAGGACTGGTAAAGTAAATTGATGGATAGTCCTTGAGTGTTACAATCTACTGGTAATATAATAACTTGTTAGAACTGAATATTCTACTTGAGTATGAACAATAAAAATGACAATTATCGCCATGTTAATGTTAGGTTGGTTGATTGGTTGAATGTTGTTTTACGTCGCATCAGCAATTGTTCAGCTATTCGCGACGAGAACTATTTTATTTATGTCTATGGATTAATCTATGAACAAGTTCGTGTATGCATGTGAAGTGCGAGTGTGTTAGGGTGAATTTAACGTGCTGGCTCAAAGAGTCAGTACGCCGCAGACAAGCGTACCACTTCCCCAGTCACATGATACTGATACCAGGTGAACCAAAGGCCGTTAATGGCAGGGAAACAACATGAATAAGTGTCATTAGCGGTATTTATTTATTGGTATTTTTGTGGCACAATTTAATGTTAATATATATATCAAAAACATTGGTTCTCCATATTTTTCTGACGTTTAAGTTGAATCGGAAATCAGCTGTCACTTTTTATAAGATTTGGAACAAAGCCACATGTTATGTACCTACTTTTTATGTGTCTATAAGGTCAAACATAACATTACTGACTATTCAATTCAACATACAGACTCAAATCATTGATGAAATATTTTGTAAAATTTCTCAGGTATAATTATCCTAATAACCACCAAGAACATAAGACCTTATATTATTTATGTTCTATTTAGGATACAATAAGGTATTAATATGGATATATTATTTCACACATTCTTCATAAGGGAGAACAGGTTCCCGAAAATATTCCTTCAGGACAACAATCTGTAAAGTTCAATTTCCTTAACTGTTTGTATTTGCATCTCCAGGGGATGATTATCCAGCATCATAAATGTAAAGACGTATTATCAGTTTCATCAAACATAACCATTTATACATCGTTCTGGAAATGAACCTTTTCAACAAATCATTGTGTCTGTGACGACACTGCATTTTCATGAATTAATAACACGCAATATCTTTATTTTTGAAGACTATGAGACTATGTAGTTATAAACACCAATTAGGTCAATAATTAATACGTTGTTTCTTTTACCTTTTCTAGACATCAATACGTATACTGACGTTAATATGGCTTTAAATAATAGATCACTTTGGAAACAGATTGGTGTATTTTGATTACTCATTGACAGGGGTAATTAAGTTTTTAAACACAAAAATCTACTTGAATTCTTTCATTGGGCAATCTTGGTGATATTCTGAAAACGCAAGACTTCAGAAATGTATTAAAAAAAGAGTTTTAAGTGATATGTTGTTTCGATACTTTGATTACAGAAGTTATTATTCAATTTTCATATTGATTTTAGTGCTATAGCCAATCATTTTGTTTCAAATACAAAGTATAGAATACAAATTAAAATTAACAGACCCATCGGATTGTCCATTTCACTAGAGCTAGTGTCATACTACTTTTCAGCCTGTCTGTTTTTTATTGAATGGAAATAGTCAAAAGCCTTAAAAGAAAAGTATATTGTTTTTATTCATTTTACTTACAATACTGTCCAACTTGCAAGGAATAAGATCATTAGTATTTCCCATGGAATCCACGAGGATGTCAATCGGTGATTTTAAGTTGTTTTATAGACTTTATAAGCTATAGGTCTGATCCATCAATCAGATTTTATAAGAACAATGACTTTTTTACATTCTTAAATAAGACATCTTAATACACAACATTAAAGATTGCAAAAAAATAAAAAAATAAAAAAGTAATCCAATATTTTTTCTATGTGAAGACCATTTTCAAAAAACAAAAACATATTAGTTTCTAGGTTACGTTGGCTGTTACAGAATATAATTCAGTTATAAATTTCTATTGTCTGTTATATAACAGTTTTATTGCTCTTAAGGATAAAGGATAAAGAAATAAATTAGATTGGTCAGTTTTGATTTCAGAATAATACAGAACATGATAAAAATGTAAATATTAATGGCGAGTCTATCAATAAATTTGCGGCCTTGTTTATTGACCCCAACATGTTTATCCACATCAACAATTTAACTAATAGCCAATACTTTTTGCTTTGACAAGTTACAAACCTTGTTTTATTATTTTGCAAAATCCTTTATAGTTTTCCAACAGTTTTACAAATATTTCTTCATAATTTGAACTTTTGTCGACCTTAACTGCAGTATTTGCATTATAACTGATAACAGTAAAGTATAAAATATGGCAGTAAATATGACAAACTATTGACGTTGTTATCCATATACAACAAAATTTACTGTCTATCCATATACACCAAAATGTACAGTCAATTTGATGAATACGCCTATTAATTTACTATATTTTGTCACAAAATAGTGCCGATGTACCTAGTTGTTCCACATACATATTTTATTTTGTTATTCTATTCATTGCTTTTTTATTTCCTATTTTCTTCTTTTAACACAACACATATAATTTTAAATTTCTCAAAAACTAAGGTATACTCCCTCATGCAAAGTATTTCTAGTGCTGTAAAATTAAAACTGGTATAATATGTAATTTAAATCCCTGAGCCGATAACTCTGCTGATGTCTGGTGCCCCGAGGATATCACCAACTTAGTAGGCAATAATTTTGTATTATTGTCAGAAATATTCTATAATTGTCTAAATTTCCTGCAAGTTAAAAGTTTAAATTTCTCAAAATCTAAGGTATACTCCCTCATGCAAAGTATTTCCTTAGCTTAATTTGGTAAAATATATTTTGGTCCCTTGAGTAGCTTTTCAACATCTTCAAAATAATTTTGTTTTCATAATTTTGGTCCAAGCACTACTGATGAGGAATTGTATTCTGAAACGGCCGTCTAGTGCTGTAAAATTAAAACTGGTATAATATGTAATAATGACATTTATTTTTGAAAAATTTTAAGAATCTTTCAATAACAGCTGTATGTCTCTGGGCACTATTTACTTTATTATTGTAAGGTTTTTCTTTTGTGCATGATTTCATTTTAAGCAGTGTATCTTGACGCCATTAATTTCATTATGCCCGAGCTCTATATGCACTTGGTGAGTCCTTAGGAGACAATACAAATCTCACATATCTGAACATTATAAATGTAATTAAAGACAATTTATGTTTTGAAAAATGTCTTTACGACACTTACTACTATAATATATATCTTTCATATAGCTTTAAGGTGACGTATAAATGTGATGATACTGGCACCAACCCACGTTTTTGCTTGAAAGAATCAACAATCATTTGCGTTTTATCTTCTGTTTATCTCAAAAAAAAATATGCATTTGTAAATCGCTATTTGCAATATGTCAATTGACATTTTGAGTAGTACTTTCCAGGTGTGTCATCTACTTTGTCAAGTTAAAAGTTTAAACTTTCTTCTGGATTGTGATTTGGACATGGATTAGTATGTTGTTTTCTTTTAATTTCACTATGTTTAATTTTTTCATTTGGACATGGATTAGTGTGTTTGCTTTTGATTTCTTTATGTCAGATTTTTTCATTTCTTTTTCAGCCATTAATTTTCTTCAATACAGCAGGTGATGACATGTATTTGAAGATTATTTCAATAACAGTTGTGTTTCTCTGTGTTCTATGTATTTTATTTTGTCATGTTAGATCTTTTCGATATTTCATTGAAAGTCTCATTTCTTGACACCTTTAACATTCTTATGTCTGAAAGTGGCATGCCCTTGAAGAGTGCCAAGGAGTCTATATTTTGACGACAATAATACCATTATTCCAGAGTTTTTCATGTTACTTGGGGAATATTTAATTAATAAAATTAATTACGCATATCTTGACGTCATTAAGAATGACGTCGTTCATTCAAGTACCAAAATCCACATACGATTTACCGGAACTCTT
The DNA here is from genome assembly GCA_021292105.1 of Anadara kagoshimensis. Lineage (NCBI taxonomy): Eukaryota > Metazoa > Mollusca > Bivalvia > Arcoida > Arcidae > Anadara > Anadara kagoshimensis. Next base: position 40,776,426 of record CM037871.1, read on the forward strand.
TTTTCGAAGAAAAAATTAGAATTTTGTAAATTGCTGTTTGTAATATGTAAATTGATATTTCGTGGAGTACTTTCTAGGTGTGTTACCTTCTTCGTCAGTTTAAAAGTATTAATTTTTCTTCTGGATTGTGATTTTGACATGGATTAGTATGTTTGTTTTTGATTTTATTAAGTTATATTTTTCATTTCGTTTTTAGTTGTTAATTTCTTTCAGTACAGCAGGTAATGACATATATTCGAAGATTCTCTCAGTTATAGCTGTGTGTCTCTGGGCACTATGTACTTTATTATGTTAGGTTAGATCTTTGAGTCATAATTTCATTTAAAGTCTCATTTCGTGACGTTATAAAAATTCGTATGTTAATTAAAAATGGCATGTACTTAAAGAGTGCCAAGGAGACAATATCTTGACGACAATAATAGTATATTCCAGAGCTTTTCATTTCCCTTGAAGAATATAAAACAAAATTAATTACACATATCTTGATGTCACAAATGTAATTTGAGACAATTTATTTTTTGAAAAATATCTTTACGGTAATTTCATTGTATTTTAAATCTTTCAGTGCTTTAAGCGGAAGCTTGACTGTGATGATTCTGGCTATTTACACCATTCTTCTCAATAAAAATCAATATTACCCGTGTGTAATCTTCCGCAAATGTAACTTACGAAATATACACAAAGTGCCATAAATCACAAATTAGCGAAATTGCAGTTATAAAACCGGTTTTGTGGATTCTTTTCGTGGATAGCAAATCGTAATGTTTGTAAGGGTAATGTTTGTTACTTGAACATTTTACACTAGAAAAATATTTTGTTAATGACTAAGTCATGGATTTGTATGTTTGTTTTTGAATTAAATATTATATTACTGCAGAACTAAAACACTGAATCATAAAATACAATTTACACTATCAAAGAGAGAAATGAGAAAATAATGCAATAATAATAAATCGACCATAGCTGCTTATTGATATGTGGCTTGGTTTGGATTCTTCTTTTACATAAGGTAAATCACAAGTAATGTTATAACCGTTATAACCTTACTTGTGTTTACTGATTTTTTTTTTTCAATTTACTCCCCCATGCAAAGTATTTCTTTAGCTATATTTGGTTTAATATCTTTTGGTCCTCGGATACTTTTTCGATCCCTTGAAGAAAGTTTAGTTTCACAGTTTTTGTTGAATTGTATTCTTAAACAACCGTCTAGAGCCGTAAAATAAACACTAGTATGATATGTATGATTTGTTTCACATTTGTTTCGCTATTCCAGCTTTTAGAGTACTATTTTATTGTATTTTCTATTTCCTTTTTAGTCATTATTTTCCTTTTTATACAGCAGGTAACGACAGGACGTATGTTTGGATATTCTTTGAATTACAGCTTCGTGTCTCTGGGTAATATGTACGTTTTTGTGTAAGGTAATGTTTCATTTAAAGTCATATATTCCAAGGAGACAACATCTTGACGCCATTAACATCTTTATTATATAGCTCTTCATCCATTTAGAGATTCCCTAGGAGGCAATAAAATTAAACACACATATCTTAACGTCACTAATGTAATTAGAGACAATTTATTTTTTGAGAAATATCTTTACGACACTTATTTTGGTATCATATATATTTCACCGATTAAAGTTAAAGCTTGACTGTGGTGAGGTTGGGGTTTATCCATATTTGGTGTATTCTAAAAATTTAAGAATCAATATTTACCAGCATTTTCATATATTTAGGCAAGTACCTTAATCCACATACGGATAAATCAATCATGAGATGGCGAAATTTCAAAGCATCTACTTATAAACAATATGTTACTTTTTCCGCAAAATAAAATATCGTAATTTGTGAATGGGTTGTAAGATGGATAAATACTTGGATATGAATTATTTTGTTTTTTTCTGATTATAATTGTCTTATAAGTCACATGCAATGACTTCAAAATAAAATACTGAATCATAAAATAGACTTAATATAATTGAACAGGAAATGAAATGGTGTACATTGTGCCTTACTGTTATTTAGTACAAGCTTTGATTTTGTTTCTGATATATAACGAAAATCACAAGTAATGCTTTACTTATTCCATTGATATTTTGAATATTACAAACGTGTTGACAATGGAAAAATCCTTAAAACTTTAAAATAATGAAAAAATTGTACAAAATTTTAATTCGTCGTTCTCCGGACGAAAGAATTCATAATATAACGAGTTCAATTAGGAAAATTCGTTAAATCACGAAGCGCTTTATAGATGATTTGCCCCAACCTGCTTTAAGAGTTCATACCTTGATGAACGATTAAAAAAAAACACCAATTCTTATATATATAATCACACAAGTGTTTTTTGCAAATATGATTATTAAAAAATACCAGATTGAACAGAAAACCTCGAATCAAAAATACAAATTGGAAATTTTTGTACATAATTCCGTTTCATACACCATGGCGGAACTATTTACACTTAGATTTTGTTACTGATATATAACGGAAATCACAAGTAATGCTTTACTTATTCCATTGATATTTTGAATATTACAAACGTGTTGACAATGGAAAATCCTTAAAACTTTAAAATATTAAAAATAATTGTACAAAATTTTAATTCGTCGTTCTCCGGACGAAAGAATTCATAATATAACGAGTTCAATTAGGAAAATTCGTTAAATCACGAAGCGCTTTATAGATGATTTGCTCCAACCTGCTTTAAGAGTTCATACCTTGATGAACGATTAAAAAAGAAACACCAATCCTTATATATATAATTACACAAGTGTTTTTTGCGAAAGATGATTATTAAAAAATACCAGATTGAACAGAAAACCTCGAATTAGAAATACAAATTGGAAATTTTTGTACATAATTCCGTTTCATACACCATGGCGGAACTATTTACACTTCAACAGTTCATAAAAATAGCGTCATTCGCAGGAAAGAGGTTCACAAAGAGTGATACCTAGATGGTAAATATTATAAGAAAGTTTATACAAAGGCGTTTAAGGAAATGTTCGGACATGGATTAGTATGTTTGTTTTTGATTAATTCAAGTAACAGTGATTGAACCTCGGGAGTTAATTCACATGGAGATGTATAGAGGTCACTGATTTAACTATTCGACATTTGAGATAAACCGGTAACAATTGCAGATGTATTGCATAGTAAATTGTTAACCGTCGAACACGTCATATACATTTTACAATGAATACAAAAAACTCATATACGTATCCAACGTAGTAAAATTTATTTTTCCTACCCGATGCAATAAGTAAGTTTGCAGACCAGAAGACGAGCTTCACCAATAAACTTTATTTCGTCATAATATCATGTAGATAGTCGAAATCGAGGTTTTTAGAATAAGATATGTCTTCATCGGTATGTTTGTTTTTGTTTTATTTTCTTACTTCATTCGTTTGTTGTTTATGGTTCTAGATTACATTGGCTTAGCCGAGCTAATGTTTTCAATTTTTTTTATTTATGCTTAAAACTATACCTGCATATGATCGAACATTGATGAATTATGATCGTGTTCAAAACACAAAAACAAAAACATAGAGAATGCTTTAAAAATTTAGTTAAAAAACTTAAATTGCTACAGGAAGTGAAACTGGATGCTCCGGAAAGTCTAAATCCTCCTGTCTAACTAGTCACATCACCTCAATGGAAATTATAATTCATTATCTTTAGTATTTCTGGTTTCATCAAATATTACTAAATGCCATTACATACATGGCCCATAGATAATGTACGTCTTAAAATACAGACTACCTCTTTCACTAAATAAAAAGCTGTATGTAGACTACAGTTTCCGTGAATATGGATTACATTATACAACGATTAATTATAACAAATCAGCAAATATCCCGTGGCATTATGACACTAAAATAACTTGCATTTTAATAGGTCATCTTTATGAAAACAAGAAAATAGAAGATTATTTATTTTGATATTATTATATTAGCACATGCTATAATATTGAGCAAGGATATTAATTCAGATTTAAGTTTGCTGTAAAATGCACAATAAAATGCCTAACCGTGATATAAAATACCAGATATTAACAAATTATTACTAAACTAGTTTAAATTTGCAGCACTAAAATAAATTTCACCATCAGAAAGCCAAGAACAAAGATTGTGGAAATACTAATATTTCAAAGATGTTTAAATAATAAAAAAAACATAGAACAAAAATGTATTTTAGGAAATGAAAAAAGAAACTAAGCACTGGACAAAAAATGAAAAAATTCTTAATGTGATGATATCATATATAAGACTGAATTGGTCCAATATGTTTGCAAATGTAATCTGTAGAGCTTTTAGTAAACAATTTATATTTTTAGTCGTATAACATAAATGTCATATAGAAACGCATTATCGAAAGCCCGTACTGCCTTTGCAAATATGCCAATATGGAAGTCAAAAGTGTACGGCAAGAACACAAAATTAAGCCTGTGCAACAGTTATGTGAAGTCAATGTTGATGTATGGGTCAGAGTGTTGAGTGACTTGCAGAAGTTAAAAATGCCTGAGGAGAATACAAGGCATTTTTGGCCACAAAAGATTCGAAATGAAGATATGTTAAATAAATGCAAATGCCAGTCCATTGCAATGGAATTGAAAAGAAGACGATTCGGATGGCTAGGACATGTACTGAGGATGACACAGGGATACAGGCTAGGACAAGCCCAGCATATAGCACACGGCAGAGGGAAATGAAAGGAACTAGTTATGGCCTTATGTCCCAGCAGGAATGAAATGGGTAGGTGAGGTGAGAAACGAACAGTGAAATCAGGAGATGTTAATAGACAAAGATGTGCAAAATATTACAATTCATTTACGATGAGTAAGATGGGAAGTTTGTTATAAGTTGGCTATAATTTTTTTCTTGAATATGTATGCGCACTTTTTCTAATTCTTGTTTATCATAAACATAAACGACTTTTGCATACTTTGCTGTTTTGATTCTCAAAGTTGTTAGTTATTTTTACTTTGCTTTTGGGTTGTGATTTGGACATGGGTAAGAGTGTGTGTTTGTTTTTTTTATTGTAAGGAAAGTCCGTAGTAATCAGAAACTATGGAGCGTTAAATTTATCTATAGAATTTTTTTAAAATAAAATAGATATACTTTTAACGATATTGTAAAAACGTTCATACAACTTTGTAGAGACTTTTTAAACTTGCAATATCCTCGCGTCAAAAATTATTTGTCAGTAACTTGGTTCGTTTGATAAAGTTCCCGTAGTGGGAGCACGCTCTATAGGACTGTAATAAATGTGAATAACGGGTCTGATATGTTTTGTCTTTTGTGATTTCAACACGAATCATGCAAAAATATCTGTTGTATCAATTCTTGATTGAATTTATTGCTTTATGTTATTAATGTGATATTTACATTTCATTTTACTGACAAAGACAGACTTTCTATTAATAAATACAGAAATATTATCGTATAAAACTTTAGTAACTGCATTTCTAATCATTCCATCATTTCCATTGCATAAAAAGCTACGAAAATTCTGTACCAGGTATAAGCCAATGCAACCAAAAATAAAACACCAAGTTACAATACAGAGAAATGAAAAACTCATATTTCGACTAAAATTTCTCATTAAAGGTAATCTCTAATCGCTTGGTTAGAGTTATAAACGTTTTCGTGTTTGTACAAAAATATACACCTGATCAAAATATGTAAAATGTCCTGAATACCACAGTCGATGTATAGAATGTGTATATAGTACTTATACTGATACATATGAGTGTACTATCAGTAAGGGAATCTATCCAACAGTGTTGACGTTTTACTCAGCATTAGCGGTGCCTATCTTTTTAGCAATATTAATGGACATCAAATTAAACTTCATTCGGAAAATAAACGCATTTAACTTTATTGACACTTTTTACTGTTTTATCGTTTTTCATTTTTTTGCCTCAATTACAGTCCAACATGCTTTAAAGACCACCTCTATAAAATAGCCACCTGTTTATAAAGGACAGTATAATTGTATCTCAGTTGTTCTTTATTCATATTTTTGAACCTGTATATCAAAGTCACCTGCCCGTAAAGGCCACATTCACGGGTTTTCTTTGCTTGCTTTTATAGACAGGTTTGACTGTATCTGTAACATATATTGATACTGATGCGATTTTGTAACAATGATATTACTACTCGATCCATTGGTATTATTCCGCAAACATAATTGTTTGAATTATTGTCACTTTAAGACCCCTTGATGCTTTTTACCAATGCATTATGAGAAATAACTGTTTGAATTACGTTTCCTAAGTTCATGCAGTGTATTTTTCGTTTATTCTCATGTTTCAAGGCAGATGAAGTAATTAATAAATATAAAAATAAAATACAAAGTTATAAGTCAACCAGGTGATTAATATCCATATCATTGGTGCAAAAGTCATTTATAAAGCCCCAATTTACTTTTCATTGTCCTTATGTGATCTATCTATTTAAGTAGTCGCGTAAACTATTATATGTTGTTGTAAACTAGTCGAATGTACATCTCCAATCAATCAATTTATTAATTACCTGCATGGCGCAAACAATATCCATTTTCTTGCCTTTGTTTTCAATAACCTGAACGGTAAATAGCCTCTCCCATATGTTTGTTCAGTTGCATAAATCGTTTCTGACGCCATCTACAACGGCTCCTGTGCATCTTTTTACTTTTGATTTTGAAAACAAAATTTAGTTCGTAAAGTATTAAGTTTTCCAATAATTTCTTGTCATAAATGAATTTATTTGCAAATTATACAAAGATGTACATAACGTCCACTTAGCTTATATTTCAATGAACCGAACGAAAATCAGATTCAGCTACTCAAACATCCTTGGGAAACGATTAAATTATAGAATGCCTTTTAGGAACATTAATATCATTATTATATTAGATAATTTTGTAGGGTTTACTTCTAAGGCGGCTTCGACACAGATGGACACTAGCTAAAATAACCATCAGCTAATCAAAAATATGAAGAAGAAATTAAATTATTTTATCATTTCTTTCTATTTTGTATAAACATGTTTATCATTGAACATTTTATATGTTATTCATTGATCATTTTATCGTAATATAAATAATGATTAAGTGAGAAAACCATTAGATATAATTACTGTAGAGGTGTTACGTGACATGTTTACAAAGTATACTCTATTATGTATTTTAAAATTTTTGGAATAAAGATTGTAAATATAAACTAGAAAAAATGTGAGCCAGAAGCTCACAAAAAATACCCCCCGCTCCCAAAAATCCATAGGATCAAATTTTTGAATAGGAGGTGCACATATATTATATTACAAAGATTGTGTGAAAGTTTCATGAAAATCCATTGAAGGGTTTAGGAGGAGTTGCGGATAAGAGATAGGTACCCTAAGGTGTAACGGAAGGACGGACGGACACCCCTATCACTATATACCTCCCACTTTTTAAGCGGGGAGGGGGGTATAAAAATATAACATTATGAAAAACAATTACCAGTCCAAATAACACATGAACGATTTTGCCCTCTTGCAATTGAATTAGTCATTGTTATTCATACTTGCATCGATCACAAAAAAGAGTACATTTCTTAAGAATTCCACTTGTTTAAAGTATGTATGTATGTACATGTATGTATAACGCATTTAGATACAGATACGTGTTTTGATGGCAATGAAAACTCAAGACTGCTTTTATTAACGTATTTGGTAATAAAGTAGTCTTCGAGTTTATCAAAGTTTATCATAAAATAACAGATACGACGAAATTAAGATTAATAAGGCTTCTAGACGAGTTGTTAGCACGACAAACAAGTATAATCTGAGAAGATGTACTTCAAAGTCTTTTGTATCGATTTCTTATTAATGAAATATGTATAACGAGAAAATACAGAATGTATGTTGTAGACAGTTCAGTGATTTAGTCCCATATTCCTGTTATTCTCAATACAGAATGTAAGTTGTAGACAGTTCAGTGATTTAGTCCCATGTTCCTGTTATCCTCAATACAGAATGTATGTTGTAGACAGTTCAGTGATTTAGTCCCATGTTCCTGTTATCCTCAATACAGAATGTATGTTGTAGACAGTTCAGTGATTTAGTCCCATGTTCCTGTTATCCTCAATACAGAAAGTATGTTGTAGACAGTTCAGTGATTTAGTCCCATGTTCCTGTTATCCTAAATACAGAATGTATGTTGTAGACAGTTCAGTGATTTAGTCCCATGTTCCTGTTATCCTCAATACAGAATGTATGTTGTAGACAGTTCAGTGATTTAGTCCCATGTTCCTGTTATCCTCAATACAGAATGTATGTTGTAGACAGTTCAGTGATTTAGTCCCATGTTCCTGTTATCCTCAATACAGAATGTATGTTGTAGACAGTTCAGTGATTTAGTCCCATGTTCCTGTTATCCTCAATACAGAATGTATGTTGTAGACAGTTCAGTGATTTAGTCCCATGTTCCTGTTATCCTCCATTCAGAATGTATGTTGTAGACAGTTCAGTGATTTAGTCCCATGTTCCTGTTATCCTCAATACAGAATGTATGTTGTAGACAGTTCAGTGATTTAGTCCCATGTTCCTGTTATCCTAAATACAGAATGTATGTTGTAGACAGTTCAGTGATTTAGTCCCATGTTCCTGTTATCCTTAATACAGAATGTATGTTGTAGACAGTTCAGTGATTTAGTCCCATGTTCCTGTTACCCTCAATACAGAATGTATGTTGTAGACAGTTCAGTGATTTAGTCCCATGTTCCTGTTATCCTTAATACAGAATGTATGTTGTAGACAGTTCAGTGATTTAATCCCATGTTCCTGTTATCCTCAATTTTGATTTCACACATGGTGAGTGTAACTAGTTAGATAAAAAAGGCTTTCATTTCCGAAGTATCCGGCCTTACTCTCTTGGTTGAAGTGCCCGTGTTTAACCTAGATAAGTCAGTTTTCTATTTTTCTTTGGGATGGGATTTATTTGAGCAGATACGTGTGTTTGCCAAAATGAACCTGTAAATACCCTAATTATTATTTGTAATATCATTTGGTCCAGTAACTTTAAATTAATTCCGAATGGCATGCAATGCGGATTAACTCGATCCTTAAGTACAACACAGTTCAAGCCCATATTTCGAATGAATAAATCAGCTGTATAGAATCTGCTTTTTGTGATCATAGATCATCATTATAAAAATCTAATTATTGTAAAACAAGATCAGCAGATCCCCCATGACATTTTCGACAATGGATTATGTAGTACTTTAATTGGTATCGTATTTAAAACCATAAATATCAATTACCCCAATATACTGTATCAGTAGGCCACTATTTCCCAATAGATTTAAATGAGAATAGTAATTATAGAAAAAAGATTTTTTTTACCAAAAACATGTAAGTATCCAAGGACACAATAAACGGATTATGTATTTGATAGATAAGTTAATTATTAAAATATAAGTTCCATTTAAAAAATAAATACAAATAAAAATTTAAAAGAAAGATAAATATGCAAATATAAATCGTTCATGTGTCAATGTAAAGGAAGATCTTTGGTTGATAGAGATTGAATGTTATGTACAACATGGACGAACGAAGTCCTTACTTTAAATAGATTAAACGGGCAAATATTCGTTACAGATATCCTTATTGACCGATTACGTTCGGACTATATATATCTATACCCATTAAACATTTTGTTTTTCGGGAAAAAAACTAATATGCATATGTTATTAATTGATTTAATTGAATTAATTTAAATCTATTCTGGAATAAATTGGTTAAAGAGAATTATATATAATTCGAACAATCGTGATTATATGCATGCGTATTTAAACTTCGTCGTGTGTCTCATGGCTATTCGGAATCGGAATGCAAATAAGTGTCACTTAAGCGATACGAGCCCTCTTGTTGGAATTTAAATGTAGAAACGTTTTAAGAAACAGATAATTGAAGTATTAAAGTCATCTACGTTTTTATTTATACAAAATACGTAAACAAGTAGAATGGTTTAGAATCTTTTTGAATGACATCTCTGGAGACGATTCAATATTGTGTCGTAATTTGTTAATATGTTTTGTCTTTATTTCATTCACTATTCATTGATATTCCTCAATATTGGAATTTTATTCAATCTCAGAATGCCGCGTCATGTCAATCTACAGAGAACTAAATTATACAGCTTTCTTGTGAATTGAGTCTGGCTCTCAGTTTCTTTTATGACACAATTTCCAGTGATTATTGGGTAATAACAAATATAACAAAGGAAATAACGCTGTAAATCTGTTTTTATGTTATATGTCTCGAAATACGTCTTACCTGAATACATTTGTTCTTTGTTAAAACCAAATTGTTTGTACCAAACTTAATAAAGAAAGTCATTACTAATCTGATCTACATAAAATTAACCAAGGGATATAGTTAAATTAACTCTAGTATAGGCTATAGTCTACAACTTTATTCGGACTTATTTGTTCAATCAATCAGAAACAAACATACTAATCCATGTCCATGCGCGCGCGCGCGCGCGTGTGTGTGTGTGTGTGTGTGTGACAAGGTATATTATTATGTTATGTGAATCGTGATACGAAAACCAAGACAATTTATATATATCCTCAAAACAATTATCAGGTTGATAAAGAATGCAAAGGAATTGATGTATGAAAATATTTCACCTTATTTAAGGAATAACTGTGATATTATTTTTTGTATTGGTGTACACAAGAAAAAACGATTTGCACACTGGATAATGCGCGTAGCGCATTATTCAAAAGTGTGCAAATCGTTTTTTCTTTTATACACCAATAAAAAAAATAATATCACAGTTATTCCTTATAATTTAATTGGACATTCTTTAATTATTCAAGAAATTTTAAAAAATCTGAAACATTTAAATTAAGTTTAATAATATCTACATCGATAGTCATCATAAGGCGGATGAATATGACCCGATTGTTTTTTTATAATCGTGATCATCCCATTCATAGTGATGGATGTAAACAATGAAGAAGTTCCGGTTAAATCCGCCAAAACGGGGCAAGTGGGCGGAGCTAATCTAAATTTTTTTATTGAGGTATAAAGAAAAAAAATGGTCACGTGGTCTCCATTGTTTTGTATTGTGTTCCGTTGTATAAACAAATTTTAATTAAATTATTTATGATTAATTTGTTGAAAAATTCCATTCTGATGACACAAAGAGTGTTATTTAATTCCAATAAACGTGTCATTTAATGCATATCAAGTAAAACCTATGATATAAAATATTCATTAAATACACTTTACAGCAATTCAGATGTAATCATCATATAGCATACTAACTGCATCGTATTTCAACTAAAAATGTTCAAAAAAATCTTAGACCAGCATATAAAACATCATTTAAATATATCATTGTCATATTATCCACGATTGTCCATTATTTATATAAACACCAGAACCGTGAGCCTCGAGATTTACAAATTCAAAAGTGTTATTTATTCAATAATACTAGAAAACCTACTCGAAATACATTGTAGTTTATGAAAAAATACTTTTTCTTCTTTATTCCCTAACCATTATTTAAGAGATTTTCCTATACAATGTATATTTATCAACATACATTATTGTTATATATCAACTTAAACAAATCAAAGCAAACATGCCAGACCATGGTCAAATCACAGCTCCAAATCAAACTAAAACTTCTAAAATAGACTAGGCACATTTTCAGAAAAGACGTCGTTTTAAAGAGGAAGAGGCATTTTTTAGTAAAAGCAAACCATATATCATTCTAACCTAATTTGGGTGTGCTGAGTACGAAAATGGCGGATACCAAGCTGAAAAATTGCTCTAAGTAGGTCAAAATTTAAATACAAAATGGCCGCCAAAATCAAAATGCATTTTTGCATTAAAGTTGATATGGAAGTTGTTTTGGTAGCACCAAACAGCTATAAATCAAAGATTGTAATATTTCAAGGCTAACTTGGATGTTAATGAACAGAAAATTTAAACAAAATACCTACGGGCCTTATTCCTCACCTGAAAACATTTAAAAGATACTGAAATTTTATGGGCAACAACACCTTCGTTGATTATCATACACAAAATTTGCTACGAAGTAAGATCTTGGCATGTTAATTATTTTTGCAACTTGGTGTTGTTATTCATTTATAATACTCTTTAAAAAAAATATGGTCAAAAACACAAATTCGCCAAAAATTATACTCCAGGGGTAACAACTCCTCTATAGATCATCGTATTCTTACAAACATTGCTACTTAGTTTGTCATGTTCATTATTTTCTAATGTATTGTTTTATATAACACTAATAGTTTTCTAGTAAATAGCCACAAAACCAGCACAATTTGCAAAAACATTAAGTATTTTTCAGGGGCAATAACTCTGTAAAAAGGGGTTTAATATTTATGAAATCAAAATATCTGTACCGGTCAGCCTTCGTCTCAGGTTGCCTAGCGACAGAGGTCATTATGAAAAATGTATATATTTGACTCATGAACAAAGTACACATGTTAGATTTAAGCCAGTTTTAAAAGTTTTCGCTTTTTTGGGGATTGTAATTTGAACATAGGGCTGTATGTTTCTGTTTAAATTAATGAAATAAGTATGCCACATAACATGCTCAAACACTGATATATGTAGTCTAGATTGAATGAAATAGCTTACAAAATTAAAACCTGTGTTTGCACCAAATGCTTAAGAATTTTTCTTTTTTTTGAAGTGGAAGAGCAAAGTAAATGTAACTACACTAGCTTTCATAACCTATTTTAGGGGTGCTAAGTCATCACCGAGCAACTCTAAGCTGACTATTTGCTAAAAAGGTGAATTTGCACTACAAAATGTTGATGTGAAGTTTGATATTCAACTATAGCAAAAGTAATACTATATTTGGTTTTATTTAAACTGGTAAGAAGTAAGAGGGCTGAAAGATATACCGTGATCCTTCTGTTAAAGGAGATTAGCGCGGATGTCCCTTTTCAACCCTTCTATCCCCTGACTATTTTAATCCGTGTATCCGAAGACGAGTGTAATTTTGTAAGTTAATATCAACAAGGTATTACTCTAAAATAAATAGGACTAGTGGCTTGGTAAATGTAAAAATGATGAAAGAGCAGGATCCAATATTTGCAAAAAAACGGTTAGGCACCTAAGGCTATCCTACTGATATAACAGCAACACTAGGGAAATATGCCCCTTCATAGGCAAGAGTAAAAAGGTGGGTGGCGGATTATGAACAGGACAAGCAGAAAATTAATGATGGCCCCAGTCATAGAAGGCATGCCACTGCTGCAACCCCAGAAATGGTCAATAGAGCTTTGTTTCATTCCATTCATGGAAGCCGAAATCACCATTGGTTGCTCATGTTTGAGAAATCCCTTTCTTTAAAAAAAATTGTTTTTGCAAATCTGTAAAAACAAAATTACTCTAAACATTTTCACAAATTTTGAAAGTTTGGCCACTAATCATTTTAAAATTGTGGAAACGTAGGTAAAAATCATGGTATTGTTATGATTGACAGGTTAGTTACAGAAAATATAAGGGCAGTGAGTGGGCATTTCACAGAGAAGAGTACGTTCTATTCTGACATCCTGCAATAAGAAAGCTAAGTGTCTGTTGGGCTTCTGGTAATTAATCGGAAGCACAAAAGATGCACTTTGTCGCGTGTTAATCTAAACATTTTAGTGGTAGATCCTGCTAGCTCCCATAAGAACTTTGTTTCTATGGAGGCAAAGCGGGATTTAATTTCATCCCTGATCCCAAATAACAGTCTAAACAATGGAATCATCTGTTCATCTCTGCCAAAGAAGGCAGAGAAAGACCGTTCCATCACCACAGTTAACTGATGGTATTCTGATGGTACATATAGATTATTTCTGAAAGGGATAAAAAATTAATGGCACATAATTTGTATTACTTTTGAGGCTGTTACGGAAAAATATTCAACTCAAGTGTTGTGGAAAACTCAGTATTGGCGTCTTGTTCCACTGACAGAATTCTACTATTGCCTAGACTGCAATTAACGACTGTTGCTTTAAATTTTAAATTGAGTGGTCAATATTTTGCTTAAGCTTGCACATCAGTCTTGCTATTTACATTACCCAGTTTTATAGTTAGATGATGATGTTATATATTCATTTGAGGACTTTCTGCGTTTTCAAGAAAATGAATTATTTAAAAGTTGCATTGAGCTCCCAAAACTGTATAGAGACCGGTACTATGTTGTAAAATAATGCAATATTACCGTCAAAATTCAAACCACTACATATGAGATTCACAACGTATCAATCGATATATGTTTTAAGTAATGGTTGTGATTCTACCTATTAAAGCAATATCATTCTTAAAAGTTTGATGCATGATGGCACGCATAGTAATTTGGTATTTTGACATTGACAACCAGTACTACATACTATTTTGCAAGGACATGTGGCAAACTCTGTATAAGAGAGTGTTTTGGAATATGCTCTTTTTGCATTTCAAACACAAGTTTCGATTTTAACTGTTCACACCATGAGCAGTATGGTATTGGTAATGAACTCAATTTATTAGTCATGTAGATTTATCAGTACACTATGCAAAAGGTACACATAATTAACAAACACTTAACTATAGCCACCACTTTATTTTTAGAAATTGTTTTAGATTTGGTTTAAACATTTATACTTCAGTTTAGCCCTTTTCATTTTAATGTAACAACCTCAAGACTGCAAGTTATGATGGTATGTTACAAAATACCATCTTTTGCTAAAACATGCAACTTAAATAACACTAAGAAATTATATGCCAATAAATTTAAACAGTCGCCATTTTGTTTTCGGCATTATGGGTTCAAAAGCTCAACATTTTACTTGGTATTTGTCATTTTTGAAATACAGCAAACTCGAAGTATGTCAAATAAAGCATGTTGCCAACTTTTACTAAAATTTGAAACCCCAAGTAACATTTTGGCATTGGCACACTATAAGTCGCCATTTTGTTTTTGGAATTATGGGTTCAAAAACTCAATATTGAGCTTGGTATCCGCCATTTGTGAATTATGTTAAATAAATCATGTTACCCAACTATTTAAAATAATTTAAAACCCCAACTAACATTTTTGCATTAGTACACCATTAATTTTAGCCGCCATTTTGTTTTTGGAATTATGGGTTCAAAAATTCAAAATTGAGCTTGGTATCCGCCATTTGTGAATTTAGCAAACTCGAATTATGTTAAGTAAATCATGTTACCAACTTTTACTAAAATTTGTCAACCCAAGTAACATTTTTTGCATTGGTACATCATTAATTTTAGCCGCCATTTTGTTTTTGGAATTATGGGTTTAAAAACTCAAAATTGAGCCTGGTATCCTCCATTTTTGAATTCAGCACCCTCGAATTATGTTAGAAATGCATGTTACCAACTTTTACTAAAAATGCCGCTTCAAGTCACATTTTCTGAATTTGTTCCTAGACTAAAACTGGTACAATAAGTTCAACCAATGAACTTCCACTAGTGAAGTGAGATTAGGTGCTTCAGAAGGTTTAGTGCCTCCTGTTTAGCCAGCTACACCAATCATGTGTGTAAACAAAATTAGGAATAATCGAACTGTGAGGCGTCAAATATTTTTACACAAGGATATCATACTTACCAACAATACAATAGGAAGATTTTTTAATGTGGTTCTTTCTTATCGTTCTACTTTTTTTATCGATTTATTGTAACATGGAAACAATTGAGATCAAAGTATAAAATATGACATTGATTGCGTTATACTATTACTAAATCTTACTTTCAAGTGATTCGTTGAAATCAAAGTTCTAAAGTGTTCGTAATTTGGTAATTTTCTTAACAATTTTACAATACATCATATAAATGTTTGCATTTTAAGTTGAATTATAATACATTGTATCAATGTTTATATTTTAAGTTGAATTACATTTCATGAATTCAACTATGTTTTCTTATAGATGTTATTTTGGTATTTATCAAATTCTAAGGAATATACTATTGATATTGATAGGAACTGAATATTATTTCTCGAGAACAAACATCTAAATGGAGCATTGTGTATTTATCAACAAAATAGCTTTACACAAATTATAAGCTATCAATGCCTATAACCTATGTCTGGAGCAGTAAAGTTTCATTGGCATTGTAACTGTACTGTATTACCTAGGAAACTACCGAATAAGAAAATAAATCGATCTAATTTTCATCCAGACATTTAAAAGAATTGCTTTATTCTAACCAAAACTGAATTTACTGCCAAGTTCTTTCATGCTTACATCCAAAAGTGAACAGTCATACGTTCATTTACCAGCTAGAGTGGTTTGTAAAGGAATGGAATAATTCAATGTGAAAATAATCACTAAATACAAAGTTATCAAAATGCAGGCAATTGCTCAGGTTATCATTACGAAGGCGGACAGACAAACACATTTTACAAAATTTACCATAAAGCATTACACATGACTGAGCTGAATAATGATTTACCTATATATTTCTTAACTTAAAAATGATATTATTTTAATCACAATTCATTTAAACTTACTATAACATTATTTAAATACCGGACCATGTTCAAATCACAATTACAAAAGCAAATTGAAAAAACTGAACACTGACAAATTTAGTTACACGCGTGAACTCCAAACAGAAAGTTCAACAAGCTTTACATGCCTTTCAATAGATATTTCAATAAACCTTTGCTGGTTGGAATATAAATTGTTATCAATACCTAGGACCAATAAAAACATATGAGTATTTATGTCATTGGTTTAATAGTTTCACAAAATCTGATAAATTTGAGTAATTTAAAATGTGCTCAATACATGTGTTGCACAAACAATTAATTGGATATCAACAAACTGTATTATATGAAATTCTAAAGTTATGGGAATTTTCACCAGGGAAGTGAAGACGGGTTACTATAGCATTCTACCAAAGTTATTGTTTGGTGTTTAAAATGCGTTGGTGCAACAAATTTAATAATGCATTGGTAGGAACTGAAAATTGTTTCGCGAGAGCAAATATCTTTATGGAGCATTGCGTATTTATCGACAAAATACCTTAACAAAATTTATAAGTTATCAATGTCAATAGCGTATGTCTAGAACAGTAAAGTTTTATTGGCATTGTAACTGTACTGTACATTCTAATCCATGTCCGAATCACAATCCAGAAGCAAAGTTAAAACTTTAGAACTGACAAGTTAGGTTAGACACGCGAACTAGTACTTCCACCAGGGAAGTAAACCTAGGAAACTATCAGAATTAAAAACAAATCGATCTGAGTTTCATCCAGACATTCAAAAGAATTGCATTATTCTAACCAAAACTAGATTTACTGCCAAGTTCTTTTATGCTTACATTCAAAAGTGAAAACAGTCATCCGTTCATATACAAGCGAGAGTTGTTTGTAAATGAATGGAATAATTCAATGTGAAAATAATCACTAAATACAAAGTTATAAAAATGCAGGCAATTACTCAGGTTATCATTACGAAGGCGGACAGACAAAAACATTTAGCATGATTTGCCAAAAAACATTAATGAGCTGAATAATGATGTACCTTTATATTTCTTCACTTGAAAATAGTATTATTTAAATCATAATTCTTTTAAACTTACTGTAGCATTGTCAAATACCAGATCATGTTGAAATCACAATTACAAAAGCAAAGTGAAAACTTTAAAAACTGACAAATTTAGTTACACGCTTGAACTCCCAACAGAAAGATCAACAAGCTTTTCATGTCTTTCAATAGATATTTCAATAAACCTTTCCCGGTTGTAATATAAAGTGTTATCAATACCTAGGACCAATAAAAACATATGAGTATTTATGTCATTTGTTTGATAGTTTCACAAAATTTGATGAATTTATGGTATTTAAAACGTGCCCAATATATGTGTTGCACAAACAACTATTTAGATATCAACAAACTGTGTATTTTATGCAAACTTTTACCAGGGAAGTGAAGCCGGGTTACTATAGCATTCGACCAAAGGAATCTTCTGGTGTTTAAATGCGTTGATGCAACAAATTTAATTATTTCCAGACATAGATGTAGTAGAAGCATGAATTGTATTGAAAAGGCGATTAAAAAATTGCCCTGACTTTTTTAACCGAATAATAGAAGGTTCTATATATCAGAGCTAGTAATCACCAAACACAAGCATATCAGTTCATGTCTCAACGGCGACAAAGAAAAGTGAGGAATCAAATTAAAAACTAAACACCAAAGCAGAAAGGACAGGTGCTCCGGATAGTTCAGCATCTAAATAATGACCACTTAAAGAAATTTCAAATAAGAACATGTGTTTAGTTTGTTTATGTTTTTATTAATAAGTAGCTTTTTCTTAACAAAAATATTTAAGGATCTATATGTTTTTACTATGAGCAACATTTTTATTTTGTTTGAAACATACACGTATTACTAAACGCGTGATTATGGGTCTCTTCATTTTTCATTTTGCTCATGTATGTAAATATGCGGTTGAATTCTAATAAATTAAAATTCTCCGTATTTATCAATAAAATAGCGTTTTCTTAACAACAATGGATAATAAACTATATCTTCATACTATAAGCAACATTTTTATTTTGTTTAAAACATATTACTAAACGTGCGTTTCTGGTATATCTTTTTTGATTATTCTCATGTATATACTTATACATTTGGTTTCGAATAAAAATTTCTCCGTTTTTATCCATTAAAGTAGCGTTTTCTTAACGACAATGTGTAACTATTAGCGATATTCTTATTTTGTTTGAAACATATTACTAAATTTTGATTCTGGGTCTGCTATTTTTTGCATTTTGCTCATGTATGTACTTCTGTAATTTGTTTTCTTATATATGCTAATGATGCAAATTGATTTTGTTTCTTAATTAGTCTGAGAAATAAATAATTCATTTGAAAAAAAAATCACATAAAGATTTAAAATTAAATGTGTCGCTTTATCTAGTATTTAAGCCGATAACTTTGTTATCTCTGATAGACAACAGTCGCACAAATATTATATTTACAAACTTTTATAGCTAGCAATAATTGAGTTTTCACCATTTGCTAACATTAATTCTAGATAAAGGGATGGTCATATGGAACATATTTCTAAGAATATCGAGAATTATTGATTCCTTGCTATGAAGATAAAGGTACGTTTGAAACCCTGGGGGATGTACTTTTAACAAAGTTAAAGGTTTTTAAACAATTTTTAACAATAACATTATCTTACGCTTAATTAAATAAATCTCTATGTTGTGTTAGTCATGCTGTTGTACTTTTATAACAAATTACAGTTTACAACGTTTCATATAGAAACTACACAGTCAATATCCATTACTGAAATGATTGAATTAGATTTTAGGTCCAATTCAAGAATTTTCACTTTATCAGGATGTCGCCAGCTTTTGGTAAATTGTTTTATCCTTGCCGTGGAGGGGTTTTAATGTTTTAAACATGCCACGCTGACTTTGACACGGGACATGTGTTCTTGCCGGGCTCTTCCGAAGGATCTATGTCCTTTACTTGTACCTGTTGATGCTCTAGTGAAAAAACGGAATCACGATCATTGGTTTTAGTGATTTCTTCCAAAGGACACATTTCTTTTTTAAGTGCCGAGTCTCTGGTGAAAGAAAGTTACAACCTAGTTTCAAGTCACGGTTTGGGTTTTAATAACTATTCATAACTTCTACTCATTTGACTGTGTCAATGACCAAACTCTCCAGTATTACATTGTTGGTGACGTTATTCAATGTTGCTTGTGGTTTGTACTTATCAAAACATAATTACACAGGATAAAAATTTAAAAATGTCGTTATTGATTTCTTTAATAGATGAGGCTGGATTTGAAATCCTCACACAACTTTATATCTAGCAGATTTGTTGATAGTTCATTCTTTAATTGTTCTTACAGGATGGTTTTCTGTTCTTGTTTTGTTCGTCTATTGATCTTAATCGGACAAAACGCCGTTGATAGTACCGCCTAGTGTTCTTTGATGGTTTTGTTAAATACTTTTGTAACGAGATCTCTTCCGTTTTGTGAAGGATTTATGGAATAAAAGAAGTTGTAATGATTTTCTTTTTAATTCTAAAAATGGTAATTAAAGTTTTTTTTTCCAGAATTGTAGTGACTTTGCCAGGACTGTGAATTACCGGTTATGAATCAAGCTGCTCTTTGTTGAACCATCTATAGTTGTTTGATCAGTTTTTGAGGTATGGATCCCATTCAGTGCACGCATATTGTAAGTGTCGACGCACGAGTGTTGAATACGCTTGTTTCTTTACAGTGTCGGGGCACTGGCCCAAAGTTCTCCTAAACACTCGTAAATGGCTTTAGATGTAATATTATTGATTTGACGGTCATATTGTAAGTGTCGACGCACGAGTGTTGAATACGCTTGTTTCTTTACAGTGTCGGGGCACTGGCCCAAAGTTCTCCTAAACACTCGTAAATGGCTTTAGATGTAATATTATTGATTTGACGGTCATATTGTAGACTTTTAGATAGCTCCATACCTAGGTATAGGTTATGATCCACTGGCTCAAAAAGTTACCATAAAAGTTAGTATAATTGTCTAAATTTCGTGCAAGTTTTGAAATTTCTCAAAAACTAAGGTATACTCCCTCACGCAAAGCATTTCCTTAGCTTAATTTGGTAATATATATTTTTGTCCTCTGGGTAGCTTTTCAACAGCTTCAAAATAATTTTGGTTTCATAATTTTGGTCCAAGCACTACTGATGAGGAATTGTATTCCGAAACGGCCGTCTAGTGCTGTAAAATTAAAACTGGTGTAATATGTAATTACCGTCCATATCATATGAGAACATAATTGGATTGCGACCTACACCTACACAGTTTTTTGGAATCACTATTAAAATATTTCAAACTAAAGTATGTTAACAACCAATTAGTCTCTTGGTTTTTGTACCTTTTCATGGGGTTAACGTGTGAATAAAAATCATAGCTTTTTGCATTGTGAAAACAAGCCTATGCCGTAATGTGGCCTGTTGTAACCGATGTCTAATCTACTCTCTTTACTTTATATTAAAACTTTTTAATATCCCCTTCGATATCGCTATGTAAATTATTTCAGCGCCATTTTCCTAACCTTTGCGGCGATACCAAAAACAGGAGTGTGAGGGTTTTTCATATGCTAATCAGTTTCTGTTACCAGCTGGTTACGGGTCATTTACACAATCTTCTTCGATTCTACGAAGATAGTGACCCCCAACCACGTGTATATATTGATATCACAACCAGTTTTTCTGAAACTTTTTTTTGAATTTATCGTAATTATTTAATTCATATTTTCTGCTACAACGATCAGAAATATTTATGACATACGCCTCTAATTATAACCCGGTTACCAAATTACTAAAGTCAAAGTTGACCGACTTTTACAACACGTGTACACCTGATCATGAATACGGTAGTTCTTGCCAACCACCAAGTAGATTTGACAAAGTTCTTGCAGTCTTTCTAATCATCCGTGCACACGATTTAAAAGTTTAATTAGATACCCTTAATTTACCATTTAAGAATAATATAATGGTACAAAGAGAGAGAGAGAACATTGTCTCAAATAATGATTTGCATGTGAATTGTTTTAAGTTTGTCAAGGTTAAGTATCACCTTTCTTAAATGAATTTCAGTAAGAATTATGGTACAACGAGAGAGAGAGAGAGAGAGAAGAGAGAGAGAGAGAGAGAGAGAGAGAGAAAACGTTGTCTCAAATAATCATTTGCACGCGAATTGTGGCAAAAATGTTATTTCGTACAAAAATCTTGTAAACAAAAATTTTTAGTACATGACATACTCGTACGTGCAGCATTATAACACCATATGTATATTGATAACTATTGATAAATTTAAACAATTTTGAAGTAATTTTATAAACAAATTTATGAAAACAATATCCGTCTCTGTCAATCATGGGTAGTGTTGCGTATCGACATATTGTCGATAAGTATTTCTTATGCAAATTAGCTCAGCATTCCCCTGTCCGAAATGGTATCGACCGAAATGTAGGACTTAGACAAAATAGCCGTTGCTCAAAATTGACCAAAATTTACGGAGTATGGAGCAAAACTGAGAAAAGTTTAAGAATAGAAATATTAAAAATTAATTACGGCATGAATTGTATAAAACATGTACGATTTTACTTTTAAAATAAAAAGTTTCGTTTTAGAGAATTTTACGAAAAACCAAGAGACTAAAGGATCGTAAATGGACTTTACATGTATTGTAAGAGTGACTTAACTTATCTGCTGTCGTATTTGCGTTTATTAAAACTAAAAAAGTAAAATTGTGAGTAGTCCGAGATAAACATGTGAACTGTTGTCCGTGTCAAATTACATATTATACTTTTTAGATGTAAAACTATTGCAATGTAACGACATTTATTTATCCTGTATTATTTACATTGATATAGCTAATAGACTCCGAAATGATAGAAATCATACACAATATATTATTACTATTGTTTAAAAGAATTATTTTTTGAAACATAAAACACCTCAATAAAAACAATAAATTTTGATAAATGATAATTAATCAAGATAATATATCTAGACGATATGGTTATGATTTTACACTTGGGTTTTTATGCATTACCTTAAACCTGAGCTACAAGTTATTATTGTTAAATAATATTAGTAAAATTTAGTAAAATGTCTTGTTAAAAAAATTAAAATGCTTCAAAAACGGAGATATGCAGTCGTGTGCAAAGTGTTTCCTTAGCTAAATTTAGTAAATTATATTTTGGTCCTTAGGGTATCTTTTCAACATCTTGGAAACAATTTAGGTTTCATAATTTTTGTCCAAGCACTATTGATGGAGAATTGTATTCGAAAACGACCATCTAGTCATGTAAAATTAAACTGGTATAATATGTAAATTAGAACATTTGATTTTGACTCATCTTTTTCCTTAAAGATGGTGTTGATCTCGGTATGTTTCCTTATCTCTTCAAACATCAAGTGTTTTTTAACGATTGAAAGAATAAAGTAATTTTGATAATTTGAACTATATAAACTTATAATTCCAAATATATATATATGATTATATACTCTGATATATATATATATATATATATATATGATATTTTATTAGTGACATGTTAGTATCCAGACGATCATTAAACCTTCATTTTATATTTTCTAAATAGATTACATGACAAAAATGCTTCATTTTATGTTTTATTCTGTTCTAGCTTTTACAAATTTAGCTGGCTGTAGGAAATTACTGTCTAAGTTAAAATTAGGCAAGGGATTGGTAAATCCTACCGATACTCCTAAATCAGTATTTTTATTTGCCATTAATAATAAAAAAAACTTGCAATTTGGATAATTGAAATATAAAAAGTACCATTTCCAGATCATACAATTGGAGTCCGTCTGGGATCTCATCGAACAGTTATATATCAGCAGTCTGGCCATTATATATATTAGATAACAAAACAATTCGATTCCATGTGTTATTCATTAAACCTTTAAACGCTAATTTCTGAGCTGTTTCTACTCTCACATATGTTAAGAAAGATATAAAATAAAAATTATCTATATGCACCTAGACAACTTGTTCCAGCAGACATGATTTAGACATTGATAGTGGAGTTAAAAATCGACTTTCGCGCTACACACAAATGTTTGATACATAGGAATTTTGGTGAAAATAAAACGAACACGATTTACGAATTTGCATAACTTTTTTCAATTTTACATTTTGAATTCACCCAGTCTCACTTCTGTGGTGGAAATGCATTTGTTACAGTTTTTGGATTGTTTTTTTGGAAGATTACAATTTTAATTCATACAAAACTTTATAATGTGGTGGCTGTAAACATCCTTCGTTTACATGTCATCAGATTTTTAATGTCTAAATTTATATCAGTGCCTTTATGTTTATTTACTCTCTCCCTAGATAACCAAAAATATCTTTAAATAATTCAAGCCTTTTATATTTTCATAAACAATATCAATTGTCCAGTTGAAGTTTCCGTTCATATTTTATGAGCAACAGTCAAATCTGCCTTAAAGGCCATTTCTATGTTATTATAGACCCAATCGTTCTTTTTTCATATTATTTGAACTTGTATATAAATGCCACGTTTACTGGTTCTTTTGGGTAGCCTTTATAGACAGGTTTGACTGTAGTTCATAAATAGATTAATATAGACACTAAATGGCAAAGAAAATCGAAGCATGTCCAACTAAACAAAACCAAACGATATACAGAAAGCGCAAATATTTGGTCATAAAAAATACCAATAGTTAGTTGCAAAAAACGTTTTGTGTTTTATGAGCTAGTTAATAAATTGATAATATACATACTAAGAAGCTTAGATTCTAAGACAAACACAGTCAGAGCATGCTTAAACACAACTTAACAAAACCCAAAGAAATATAATAAAAACCCGGTCGTTTAGTCATAGACAATGTCGAGAGTCCAGTTCAATAGTTTTGGAGCATTGTTGTTTATATTCGTATGAGCTAGTAATAAAAAATCATACTAATCCATATCCGAATCACAATCTAGAAGCAAAGTAAAAACTTTGGAACTGACAAGTTAGGTTATACATTATACAAGTGAATTGATTGACATAAACAATCAAATTTTAAACACCAAGAAACATAATCCGAGCATGTTTTAACAAAAATACCTGGTCAAGTAAATAACGAAGATGACGTGTACATATATAAATTATACCATTGATTCATTATAGCATGTTATTCCTATTTTATGTTAAAAATAGTAAGATCACGATGAAATATATGACGATGATATTCAATTTACCAGTGAACTAATGTTTCAATTTTGTTATCTTCTTTTTGTTTCTTCATATTTCTTTCTTAACTATTATACAACAGACAGAATTGTCAAATGTTAAACTTAAACAATTAAAACCATTACTTTCAATTTAACATCGGATTTGTTGACGTACAGTTTTGTCCTCTTCATGTTCTACCTGTTTTTAATTCAACTAGTGTGAAAAAGGAAAAATAAAGTATATAATATAAGATAAAACAAGACTAATTATTTTCCCATATAACAATAATTCTTGAGCAGAAATGTCTAAAATACCAAATCAGCAATAGCCATTTCAGATTAATAAAAAAAACATGACCACATTAGTATTTCATATATGATTAACAGGATGTTCTTACTGTTCAAAAGCACCAGCTATTGTTCTCTGGTGGAAATTCACGTGTATAAGTTAATGTGCCAGTTTCAAAGGTTTTACTTTTCGTTTGGATTGTTATTTGGACATGATTTTGAGTAAACACTTTCGCTGCCACACGCCTTAAGAAAGTGCTTATATGTGTCAATTCCCTCAAAAACATATCCCTTCAATGCCAAGTATCCAAAGGAAAAAAATTTAAAGTACTTACTTTAAATTACAATAACATTTTTATTGTCGCTTTTTGAACCCTATATTAAGAATGCAAAGTCAGGTACTATCTAAATTCGACTAGTCACTAGTGAAAGGTAAGCTCGGCCGAGTTCGCGATTGACAGTGATCGATATATTAGTCGCTATTGGCAGTGAAAGCGTTAATTAATATGTTTGTGAAAAATTAAGCACCATTAATGGTATAAAGTATTAAAATTTATAAACAGTATACTTTTATTGCTATCACCCTCCCCATTATATGTATTATTATTCAAATAAACAACTATTAATAGACATGCATTCTGAATTTTGTTCTATTACATTTTTAATTATATTTTCAAAATATTAATTATTTTAGATTGTACTTACAACAAGCACAAAAGAACCAAGTCTATTAAAATTTGCCTTTGTAACGTGAAAAGTTAAATTTTTTAAATAGATTAAAAAGATGAAAAATGATTAAGACGTTTGATACTGTGTTTCATATCCGAATAATATCACGATTTGAAATATATTATTAGTTAGTGAATGCGTTTTAGTCCCTTACGTTTTATATATGCAATCAATGATTTATTCTTAGAACCGGTCGAACAGCCACCTCCAATGATGAAATATATATACATGTGTGTAGGACACACGTAACGCAGGGTGACTCGATGTTTGATATTACAGAAATATATTGTTATATGATTAATTGTGATTCTTTGATTTTTTACCGTAAAAGGTTATCGTATATACATTTTTAATTCTTTAATATATATACGGAATTGTATGAGGAAGTGTTGTGTATTGTATACAGGTAAAAAATACAACAGTTTGTAATTGTCACCTTGTTTGGTGGATTGATAAGTTTAAGCTGATGGATAAAATAGCCGTTTTTGTTGAAACCATGACAACACAAGTACTCAACATTGTAATTGGATTTTTACTGATTTCCGGAGATTCGCATTAATCCAATTACCTCAAGTCAATATCATAAGATTTCTTTGAACGATAATACCGTTGAAGATTCATTGTACATCAGCAGTATCTAGCCATTTTCAAGCCGTACTGACCTTATCACCCTAATTATCTTCATGTTTTGCTTGAAACCCATTTGTCTACCCAAACACATAGGATCATCATGGTTGTAAATACATTAATCATCATGATTGTAACCACTGCAGTAGCTTAGTTGGTAGAGTGCTCGCCCCGTATGTGGGAGGTCGTGGGTTCGATCTCCGGCCGGGTCTGACCCAAGACATGAACGTGGGTAGTGGCTGTTCTTTCGCCAAGCACTCGGCATTAAGAAATGAAAGTCACGGTTCTTTCGGATGGGAACTTAAAAAAAACGAGGCCCCGTGTCACGGTGGGCTTGGCACGTTAAAGAACCCTGCAGTATAATGCCATCAGCGCAACGCACAGGAAAAATTTCTGCACCTTCGCCTATAGCTGGCGACGTCTCGATATAATTGAAATATTCTTGACTGGGACGTTAAACACCATTACTCAACTCAACTCATCATGGTTGTGAATATATTATTATCATCCCGGTTATAAATATATTATAAGTTTATGAATATGTTTTAGTTCTTTTACTTTTTTATATATGCAATCAATGATTTATTCTTAGAATCGGTCGAACAGCCAAGAAGCCGAATGATAAAATGCTTCCTTGGTGAAAATTCACAAGTCTTACCTGACATGCCTGTTACAAAGTTTTCACTTTGCTTCTGAATTGTGATTAAGACATGAATGATTATGTTTGCTTTTGAAATGTACATGTGTGTAGGACACACGTAACGCATAAAGACTCGATGTTTGATACTACAGAAATATATTGTTATATCCTTTAAGCTATTCCGATTCATTCTTATTCCTTGGTTTTTTTACCATTAAAAGTTATCGTATATGCATTTTTATTACCTTAATACACATACGGAATTCTATGAGGAAGTGGGAAGATATAATATTGTCTATTGTACACAGGTATAAAAATACAATATTTTGTAATCAAAAACAAACATGCTAATCCATGTCCGAATCACAATCCAGAAGCAAAGTAAAAACTTTGGAACTGACAAGTTAGGTTGGACACGTGATTTTGTACCAGGGAACTTGTTTGGCGGGGTTGATAAGTTTTACGTGATGATGAAATATCTGCTTTTGTTGAAACCATGACAACACATGTACTCAACATTGTAATTGGATTTTTACTGATTTCCGGAGATTCACATTAATTTAATTACATCAAGTCAATATCATAAGATTTCTTTGTACGATAGTACCATTGAAGATTTATTATACATCAGTTATATCTAGCCTTTTTCAAGCCATGCTGACCTTATCACCCTAACTATCTTCATGTTTTGATTGAAACCTATTTGTCTACCCAGACACATAGACTCATCATGATTTTACTATCTTTATCTGAGAAATATCATATTCTATAACAAGCTATTTTACTCTGACTAATAACTTATTTATAACTAATGTATCTATAATGTATGTAATCTACAGACTGAATTGTTTATGTGACGGGCGTGATCTGAAATAAGAATTCTATTTTAAGATAAATAACATTGAGAACAAAAACATTTCATTTATGATATAATTCATAAGACTGGAAATTTAAATATAGGATTGGCATTGTAAAAACCGTCAGAAACGTGTTGACAATGTTTAAAAAAACTTTCTTTGGTAATGATCACACGATGGAAAAATCTTCAAACTATATTAGTTGTCGCTTTTCCGGATCAGGTGTGCAATATCGTAAGTCAAAATAAAAGATACTCTTTAGGGAATAGTTGCAATAATAATATTGGGTATTTTATTGAAACTGCTGCTATAATTAATCGAAACAAGACGAATACGTATTCATTCAGATTTTGCATCATATGTTATTCCATTAGGTTTTGGGATTTAAGGATTTTATAAGAAAAACAAGAAACATTTTAAGTGATAACGCTGAAGTGTTTTGATATAATTACGACTGTGTATATCTCTCTCCTTAATGCTATTGATTTGTCAACAACGCTTTAGCCATGTATAATGTCACGGTTTCAATGATAAGAATTCAATTTACTTGTCCTGACAAATGTCAAATTGACATTTATTAAATTTAAGAAAAACACTTATGATATATACAAGTCGAATTATTGGATTTATTGAAAGTTGTCTCACCAAAACAAAACAATCTTTCTCATTTTTTATCATTTATCGATGAAATAGATAAACACGCATAGATAAAACGTAGAGCGATTATTGGTTATGTGTAGAAAAGATATCCCCAGCCAATGAGTTACAGTTGAAAAGAAATCTTTCAGCGAAGGTGAGCTTACCGAAAAATATTTAAGACACATTTATTTATTAACATAGTATGTTAAATTAAACTTCCCCGGAATACAGCTGAAACTTTATCCAATTTTGTTGCCCCAACCATCGAATTACAAAACATTGTGCAACATGTCTACGCTCATATGAAAAGCCTTATGAGCCTCATTTTACAAAGCGCATTAATGTCTGTATACACATGCAAAATATGTCCTACATTCAAAGTAAGTCAATAAAAACCTTATTGAATCAATCCGATCGATACATAGACGATAGTTATCAGGACCCACCCACTTACGTAAGGTGGTCCAGAATTTTAATTAATTCCCCCGCCGCAACAAAACGTGTGCAGGGAAAGAAATCACCAAGATGTAACATTATAACAGTACCTTAGACCAAAAGCAGTGTTTACCTTGCTCGAGCATTTTTATAAGCATAAAAACTGTGAATATTGTCAATTTTATAAAATGTAAGAAAATATTCGCAATACATATGGGATGCGAGAAAAAATGTTCTATAACTGATAAACTGCACCGAATTTTTACAAAAGCTCTGGATAAATATATATAAAATTGAACAATCCGTATATTTCGATGTAATTATGATAACCAAGGGAGCTTTTGGAACATAATCGTCGAACCAAAGAAGTATTTTGAAGTAGAAAAACGATCGATGCATTACCCAGTTAGCACTCAATCTCTCTTTAGGAACATCAATGGTGATATATTGAAAATTGTAATACGGATTTTGTTCGTCAGACTGGGTTTTATTGGTAAACTTTATTCTTTACTAGCGATTATTACTTGATTAGTTTGGATTCCAACAGTGATAAATCAGTGTCCAGACGCATATAAATACATCACCATATGCTGGCAATATATATTGTGTAATAAAAGTCAATTTTCTCCTGATGCTGCATTATGCTTAAGTTGCATGGAATCTCGGCGATTTTAACAACGACATAAAACTCAGCTTCATGTGTATGCATTAGTCTATGTGTAACACAGTCCATGTCCAAGTCTGAATCCCAAATCAGAGTAAAACTTTGATTGGTAAATTAAGAAAAACACGCGAACTTCCACCTAGAAATTGAGACCAGGTACTCGGGAAGGTCAAATGCTTCCTGTTCAGCTAGATACAACCAACGTATAAAATCGAAATTGATGGGATTATAGCAAAACAAGGCCAACAGGGAATTTCTGAAATCACACACGACTACAGATTTGGTTAAGAAAGTATCGTAAAGCCACATGTAATCAATTATTTACATGTATTTAATACTTAAGCACACATTTAAACTAAATAATTAAATGTTTTTGTTACTATCATATATATATATATATATATATATATATATATATATATATATATATATATATATATATAAGACAAGCGATGTTTTAATTAATTGCTATTCTTCACTTTTTCTAAATAGGAAACAGAGTTATTTTCTGTAGCCGTAGTGTAAACGTCGACAATTTTTCATTTCATTTAGTTACTTGTTTGTTCTTGAAAAGATAGTAAAATAATTTCATAACTAATTTCTGCTGAATTTGTACAAAAATATCTTGATTTTGTCACGTTTTCATTTCAAAATGAGACAAAAATGTCTCATTTAATTAAAAAGTTTAAATAAGCAGACCATATATACTATTGATATTTATTTTTAGCATCTTTAAATGAATATAATGTGTCTTATATATATATATATATATATATATATATATATATATATACAATAAGCTACAACCAGTGTCACGATACAGGATACATCAAGTCAACAAGCTAACAACCTATTTGTTTTCGTAAAATGAAATTAAAAATCAGTTAATTGTTTGAATCGTAAATTGAAACATGTAAAAATGGAATCAGTATCAAAGGACATACATAAAAGTTCATATATGCTGAAACATTATACATATTTTCCTGATTTTGTTTCGTTAATGAAGATTTCGTATTGTAACTTAAAATGGTATGTACAAATTGATATTTTCAGGGTAAAACTGGTCAAAAACAATGTCTTCGATTTATGTTCAAAACTGAGATTGATCAAAACATTTTGAACAAAAACTGATAAACATTAGGCCAATTGAATATGTGTTTGTTACGTTTTAGATATCATGCCTGTGTTTTGAAATTGTATTTCAATTTTTGACTAAGCATTTTTGTGGGGAGTCAGATTAATCTACTTAATATTTAAAAGTTTTTAAAAATGCAAACTATATTTTGTGTTTAAATAAATGCTAAGATAATGACATTCAAGTAGAAGTCGGTAGATGTCTGAAAAAGTGTCTAAAATGTAAGAGAAATTTGATTAATTGGTACAGATATCTAAGAAGAACGAGTTGTATTTGTAACAAATTGGATGCAATATTTATATAACAATGAATGAATATTTGAGTTTGATTTCCCTTTTCATACAAGATTTAAACTTAAGAGAAAAACACTTTTTGTTTTAATCTTACAAAAAACTGTCATCTTGAAACAAAAAAGGAACTTCAATAACAATAACTCAATAACAAAATGGCTTTCATTTCATTTTATCTTGATTTTGTCTACGAGATGAAAAAGAAATGACGAATTATTACGTTATACGTAAATTGTTTGATAAGACGAAGACACAACTACAAGATTTCCCTATGAATATACACTCACGTTTCATTAAACAAACAAGAAATCTTTGAGCTCTTGCTCACTAAGTATACCCCCTTTTTTTAAAAAAAAAGTTAGATTTTGGTTTCATAGTTTTAGTCTAAGTAGCACTGATGATGAATTGTATTCCAAAACGGCCGTCTAGTTCTATAAAATTAAAACTGGTATAATATGTAATAAGAATACAAACACAATGTTAAGTAGAGGTTTCGGACGGACGGAAGGACAGAGATAAAACATTATACCCCCTCTTCCTCATAGCGGGGGTATAATAACAGATACAGTATGAATAAAAATAAATTTAAATTTTCTATCAGCGTACTTAGTTAATAGAATGACATTTTTCAAGCACAAAATACAATGACAGTAAAACCAATTATTAAATACAACACTAGGATGATGTATCCCTGTAAGTCATTATACATTACACTAATGTACATGGAATAAAATAAAAGAGAAAGAAACGTTTCTGAAAAATGAGCCTCGCTGAACACGTGCTACAAAGAGATATGTCTTCAAAAATAAGTGTGCTTTTTCGATAATTGGAAAAAGTAACACGTTCACCGATAAAGTATTTCACGAGCAATGTCATTAGAATAAGCAAACAACAATGACCTATCCGCTTGACCTTTATTAATTTATTATGGACAAGTACATTTATGTATAGGAAACACGGATGTTTCTTTCATCTACATCATGGGACATGTGCATTGTTTAAGTATTAACTGTGAATCCTAACACTGTCCATGTATTAATTGATCATCGTATATGGGTATTTCTAATGGAAGGTCGAGTGGAAAGGTCAATGTTGTTTGACAAGCCAAGTATTTGCATCGTTGTATCATGTTTTCACTGTTTACTCTTATTTAAATATTGTTTAAGATTGTAGAGCATGAAGGACATACACGTGGTTTCATTAATCTGGTTTTTATTTTTTAATATAAATTTAATTTTCAATTTCAACCTGTCACACAAGTTCTTAAAATTCTGTAAATTCTGTCAAACACAGGAAATAAAAAGATAACATATGGGATGAAATCGATAACTTCAATGTAACGCATAGATTAATGCTTTTTCAAATGATATATTCAAATTGTGTTGTTGAAAGTATGACATAACTTCAATGTTCTATATCCACTCTTGAAATACTCCAAAGAGAAGTATTTATTGAATGGGGTTTATGCCCCAGCTTAGCATTTTCAAGTATTTCAAGACATCTAGACGTCACGTCACCAGTGTTAAGTAATTTGACAGGCATTATAACGTTTGCAATGTGTTCAGGGCGATGTGCAAGGAATATACTTCAACGTGTCACGGCTACCGTCATTGGGTTTTAAGGCCTCTTCTAAAAAATACCGTGACATTAATTTCTAAATACCGAGTATTTGGCAAAAGTTCAATCTTTTAATGTTTAAGTCTTAGTCAGATCAGGTTGGGGTCCGAACGGACATCCACCTCCCACATACCAGTGCTTCTTTCCATTCAGTCATTTCAAATAATTTTTTACTAAATTCATAAAAAAGTAAAAAGAATTGTAAAATATTGTTTTGTGATTGCATATGTGTTAAAAAAGTATGTTATCGTAGGTAATGACATACTAAGGAAACCCTTTGTTTCATTTATGTCAAACAGATTGAAATGTAGGAGTATTATATGGTGATTTAGAGATTTAAAAAAAAATACATCTAACATCTTAACTTAGAAACGATACATCTATTCTTGTTCTTAAAATAATGGAACATTTTTTTCAATATATAGTTACATGACTAGTTGATAAAACAATGGGTATAGGCTTGATTCCAAACGAACGTTAGTTATACCTATAACACCAATACGGGTCAGTACGAAATGGAAGCTTAAGCTGGCAATATCTATTACTAACAGTAAACGTGTTTTCCCTAAGAAGCTATTTTTGTATGTGATTTTATTTAAAATGTGTTTTTTCTTGGTAATAAGACATCATTACTTCTTTCTTTTGGAAACTATAACTATATAATATATAAACTTGTTTTTTTTTCTTAGACTATTTGTTGTATGTTATTGCATTTAATAATCTGGATTTTTTTCTTTGAAACAAGAACATTTTTTTGGAAACACAATAGATATTTATCATTTTATCAACCATGCTGCATAAACGGTCAAGTAATAACTCTTGAGTTTTGATCAAACTATAATGGGAGATGTTTTCTTGGTAATACGATCGGTTTCTCAAAAGTGCTTTTACCATACATAACATCACGTTTTTTGTTAGAACAAATTATTGCATTTAGCCCGAGACGTGTCAAATTGGAATTGACTATATATTTTATAAATTACACTTATGGCACAAAAAGGTCATTTTATTATTGTATATATTGAATGTTATCGACAGCTTTTCACGCTTTAACAAAACCATCCTTTCAAGCTTGAAATATTTATTGACAATATAGCTATACACAAATCATAACTTATATTAATGTCTGAAGAGTATTCCAGACATTGAAATTGTATTGGATTATTGTCCTGTGTACAACATCTTTAACATAAAGCCATGTTAGAACAAGTAATACTGGTAAATCAATGTTTGTAAAGAGGAAAATTGTGTTTTAAGATCAAACTAAACTTGCTAAATTATTCTTGCAATATACATGTACCTTGTTCGAAACGTCGATGTTTTTAAGTGTTAGGAGGGAATTTTTTTATAAATTAAAAAGGTTTTATATGGAGATGTTGCAAAGAAGAATGTTTTAACATCAAGCGAGACTTGTTATTCTTGTTGTAAATGACAAAACTAATATTTTTATCGGTTTGGAAATAACAGAAATACCAGACGGTAAAAAAGCTTGCAGTTGCTTAGGTAAAATTAAAGCTTGTAGTTGCTTAGGTAAAATTAAAGCTTCTAGTTGCTTAGGTAAATTAAAGCTTCTAGTTGCTTAGGTAAAATTAAAGCTTGCAGTTGCTTAGGTAAAACTTAACATAACATGGTGTAATTTTATCCATAAGGTTACATGAGCACATGTGATGTACATATATGGATAATATAAAAATCAATGTAATCAATTATTTTTAAGTGTCACATATGAATTTCATTATTTATAAACAAATGTAAAACACTTCTACTTTTTTGTTTTTAAAAATCATAGCCAGCTTCATGTGACCTATGAGACACGTCATTAAAATTCATATCAAAATCAATCATACAGCTTGTGTTCAAATCACAAAAAACCTAAAACCTTTAAAATTTAAGTTAATCAAGTACATTTCATGAATCCAGAGAAAGGCTTCGGAATGGCAAGAAATATATTGTGGATAAAATTCTATCAATATATTACTCAAAACAAGGAGCATATTAATAATAAATGTATAATACAACCTTACAACTTCATGTCCAACTGTAACGACATCTTTTTACCCTCAAGTTATTAAGAGTAATGTTTTGTATGTACTAGTTGAGCTGTCATCTTACAACGTAATACAAGCTCAGATCACGATACATCCTACATAAATCCATTTTGCTGTTGGCTTTTTTGACTGAGAAAAAAACCCAGAAGAATCAGTGTTAATAAAAAGATACAGTAAATGGTGTTTTACTTATAAAGTGAAATGGGTTAACGAACATATTTTCCTGAAATACAGTAATTACTGCAACTACCTTCTTTGTTATATGAAAAACATAATTACACATGATTGCAAATGCCTATACACGCATGGAACATTTGTTCTTTTGATGCGCTTTTCATATGAAGAAGATGTCAATTGAACCAAGTCATCACATTAAATGATTCTTGATTTTATGGGTATTAAGAATATTAAAAGTAATTTGTAATCGAGAATGAATATGGGTTTGAGCTTTCATGTTTAATATTGTCATTATGAACTGAAAGACAAGATAACAATAAAGCTTTCGCCAGTGAAACCTTCAACATTGATAAATCTATTTTTGGTTGTGTAACTAATAATGCCAATAACCATAAAGAATATGGAGGTATGGTTTGGAAATCACATACTTATCCAGCGCAATTGTTATTAAAAATTAACTTTTGATTAATTTTAATTGATTACAATTACTTTTTGTTTTAGAGATATGTTAAAAACGTGTTTACTTTATTGTACCATCATATACTAAGATAAACTGCATACTGTTGAAATAGTTTTCCAAGTGCCCTAACTTTCATTTAAATTAGCTTAAAATACTTCTTAAACATTTTTCAATATTTAAAAAAAACATATTTGGTATAACTATATCGAAAACCCCAATAACGTTTTTTTCTCTTGATTTTAAACAAAACTCAAGGATTTGTCGCTAGTTTGACTTTTTATTATAGAAAGAGACTTCAAAATATTATCATTTGTACTTGTAGGTAGAAAAATTGGAATCAATAAATTCTAATCAATGTACACATGCGCAAGAAAGGATGCCCGTTGTACATTTTTGTCTTTTTGAACAATAGAAGCATTAAATACATACTTATGATGCAAGACGTTTTCGGAAATTAACACTGTAATTAGGATTGTCTGTACATACTTGGCTTCAAGGGGATTGATTTGATTTATAACAGTATCCATTCCTGTAAATTGATACTCAAGTTGTCTGAGATAACGTCAGTGATATATCAGTGTCCAGACTCTCTTCAATATATCACCTCATGCTGCCAATACTTTTAACACACCGAAGATAAATGTCTTTTTCCTGGTATTTTATTATTTTATTGTGTTTAACTTATAAACTATTTTGTCGTCTAAAAGTTGTGGACTTGGATATTAAAGTAACAATATTTTGCAAAGGTTATAGATGTTACTAACAGGATGTGATTTACCTTCCGTACCACTCGGTCTCACTTCACTGGTTTAACTTAATTTAAAAATTGTGATTTTGACATAAATCAAGAAACTTGATTTTTTTATTTGCTTATTAAAAACCCTACTTTCTTCAGATATTAATCTTGTCAACATCTTATGAATTTCTCGAGCTGTGAATGTTTAAATCAAACACAAACAAACGAGTCCCTGTTCAAATTACAACGCCGAAACAAAGGACAAAATACTGAAAACTGACACATAAATCAAAATATATAGACTTCCAGTAGAGAAGAGAATGTAGGTGCTCCGGATCCGAAAGAGTAACCATCGCCTGTGTCAGTTGTAAAGAGTTGTAAAATTGTAAGATGTTATTTATTATTTAATGTTGTATTATGTATGGTCGATCAGTGATATTGATGAACTCAAATTATATTTCTGTTGTAGTTCGTCAAGATCCATACCCGATGTGGTTCACCAGGGTATGTAGTTCACCTATTTCTAAAATAAAGCACTACTTATTTTTGAAATGTTTGTGTGTTGCCTGCAGTTGATTACAGGAAAGTGTTCAGACATATATCGAATTATGTTCAATTATTTTGCTGTAAATAATGCTTCATTTACAAGTTAGTCTGTTATTAAATGTAATTATGCCGATAGAAAATCTGATCAACAGCCCGCACAACACCGGAGAAGGTTAAGGTATTTGATAAGAAAATATTGTAAGAGATTTTTCTAATTGAAATAAGAAACTTTAACCTTAAAGCATTTGGAACTCCCATTTTAATAAGGCAACTAGGCTGTAGACATATAACTAAAGTGATCACTTAGGCCAAAGTAAGACTTTCTTGACAGATTACCGTTTTGATTAGCATCAATTTGTTCATTATGGTAATTATTTGTTAAAAAACTGAAAAATCAATTCTTATTTTAGTCGCCAGAGTGAATGTCAGAACAACGTATGATGTATATTGAATGAAAATATGCCAAAATCGACAAAAGTAACGATGCCTCCTTTGGCTCTATTTAGATAACACACTTTTCGTTTTATAGTTTATATGTATTTAATTAAAGTATCAATTACAATGTTGTTTGGAATAATTTAGTTTATGAATGCCGCAATTGACCGTGTTCGCCATTATTACTTGTGGAGATTTTAAGTATACGTTTGGAGGTCATGAAATAGGAATAACGAAACATATTAAATTTGCAATTAGATCAAATAACCATCCAAAGTCTACAGTTTTATAAGCAGTGGCCCAATTATGATTTTGTCTTTTCTGGTATTGTTTGACAATATAAATTAATTGTATGATAAAACGTTCATTGTTTTGCGTTCTTTCTTATACTGTCTGTTCCCAAGTTGTTTCATTATGGTTTTTATTCTGATACCATTCAATGTTCATTCTGTGTTCGAAACAGGTCATTATTTTGTAAGTTTGATTCGTTTAGCACATGTCTGCACATGACAATTTCCATTACTAGTACATATTATCCTGCTAGCAAAGAAAATCTCTCAAATTCAAAGCAATGGCTTCTCATATCAGCCACAATTAGTGTAAACAATATTTTATACAGTACATCTACCAAAAACAAAAACATACAAATCCATTCATGTGCAAACAAAAAACTAAAAGCAAAAATAAAAATTGAAGCTGGCAAATTAGGTTATACATATGAATCTACCAAGAAAGTGTATTCAATAGTACCATGTTCCTTTCTCACAATTTTGATTACACACGTGGTGGGTGTAGGTAGCTAATCAGCAGGTGCACACCCTTCCAGAGCACCCGGTCTCACTTCCCTGTTGGGAGTTCACGTATCTAATCTGACTTGCTAGATCCAAAATTTTTACTTTGCTTCTGGATTGTGATTCCGACATGGATTAGTATGTTTGTTTTTATTATTCACTGAATTTATCAAAACAAAAGAAACATACAAATTCATTCATGTCCAAAAAAAAGTCCCAAAACAAAGATAAAACACTGAAGGTGACAAATTAGGTTATACACGTGAATCTACCAGAAAAGTGTGTCAAAAGTACAGGGTAACATACATATTCATAAAAAACATGGATATAATAGATATACAATTAAATTTGCCTCCAAATCAACAATTAATATAGGATATGCAAATAATTTAATTTAAAAACATATATTTCATCCACACACTAAACCACGAGTTATAATCATTACTGGAATTTTTCGTATAATCGACAATATTTTTATGGTATTCCATTTAATTAGGGCTTATAATTTAACAAATACTATCCGTAATGTATGTATAGATTGGCAATATTGTATTGAAATCAATACCTATTTTTCTACTCCAAGTTTGAATAATGGTTTCATCGGGAAACAAGATGGATACATATTTTATATATATAATAGAAGAAAGTAATAGGAAACAAAGCTCTTATTATATTTCTAGCTTAAAGATACCAGGATACACATCTTTGGAGTATTATTGATATACAAAGAAACCCATAACACAGAATGACTAGGGAAAGTGTCTTACAATTATGGAAATATTCCTGCTACGTACCAAACCTAATTACGATCATGGTGATTTCATTATCGTAAAGAATTATTTGATATATTATTGTAAGGACCATTTTTCTCGGAATTGGCGATAAAGCAATTTAGAAAATTAATTCGATTGTAGACCTTTGAACAATAGTATATTTGCCTGTATTATCACAAAACACAACACATGTGAAATCTAATATCTATGGTTGTTTATGAAACATAAATAAGTTTGAAGGTTAGAAGAGGATTAATTAAAAACAAAAATAAACATCCATGTTCAAATCACAATCCCAAAATCAAAATGAAGAATGGCAAATTAAGTGAAACACGTGAACTTTAAACACAGAAGTGAGACCGGGTGCTTCGAAAGGGTTCGCTCACCCTGTCTAACTAGCTACACCTGTCATTCGAAATACACTCCAAAATAATTGCAGTTTACATACACATATTGATTGTAGCTTTTTGGGTAATAGTGTGTTAGTATATATTATTATTTTTGTAAAAAAATACATATAATATCTGATATTTCTGCTTTTTTAAACATAACATGTGTAACGTTTAAAAAGATAGAATCTAACAGTTAAGATATCAAACTAAATTTACAGATTAATTAACTTAAATTGCAACGCACATGCTTATTATTAGAAAATTTTGCAAATTCTAAAGATTTTGATTTTAAGATTTTCAGATTTTTTACATTAGATATTCAAAATAAGCTTAATGCCATTTAGGATTTTAATAAGCACTGCTTTTTACGTATAATCCACCCTTTAATTATTTTACTTTCTTGAAAGAAGTCAAAGGTAATTGTTTACACAAATTGTATAGTTTCTTATAAACAACTGTTATTAGTCTCAGTCTTGATAATTGTTGAATATAACTGAAAATGTCATAAGGGTTTTATGAAAGTTATGTCATTTTGTTGAACTTTCGCTCTATACAAAGAAAATGAAGTGGCAGCGACCTGAAACGAAAGAAAGCTAAAAAATTATTTTCAAACTATATGTACCAAGGGACGTTTGAACCTATGTGCTGCTTCATTGGCTTCGAGTGAAGACCTTAGATTTCATTACACTTAGTGACTTTCGTACGCTGTCAGGTTTCGATATTACAGACACAAATCCATATATTGTAAATAAAAAATTCTCTCATCTTTTTTTTCCCTTTGTTATGGTCGGCATGGAGTATAACAGCCGTTTGTAAAAGGTAAGGATGTAACAGTCTATGCTCGGTCCAATTAATAATGCTTTCCGATTTGCAATTGAATAAAGGAAACAAAAACAATGTAATTTATCAATGTTATTTATCAATCCATTTAACAAACCTTTCAATTTTAACTTTTTTCAAAGCTAATAAAATTAATCAATCAATCTAATCGACGTCAAACACATTGATATATAAAGAAAAAGCCATCCACATTCATCTGGTATCGTAATGGCAACGTAATTGTAACACAATGACAATTTATTAAATGTTTTAGCATTAAGATAATATTTTTGAAACAAAAAAATCACGAAACTGCAAAAAGTACACAGCGGATGAAACACATACAGAACCCAGGAGACACCACAGAGAACACTGAATAACAGAGTGCATAGAAGAAATCGCAAAGAATATACAAAAGAATTTCAATGCAGTTGTTACACAGTGATAAATTATTGAATCAAATCCTAGATAATTTTATATTAAAATTATCAAAACAAACATACTTATCTATGTACAAATTACAATGCCGAAGAAAAGTAAAGATCTTGAAACTGACACGAGAACTTCCACCAGGGAAGCGAGGCCGAGTGCTCCGGAAAGGTAAGCACCTCCTATTTAGCTAGCTACACCCGCTACGTCTGTAATCATATATGAGGGAAAGGAACATGAAACTATGGGACGTCAAATATATCCAGGCCAATCCTATACACATACACATCATACTTTTCAACAATACCGATGACGGCCATAAAACTTTTTAAGGACCCTGATAAACCTAGGCTTGCAATATCTTTGAGTCAACAATTTATTTGTAAGGAGCTTGCTTCGTTTTATAAAGTTCTCGTAGTTGGAACAAGCTCAATCATGGCATATTTATTGTGAAACTAATACACCGTGACCAAGCATATTGCTGCATAGAAAAGGAAAGTTGACAATAGAAAATCTAAGGTCATCACGTTTCTCGTAAGTTGCAAATGTAGCCTTTGTGGGCGTCATAATTGAAGTATTAGTCTAAAATTGAAGCAAAACTTAAGGAATCAGACGTATATTTCTCTTTAAGTTCGCAAGGATAAATGGATTCAAATAATTTCCAAATTCATGAGTGTTAGAATACATAATGTCATCTATATAATTGTGGTGGAGTTGAATGATTTTGCGACAGTTTTCTCTCTAGATTTAACAACGTTCTGTATACAATGTATACATTTTGTTCATATTAAGAAAGAAACAAATCAGCTAGCAAAGACGCACAGTTTATGCCTATTTATATACCGATTGTTTGCTACAAAATTATATTACAAAACATAACAAATGTCTATTAAAAACTCCAACATTTTGTTGATAGTATCTTCAGTATATTTTTGTTTGGAATCCGTATAATGCTTGACAAAAAAAACCAAAAAAAAAAAACAAGAATCTCTGTTCAGCACTGTTTTTGTATCTTTGCTTACTTTATGTAAAAGAATGACAAATTAATAGTTTGTTAAGGACGTTCTAATTTTTTAAAATAAAAATACCATGAAAGAAACTAGAAAGTTACACAGAATCCAAAAGTGTTCTTAATAACAGAATGCATAGAGGAACCACAAAGAATTTGAAAAGAAGCCTTTCCGTGCATACAGAAGAAAACAGAGTACACCGAAGAAACAAAAGGAAAAAAGGGAACACAGAAAATACAATGGCGAGAAAATTATAGAATGTAATTACGTGTTATACTACTGTTACTTTAACAACACTAGACGGCTGATTCGGAATACAATTCTTCATCTTATGAAACAGAATAACAAGCTAATATTCTTTGTTTTTTGTGATATTACAATTACAAATTTAGAAATTTAGACAGTTTCATCCTATATTATTGATCTGAAATTAAGGCAAATATATTTTGTAGAAGAAATAATGCTTGCTATTAGTAATTTTTGTATTTTTAATTAAGATACCAAACAGTTTTAAATAGCATTACATGTTTGATTTCAGTAACATTTAATGTCAAACACAGGAAATAAAAGATATTAAACCCTTCCCTAACATAATGTTTTGGCATTAACATGGGATTTTTATATTAAAAAGTTTAAGGTTTTCTGTTTTGTAACATAAATGTCATTTATAAATCATCAATCCCATCCACTCCCTGAGATGAAGGGTGACTGGATGGCAAGGAGTGAACAGCGAACGAATAAACATATTGACTCAGGGGTAATTAAATTATCTCGATTAAGTCATGTAATGTTGTTTTGACCTTATATTATTGCACACATTTCATCAGGTTCTCATTGATGTCATGCTCTCTCTCTCTCTCTCTCTCTCTCTCTCTCTCTCTCTCTCTCTCTCTATATATATATATAT
This sequence comes from Anadara kagoshimensis, assembly GCA_021292105.1. Taxonomy (NCBI): domain Eukaryota; kingdom Metazoa; phylum Mollusca; class Bivalvia; order Arcoida; family Arcidae; genus Anadara; species Anadara kagoshimensis. Next base: position 40,818,606 of record CM037871.1, read on the forward strand.
ATATATATATATATATATATACTATGTTCCTTTGTGGTCTTTTATCGGTATACCAGTCACACTGTCGGCATTAGATTATGGAAGTTTATTACATGCTTGCTGCCAACTACTCGATTTTAAAAAACAAAACATTAAACGTAGGTTTGTAGATCATATTCATCCACATAAACTGCTCATAAATTTCCCTGACATGGAATTTTTTTTTGTCATGAAATTGCCGTTATTACTTTTATTGTTCTATATAACAGCTAGAGGGCCTCATTTTAAAGGTTGAAATGTCTTTCTTTATATGCAATACGAAATATCTTAATATACACATGTACTCCAAAAATCTTATGTTCTATGAATTTAAATCTCAATAATGGGAAGTTTATTAGTTAGCGTTTACATGACAAATATCAACCTTTTTTTTTTTTTTTGTATTCATGATTTATGACAATAGGATATACAAATGCATTGAAAATTGTGAATATCTGATACCTTAAACAGCATTTTATATGTTTTAGCTCATCTGAACAAAGCAAGCTTACAGTGTGTATTGGAATATGCGTGCGTGTTTTTATTTCTCTAAAACTGGACACATTGAATTAGAGCGGTAAACTCCAATGTGTTCGTAGTGTTCCCTTGACTGCCAGAATTAGGTCATGGTGACTTAGATGTAGAAAATATAAGCTTTAAATTGCTATATTTTGACTGGTTGTCAGAGATTTTATTATGGGGCTTTAAAGTTTTGATTATTTTATGAATTTATGCCAAGGTCAAATGCCAAAGTAATGGCTTAGTTCTTGGCCTTGTGGTCTGAAGCGCACGCATACGGTTGAATACTCCTCTTACAACAACAAGCTTCCATTCCCATGTAGCGCTTATCCTAGTACGAAAAAGTTCGTTTGCAAAAGGTTAATGGTTTACTCCGGTTTCCTCCATCATTCATAAACACCTCGATATAAGTAAGAGTAATGGCGTAAAAATGACATCAATCAAGTTTTATATCAATTTAAAAAACTTTCAAACTAGGAGTTTTGTTGATTTCTTCGCTTTTCAAGGCACATGTAATAACATATACATCCTTGATGGATTCACAACTAAAACTACCGTATAACTGGAAATTTTTGCGGTGTTAATTTTTCGCGATTTTATGAAAATATACGTATGTAAAAAATTTCGCGTTTTTAATTTTCGCGATTGAATGACTAAATATAATACAGTCGTTATCTCGAAATCGGATAAGTCGAAAATTCGGATATCTCGAAGCTTTTTATTTGGTCCAAAACTAGTCGCTATATATTACAACTTAAAATACTCCGTTTAAGTCGAATTCTGATAAATGTGTTCTAGATAAAAAGCATGACACACAATGTATTATTATTTTTGAACCAACTATAGTTTAAATGTACTCTAGTATAACTTTGATGTTTAAATGTATTTTCTTATAATAAAATGTTGCATGTACTGTACTTTACGATAATTTTCCTTCTCGTGATCTTATTTTAAATGAAATACGTAGAGTAAATGATTAAATTATGTTTGATGTTGTTGTGATTCTAAGATGTAATGTAAAGAAAAAACGACAAAGAAACGTTTGAAAAAAAAAATTTAATCGACATTTTACTAAGATTTAGTTTATATAAACAAAGGTTGTGTTCCTAGATACGTGCAATCTACATAACGGTTGATATTTGATATGTTTTTCTTTTGTGGTGTTTCTTTGGCATATAGAAATCTTTAATCCAGTATTTATACAATCGTACATACAGTACTACTTATTTAATTGTATCAAGTTCAAAAGGACTGAAAAAATAAAAAAAGTTGTCCTGCCTTTATCTGTATTGATATTGATGAGATCTTGAGTAGAGCAAAACTACTTGCACCACACAATACCTAATTCCACTTTGTTATTATGTCCAGTGACTCAAAATTTAAAATACTATTATCAGTAGACTAAATGTGCGTATGTATTACTCTCTCTCTATCTCAAATTTCGACCAGGGAAGTGAGACCGGGTGCTCGGGAATGGTAAGCACCTGTTTAGCTAGCTACACCCGCCGCGTGTGTAATTAAAATTGTGTGAAAGTAACATGGAACTATGGCACGTCAAATATACCGAGGGCAATCCTGGACACAGGGAAATCAAACTTATCAACAATACTGTAATGGCGACCATAAAACTTTAAGAAGGACTTCATAAACCTAAGCTTGCAATATCTCTGATTCAACAATTTATTTGCAAGCATCTTGCTTCGTTGTACAAAGTCCCCGTAGTAGGAACAAACTCTACCATAGCGTATTTATTAGGAAAGCAATACATCATAAGCAGGAGAAGCAGGTATAGTGCTGCATAGAAAAGGAAAGTTGACAATATAGCAATTGAGAAGTCATCACGTTTGTCATAAAGTTTCAAATGTAGCCTTTTGTGGGCCTCATAATTCAGGCATAAGCAGAACTTGAGGAATCATTCGTATCTTTTATTTCAAGCTTAATAGGATAGATGACATTCACATAGTCTCCAAATTTAGGATTGTTAAGAGACAGGACGTCGTGTGTGTGTGTGTGTATGTGTGTGTGGAATAATATTGATGTTTGACCAACAGATTAGGAGACACGTCTCCAATTTTCTATATCAAATTTTTGTAAGGAACTTATATACAAACTGTTTTAATCTGTAAGCTGGTATACAAGAATTATATAATGAACGGAAAAAATCGAGACATTTAAAATACCATCTCCAATTAAAAAAATAACACGAAAAAAACCACCTGTACATGTCTTTAAACCTATACTAAAACATCATGGAGTAAAATTTAACAATGACATTTTTGAATTATATGCAAAATAAACAAAAGTTTGATATTTCATTTTGAATTTAGCGATATGTTATTGTTATTAACACATTTTTCTGATTTCTTGACGACAATCAATTTTTTCTCAGGATTGCCAAACATATTTTGACAATCTTTAAAACTTGGACGATTTTTGAGTACAGAGAATTACTGTGTCTGTGTAATATGTCATTACTGGTTCGGTATTAGCTCAATTACAGAATCTAACAATCTTTAATGAGGAAGTTTTATGTTTCAGATTTATGTCTAACGTTCAGATATTGATCCTGTTGCTATTATGTAACGATAATGGAATGAACTTACAAATAATCATGACTACAATAAGAGCTCTATGCACTTTAGCATGAACAGACACTATGCTATTATTAATTAACATAGACATGCTTTTAAAGTGTCTCCGGATTATTATTGCTCTTTGTTAATTAGCTTTGTTAGAGGTGATTTTCATAACATGGTTCATAAATACTAAAACTTTTACTTTTCGTTGAATCAATGCATTTTTAATTTGTAATAGGAAAATGATGGAAAATCCCATAAATAAAATCGGTAAGCTTTCGCAGTACCAAAAATATTTCGGAAATTTCCAGGTTTAATCTCGTCGGATTTATGATTACCGTTTGTTATACAAATATTTGTACAGTATATTAAGTAGAATTTTATTCAGTAAGGAAGAATTCTTAATAAATATAGTTTATTTTTTTAGCTATCTAGCAAGGCTGTAAAATTAATATGTTTCGTAAGCAAAAAATCAGCGTAAATGACCTTGTATAAATCATATTAGGTCACCTCCAACCTGTAACAAATTATTTTTTGCAAACAATATGTCGCTGTTCCTTTTTGCAACTGTTTTTTTTTTTTTTTTTCTATATATTGTAATTTGAAAATGTTAGCAACATTGAGTCAAAAGTTATATAGGACCACTGCGGTAGCTCAGTTGGTAGAGTGGTCGCTCCGTAAGTGGGAGGTCGCGGGTTCGATCCCCAGCCAGGTCTGACCCAAGACTTGAAAGTGGGAAGTGACTGTTCTTTTGCCAAGCAATCAGCATTACTAAATGAAAGTCATGGTTCTTTCGGATGGGAACTTAAAATAAACGAGGTCCCGTGTCACGGAGGGCTTGGCACGCTAAAGAACTGTGCCATCACCGCAACGAACACGCAAAATTTCTGCACCTTCGACTATAGCTGGCGACGTCTCGATATAAGTGAAATATTCTTGACTGGGACGTTAAACCCAATTACTTAACTCTCAACTCAAAAGTTACATAATTCTTCAAGGAACTGGTTAAGCTGTTTTAGAGATAACGACATATGATGTAGTTTGTTCACTTTGCGGTCAGTCCCAGGTCATGGTCTTTTCTTTCAATGTATCAAATTAGCTCTCTAGGATTACACTAATACTCCAGACTTTGAAAACCAACTCTTATTAACATATTATGGGAAATATAGAAACAGATTCAACAGCTTGGCATACATCCATAAGTACTTGGTCTATTTATTTGGATTTTGTATCAGTGTATATTTACATATGACTATATCTGATCAATATATTTGTTCTAATTCAATTAATGTGTTGCTACACTATTATACATCTGTTACTGTGTGGTTGCTTTTATTCAACTGGGAAATTAATTTCGCTATATTCGCGGTTTGACTTTATATCGCCAAATTAAATACCAAGTGAATATTTTTATGTAGCATTCACTAAAAGTAGACTGAGATAATCCATACAAAAAATTGTAAAACACTGGCCACTGCATCTCGAAATTTTATACCCGTGAATACCTTCCAGTGTCTGAACCGCGAAATTCTATCCTCGCAGAATTAAACAACTATACAATATTTACAGGGCCCATGTGTCATATCATGATATTTGATTGATATACAAATGCTATAAAAATATATAAAAGCCTCATACACGCATTGTATTGTAAACACAAGGGAGTTCCTATATAAACATAGTTTGTTTATATCTGCTCAAACGGATTTTCTAGAATATCCTTACAAAGACCAAATACGCCATTACTAAATTAATTTAGAACATAAAACCGTTTTACGCCACAGTATGCTGACTTTTTTCATAACTTCAAATGTAATTTTTCCACGTGAAATAGACATGTTTTCACACGAATAAATACTTAAGAAATACGCCAGTCAGTTATTTTTATGGTGTCATATATATCATGGCACAGCAAATTAGTTTTTATGTTTGTGGTTGTTTTATTTATATGTTTAAGTAAATATCAGTATCTTCGATTATATTGTAACACGAAACAATTCACACTTCAAAGCTATCTTAAACTGTTTAGCCAATTAGTTTTAGCATTGTAAGTTTGTCGTAACGAATATAAAATTAAATAGTTTTCACAGAACATTTACCAAATTAGTCTGTCATACTCCTTTATTGTACATGTAAATCCCTGGATTTTACTTTATCTTATTTAAATGTAAAAATGAAATATTATCTGAAAAGTGATTTGTCTGAAGACTGTAACAATAAACTTCACTAATCAAAAACCTTATACGTAGAGAAGGATAATAACAGTCAAGCCTGTGTATGAAGGCCACCTAATGGAACCAGTTAAAGTGTCTCTATGTGCACAGGTATTATATACAGGTGCAAATAACATGAATAAAGAGCAACTGGGATAAAATCTAATGGCCTTTAAAAACAGGTGGCCCTTATAAAGAGGTGGTCTTTAACACATATTAACTGAGCCATTATCCCGACACTTTTGATTACTAAAATACTTGATTAATTTTGTTTAACACATCCAGTGTTTACGTCTTACTTCATCTTGGAAGATCGTGCGGTTTATAGTACTAACGTGTTCTGTTAAGTTTCTTAGTTTAAGGACATTAAGTGACGTTATGTCATAAACGTGATATCCTGGTACAAGAACAACCACCGTGATTAAAAAACCGTGTAAGATTAAAAACTGAACAATATATCATAATTTTTTTTATTAATTACTTATTATACCAGTTTAAATTTTACAGACCAGACGGTCGTTTCGAATACAATTCCTCATTAGTAGTGCTTCGACTTGCGAAACTATGAACAACGTCAAGTTAACTTAGCAGGGCCTTAGTACAAAGCTATGCGCATACACTACATTCATACACCTAATGTCTGCTACCCCAAGGGCGTTGCTAGTTTCTATAAAATGCTAAGTGCTAGTGTACTTTCTGTTTTACGGTAAGTGAAAGTTTAAAAACATGTATAACTATAATTTTTCTTTGCTATTAAACTTAATTGACTTACATTCGTGTTTATCTTGCAAAATAAGGGGCGTACAGTTAGTTAATATAAAAAACAAATTCATAGTTACCAACTCGACTAAATATAATTAAAAGTAGCGACAACTTTTTGGTTCTCTTTAATATCAAACATTTACAGAATGTGTCAATAACAATATTTCAATATTACTTTCCCAAAGAAACACCTGACTCTCAAAAGAACGTACGGTTATTCCCCTGGTATCTAATGTTATTGTTGCCATGGAGTTTGATATACATTACTTATCTTTAAAGCCATGTGTTTCTGGCATTCCGTTATTTTCGAATAGAAACGTTAATTTGGTAAACGTCATTCATGATAACAAAACATATATGATTAATTATTGTACACTCCGAACAAACTAATTCCCAATGGCAGTTTTTCATTTTTAAGTATAATGGCGTTCATTCAGAAGTAACACCACATGTTAATTAATTTTTAATCCTGTTTATGACCTATTTGAAAACACGTTATAGCGCCATTTTACAGCCATGGGTATTTATTATTCGGACTTGCGTGTTATTAAAGATAAATGATCCCCCCTGGTAGATTTAAATTAGAATTAGTGCTCAAGACCTTCTATGGATATACATTACCTTCTATAAAAACATGTAACCAAGAGTGTGCTAATGGGTTTTAAATTGGCATATACCAAGACATGATCGTGTTAATTATAAATCCCAAAGGCAACTTAGTTATGTTTGCCTGTCAAATTCTGTTCGTACTATTAAAATAAAAGAATTTGCAACTGAAACACCTGGCAACTGCCAGCGCAACCATGAAAGCTGGAAAATAAAGATTAATAACAGAAACGTCGCTATCCTAAAAAACAGAAACGATTGGTATATGCTCGAAATACCTATGTTATTTGGCTAGCGTCAGATGATGGTAGATCATAACTATGTTGATCCTCATATTGGTAGTCCAACTAATATTTTTTAATTTTCTTGCATTTTAAATTACGCGCTTAAGCATTGGACATCAAACGATCAATTCGTACATACATGGTAGTTTGTTTGTAACTGTTTTCTAATACAGTCAAACCTGCCTTAAAGGCCACCTCTATATAAGGGCCACCTGCTTATAAAGGCCAGTAAAATATATCCCAATTGTTCTTTATTCATATTATTTGAACCTGTATATAAATGCCAGCTGCCCATAAAGGCCACTTTTGCTGGTTCCCTTTGATGGCCTTTATAGACAGGTTTGACTGTTTATAATTGCGATGAAACGATAATTAAGTGTAATGCCCTACCCACAAAACCTGATAATATAAGTTATAAACCTGAAGTGCTAACAGAAAAGTGAGACCTTATGCACCAAAAGGGAAAGTAACTCCTGTTTAGCTAGCTACACCCGCAAGAAATGAAACACTTCTTACGAAAAATAAAGCTAAAATCCATATTATACCAGCTTTAAAAGAAATTCCCATGAACGACCGCCATTAGAATCACGTCATGTACGCAAAGTGTTAAAAAAGAAAGTATAAGAGATTATTTGCTACGTTGCTGAATTTCCCTGAAGAATACCAGAGTCTTAAGAACAAACGTTCTTACAAAAGCTGCAAAATGCACTCAAGAAAGCTATAATTAAGATAAAACTTTGAGCTCATCTGTTCATTCGAATATTACCACATATTGTAATGTGATTATTGATATTTTTGTCAACGTAAAAATACCAAACCATTCATCTCTCTCCTCGATTTATATAAAAAACTAGGCCGATTTCGATGAGAGGTATTAAGGTTTGCGATGTTAATTTTATTTTATCTTAACCAATGCAACCATTTTTTATACTTTTTACATAAGATTCAGTACGTTTTCCTATTGGCATAATTCAAAAAATCTAAAAATAAAATAATTGTCAGTATGAAATATTAATTAATACTTTAAATCACGGCTTTATTTTATAATGAAGCTTTTTGGTATTTCCGTATGTCAATTTATTATGTAGTTTATTTGCTGCCTTGCACTTTTATCTTGCAGGAAAACACTTGAAGCCTAAGAAGCGATGTCTAAATTCATGAAATTCATATTACTATCGACGTTGCAAAATGGCATTAATTAGAGACTATTTAACACACTTCGAATCGACCCGATGACCTTCAGGTTGATAGAGTGCTATGGGTACGATATGAATACGTTCCATATAACATAACCTTTTACAGCATGTTTCAATGTCATGATTGAACTGCGATAAGAATAAATATGAAAAGATTGGATATCCGAATAGGAGTCGTCATACGACAAAGCCAATCTCAGTGTATTTATCAAATATTTCAGATTGCAGTGTGTTCATTTCAAATATGTTTTAAGAGTATTAAGATGTTGGTTGTTTTATCTTGCAAACTCTAAAATAGACAAACTTGTAACGGGTTTTAGGGATTTTACCGATAATATGTATTAACAATATAACAACATAAAGACATACTCTTCATTTAGTTCGTCAGCTAGAAACATTCTGTTAACCTTTGGTCGGTTTTGACAATTGTTAAGTCATTCTGATATATTTACATGAAGTTATGTTGGTAGGAATACAAATTATCTAAAGTATAAACAGAAATGAATTACACTCAGTTATTTGTCTCTAAAAAATTTATTACTGAAAATATTTTATTTTTTCTTAATAAAATATATTTATAATCAACCGGCCTAATATGCGCTTTAGGCTTCCATAATGTATAGTTTGCTATAATCCAGCTTTACTGAGAAAAAATTCACAATTTCTGCAATGATGAAAAATTAACAAAGTCTATTTACTCCGCCTTTTTCCCATGTAAGGCATAATGATAGTTCATGGCCTTTTTTCATCATATAACAAGTTTATTATGCAAGGAAGACTAATCAACCATGTGCTCTGTCCTGTATTAAGGCCAAACCAAATCAAGTTCTGTCTAATGTTATTTTACCATAATGCATTCTAAAGAAATTTCCGCTATGATTCAAATGGGAAAATGCTTATATGAGCAAGTAGAGGGAAGTGAGGTATGTATCTGGAATTCATTTTTTTAATTCTCAGAAATATACAGATATGTACATCTCAACCTAATATTACCTTTTTACCCGTAGCTTAATTAAGCAATGGATTAAAAACAATTAGTGATACGCTTATGCTTTTGTAAACAGTTAAAAATAAACATGTATAAATTGCATTCACTTCAAATGCAAGTCATTTTGCAATTTACTTGACAGTTGTTGGATCTATGTTACTCTCTCCATAACCTTATACACAGGTATTTATTTTCCTTTGGCCTCATTTTGGTGTCATCAAGCTGTTGTCCAGTCTATAAGTCAATCACCTGTGACACCTTTTAAACTTTGAATGAAACTCATAGTAAAAAGGGTTGGGTTTGTCATAAGAGGTGGAGTCAAAAACTTAGATTTTTCAGCTTGAACATTTTTGTTGGCTTCATTATAAGCGATGAAACATTTTTTTCGGTTTTGTCGACAATAAGCTAAAACTATTTCATTACAGTGATACAGGTGAAATCTGATTTTATGCGGCCTAAATTTTTTTGTGCAAATATAGATCATATTTTCAAAAAATGAAATGCTAATTAGCACACTTAATATTATGTTGCTTTTGGGAAATCATTAATGTCAAACTAATCATTATACGAAATTGATGGAACGGAATCTTAAATAAATTGTAGAATATAAAATATAATTTCATAATCCATTTTACATTCAAAATATTGATTGAGTTGCTTTCTCTTACATAATCCGTTGATTACTTTACCCCAAAGGTAACTTTCGATTTGTAAGCAGAGCAACAAGGAGAATGGTTTACTGCGTAATTGTATTGACTGATTATAAGTTATATTGACTGGTTATAAATTTTATTGACTGATTATACAGATTTTATTGTCAAAATGTCTATTCATTTAGGTATGGCCAGGTTCAACCTTGATTCATACATGTTGATAAGTTTGATGTCCCTGTGTACAGGATTGCTCTGGATATATTTGACGTCCCATAGTTCCATGTTCCTTTCACACAATTTTGATTACACACGTGGCGGGTGTAGCTAGCTAAACGAGAGATGCTTACCCTTCCGGAGCACCCGGCTCACTTAGATGGTTGAAGTTCACGTGTCTTATCTGACTTGTCATTATGAATAATGAATAGATAAGATAGTGTACCATTCGGCAATAAATAAATAAATCAGTGTACAATAAAACATGAATAAATATTAGTAGTGTACTGTTAAGCAAGGTGTTATTTAGTAACGCTTAGTGAGTTCAATATATCTTTCAACAGTTAAAAAAATCATTATTTTGAGCGTCGGAAATTAAATATGCGTCACCATATAATAATAAATCATAGAAGTATTATAAGCTTTTCAAGTTTAGAAATTGTGTTTTACGAATAATGTATTTTGGGCAGTTCAGGCGTGAGTTTTCGTAGGTTAAGATTTTTATCGCAAACGTAAGTTAAGAATAAACTCCATTTCACAAAACGTCGTATCTTAAGTTTGAACTTACGAAATTTGTAAGTCTAAAATTTGTTCGTAACTTACGAATCTTAGTAAAACTCACGCCAGCAAAACTTGAAAAGTAGACTCTACTTCTCCACATGAACACTGCGAACTGCAAATTACATTTTTTATGATTCTTAGCCTAGCGGGTGGAATTTGACCTTTGCGTGACCCTGAACAATAAAAAGAAGGGACCTTAGAAGTCACGTCAATAGATTGTTTAAAACCATAGAGAACCATTTCTTACATCTTGACGAAAGTACATTTACTCTATTCAACTCCTTAAAAAGATACCTTGGGTATTTCCATAATTTCCGTTCATCCAAGATAATATGTATATTATAGCCGTGAACAATTCATGAACTGGGACTTCTTAACTATCGCTGGTGTAATATTCGATAAAAAAACACCTCATTCCTGTTGTTGTCATGCTGCTATTTGGCATGAAAAAATGCCATACAATAAAATCACCCCAGAATGTGATTGAATACACAAGGTATATCGGAAGTTTATAACGGAATTGTGTAAGGATTACGTGTAAAGTCGATTTCATCTTGTTACTTCATTGACTGATTACTTCGACTCGGATGTAAACTACATCACTCAAACGTTACATAATAACACTCTTATATTATAAATGGGTAACTTCGATTTTTTCTTCCTTCGAAATACGTCTATCCTAACATCATTAACTGAAGGTTTTTTATGCTTCGGTGGATTTCCCAATTGGAATGAAGTAATAACAGACGACATTCCAATCGAATTGTAAACACGCAAATGTCACACGAAACCGCGGGAAGTCATTTCTAACGATAGCTGGTTAATGTGATGTTTTCTCAGCAAATCGGATATCCCAAATAAACACATCGTATATATAGGCAAACGACACTGACCTGTTCGTTTGACCTTAAATTTATATACTTACTGTAGACGAGTACTTTTATGTTTAAGATTCACCAGCACATACTGGGGAACACTGCTATTTTAAGCCGTACTGCGTATGTACTAAGAATCTCAACACTACCCATATATTTAGTTGACCCGCCTATACCAATATTCCTAACAAAAGTTCAAGCGAACAGGTCAAAGTCTTTTGCCTATACGTATAACGTAGCTATTGTATTATATCACACACATTATGACGTACAAATTTACACTGTTAATTCTACACAATTAAAAAAACCTTAATGATTTATTCAACCAATAGAGGAAAAAAACTTAATGATTGATGCAACCAATAGAAGAAAAAACTTAATGATTGATTTAATCAATAGAAGGAGTAATGTAGCATTTGATAGTGTATCTTGTTAAGGTATAACGCTAGTTCGATTAAGATATTTCTCTGTTAACATCTTACATCTATTGTCCTTATAGTAATTGCATTGCATTGTACAATAAGCAGGTAACAGCTACCGAGATTGATAAATTGGATGAATTGGTTTTTACGCCCTATTCAAGAATATCTCACTTTCATCTAGATGTCAACAGCTATAGGTGAATTTTTACGACGTCACAATCAATAACTAAAAAATATTCCGACCGTAAATGGAACAACATGCAGAGTGTTGTTTGCTTGTTTAAAAGTACACACAGTGTCTCTAAAATCATTCCAAATATCCCTGCATCCAGGCAATTTACAAGGATGCCTTTAACATGTCTTGCCTGTCGTGACAGGGGGGGGGGGGGGGCTACAGTTTTTAAGGTCTCTTCCGAAAGACTCAATACTCAATATCTACAGAGAATAATCATACCATACCTCTTATCTTAACTCTGATCATACTTATAGTATATGATCAGTACTTACTATAGTTACCGACCTACGTCGCAAAAAATTAGACAGATTTAAAATGGCAGTCCCTACATTGATTGAATGGAACTTTACTTCCTTAATGTTTCACTTATATCGAAACTTCACCAGCTGTAGGTAAAGTATTAGAAATTTAAACTCTCGCAGTGCGCGCAGGACAATTTGGAGGGAACGTTTTTTAATGTGCCACGGTTTTAACGTTTCGTCCAAAAGAACTCAACGTGTTTCAGAATTATGTTCCTTTGGGAGCAGAAGTTATAAAAATGTCTGTTTCGTCGTACATATACAGAACTAGTTTAAGAACAGAATTATTCGTCCCTAACAAAACTATAACTAATCACAAATTGCTGTATTAATATTTATAATTATATATTACACTGTACTTGTTCTACCTACTGTATCTTCCATAAGTCATTAACCTTCACGGCATAAGCAAAGCCATGGTGAGAAAATACAAATAGCTCTGTGTGCCGTCTATAATAACATAACGTCATTGAGAGATAATTAATTCCAACAAATATAACACCAAAGGGCCTGACGAATAAGAATGATGCAAAGACGAATTAAATGTAAACGTTCGCATTATTATAATGACTTTATCAAATAAAAATTGCCATAATTTCAGAAATATAACATTGAGTATAATTTCATCAGTTGACCCCTTGTACGTTTTCTTCAGATACATCCTTTGAGAATGCTAAAACTAGCAAAGGAGAATTACATTATTTATATGTAAATTTAAATTTAACCGCTAACTATTGCAACTTTATTTTTCTTTCAAAAGTAAATGTCATTTTTCCAGTAATATAAATTCAGTTTACATTTACAGGTCAATTTAATTCGAAAGTGTGGATGTACCCTCAATGTAACCACGAGTTTGTAAAACGGTAGTTTTGACGGTCTTATAGTACTTTCTGTTTTGTGAACCGATATTTGTCAAACGAATAGCTTTATATAATATATAGAATGTGTATCGAATGGCATTACTGATAAAAGGTTGACTTTCAGATCAATTGGTTCAAGTGGAAAAACAGATGAAATATTTATAAAAAAAACATTTAAAAAAAATATTGACTACATGAATAGAAAATAGAATTGTTTAATAGTATCTCATCTGACGTAGAAAGAATGTTATGTATGCTTTTTGAAATTATCCTTTGTTCCCCATCTTTGAAAACATCAAAGGACAACAGCTTTTGTGTCTGAATCAACAAAGGGCGATAACTTTGTCTTTTATATTTTTTTATTGCGTCAATTTGATCTAGTAGTATGTCACAGTGATTGACTATGAAACAGATGATTGATAAAACATGTTAAAAATTTTTTATAGTTGACACTCTTGCAAGGCAAAGGTACATTTATTTGGGCCTCTAAGCGACCTTTGTTCGTATTTTCCTTAGACTAGTAACTAGCATATTCTTCATGATTCAATAAATATCTAATACGTCATTAAAAAAATATAAAATTCTGTATATTTTTAAGCTTTTCAGTTGTTCTTGTTTTCATATTCTTCAAAGATAATATTTATGAATGCCACAGCAAACAAAGGAGAATTGAATTTTTTATATGCCAATTATTATTTAAACATTAAACTTTCAATAAATAGCACATGTGTCATTATTCCGAAAATATAAAATTCTGATGAAGCCTATCAGTTGTTCCCGTTTTTTTGGTATTTTTTGCTGAAATTCAAAGAATTAACCAGCATAATTGAATCTCACACTGGTAAAAACGTAAATGGTAAATCTCAATAATGTGAGCCGTCACTTACAAGATACTTCATGACTTGGCCCCATCTGTCAGTAGGTTAGTAACAAGGCAATGGTAAGTATAATTACACAAGGAACGGGAAATTGACAAGATATGCCAACATTGACTTCACTATTAATACGGAAATGAACGACGAGGATAACATTGTTAAATACATCGTTTGAGCATTATGAACTGATAAAAACATTGTTGTGCTCTGCCCTGATAAAGCATGGATTTCAATAGTATATCCCATGGGTTGACGTCAATTTCATTGATCCTTGTCCAGTTGTAATATAGAAAATCTGGTATCTAGTTTTATATCCAACCGTTGCTACATAGATATATATTTTTTTTACCAAATTACAAGCTGATTGTAAGGTATACTTTAAATGTTTTAAATTGTATGCAATATAAATTTACATATTGGCTGTAAAATATGCTTGTATGTGAGTGTTTGTGATAAAATTATCCATGTATGTATATGATATATTATTATGAAAACTCTTAACAATAACCATGAATCATGATTTTCAGAAGTGTTGAACAAATTAAAGATAAGTCGTTTGTAGTTATTTGATTAATTTCATGACTAATCTTTGTTTAACTGTATACCGGGGTATCATACACTGAAATATTCTAAAGATCACATATCATATTACGTTAGGGAATAAATATATATATATATATATATATATATATATATATATATATATATATATATATATATATATATTCCCTAACGTAATATGATATGTTAAATGTTAAATGTTATTATGACAATTTAGTAAGATAAGGACTTTCGTGATATCAGAACAGTTAGAGAGGAAAAAAGAGAGGTAGAGTTTGTGAAATCCTATCGAATAAGAGAAAAAATATCAACTATAACAATTACTGTAGAATCGCTAGTTTTCGCTGTGTCCTAAATGATGTTTTTTGTGAACACCCTAAACTACGAAATTACATCTCAACTAAAAAGCATATATAGTCCAACCTGCCACCTCTATAAAAAGGTCACCTGCTTATAAAGGCCAGTAGAAATGTATCCCAATTGTTCTTTATACATATTATTTGAACCTGTATATAAAGGCCACCTGTCAATAAAGGTCACTTTTACTGGTTTCATTGAGTGACCTTTATAGACAGGTTTGACTGTAATACAAACTGTCTTTACTGTTAACCACACACCACGAATTTATCAACCCACGATTTTTTTAGAACAACGACAATTGGACACGACGAATAAACTTGTTAACATAGTATGTTTCATAAGTGATGTTAAGAAGCGTTTGTTGTATATTGTGCTATTTTGTTGCCTTTCAATAAAAGTATTTTGATTATGTTCGCAAGTATAGGAGAGTTATGGAAAACCAATCTTTATACATACTAAATAATATCATTCAAACATTGTACATTAAAAAACTTTGAAGCACTCTCTGTCTCTTGTCTCTTAATAAATTGTTACACAGGGATAACTTTTTTGGCATTTGAATATTACAAAAGCAGATGGGATTGTTCAAGATGGCATTGAGGTTCTATTTTGTCAGCAAATGTTCAGAGTTAAGAGATACAACGATACCAAAATTTGTACAACATGTACCAACTTACCTGGGGAAGTGCAGCAACTATACTTAAAATCCATGCAATAGTAAGCATTATCTTTCCCCTTCTATCTGCGTCATGTAAACTCATTGGATGGACAATTGAAAAGTATCTGTCTAAACTTATTGTCACTAAAACGAACGAAGATAGATAAAATCCTAAGGCTCTAAAGAACATCAAAATTCTACATGCTGCATCCCCTGCCTGCCAGGACACCGTTATGTGCCAAGCAGTTTCAAGAGGCAACATTATGAAGGCAACAATCAGATCCGCAATTGATAAATGCATAATGAACAAATTTACTCTTGATTTTATCCTTCTTGTCCGAAATAAAGTTATCAACACCATCAAATTACCCGATGCAGCAACAACAAAAAGGCAACAGTAGGCAATAACGGATAACACACTGTCATCATTGAAAGTCATTTCACGTGGCAGTACTTCTGTTCCACTCCCATTCTGAAAAAAGGACGAATTTGAATTTGAGAGATCCGGCATAAGTCTTGGATTCCAGTCCGTTCTGTTTGAAATATAAACAGTTCTATAAGGCACTCTATCCGTATCACAGTTGTGTGTTGAATTGAAGCGTACAGAGATCGAACTCGGAAAACTTTCCTGTTCTGCCATTTTTAAACAAACTTTCATTCATAAATGAAAATAATTAATGTAATAATATCTTTTCTTTATAAAACTGAAACAAACACTTTAAAGTATCCAATCATAAATAAAATAAGTGTTAATGTAATATTCTCTTTTCTTAATAAAACTGAAACAAACACTTTAAATAATCCAATCAGTAAACCAATTTTTCCAAACCATTTTTACACATGCGAATGTATGTAAACTTTTCAACGTGACTTTAATTTCCGTCCAATGTAACCGGTAAAATTTTATAATTATTTTCAAAATTCAAATCAATTTACAGTTACGTTCAAAATTCAAATCCACTCTTAAACAAAACTTTTAGTTATAACAGCTTTTTCAACGAATCTATATATAACTGCTATACGTATGCCTAAGTCGTTTTTCTATTACTCTGAATATTAGCAGCGAAGACCCGCGTATATTTGTATTCTCTGCCTAATCAATACATGTTTAACATGCGATCGACTGACAATACATCTATCAAGAAGTCTACCCACCTCTATTTCAACACATATCCGTCATATGTATATATCATATCATATGAATGTATGATTTTTTTTCACAAAAACTTTGTCATTTCTACTATGGGGCATATTATTCATTGCGTTCATGTATTGGAGATTTATAAGTGATTTTAATCTTTTTTTTAACTTCTTAATAACAGTTTTACTTAGATAATTATTTGAAATGGGTTGGTTCGTTTTTATGTCCTTCTTTAATGTCGTAATACAAGTATATATGGTTTTGGCTAGTATCATTGGCAAGGTTGTTTTCGAGCACAGCGTCTTTGATTTTACATAACCTTAGTATACCTTTAAGTTAATATTTTTGACATCACTAGCTTAATGAGGCTATTTACCTGCTATTGTACCAGGTATTTATTTTGATAAATATCTTAACAAATATGATATTTACTTAATTGGTTTTTCTGGGTAACTTCATTTAAACGGCGTTAATTAGGAGTATTCATGACATTGAATGGATTTTTGTTGATGAAAAAAGCTTTGGATCAGTGAATGCTCATCATTTGTATAATTGGATCAATACATTACGGAGATAGATACAGTACAGACCTGTTGAAATTTTAACGAAGATGGCGAAAATTTGAGTGAGTTGAGTAATGGTGTTTAACGTCACAGTCAAGAATATTTCACTTATATCAAGACGTCGCCAGCTACAGGCGAAGGTGCAGATGGCTTTATAAAGCAGGGTTCTTTAGCGTGCCAAGCCTACCGTGACATTGGACCTCGTTTATTTTAAGTTCGCATCGTGAGAACCGTGACTTTCATTTCGTAATGCCTAGTGCTTGGCAAAAGAACAGTCACTACCCACTTTTAAGTCTTGGGTCAGACCCGGCCGGGGATCGAACCCACAATCTCCCACTTTCGGAGCGAGCATTCTACCAACTGAGCTACCGAGGCGAAAAGAAGTCGAAGCTCAGCTACCGAGTTGTCGAAATATCGATAGGTTCTGGCCGATAAACTGTCAATATCAGCTATCGAAAAACTACAGATACAGCTTACTAGGTGAAAAGAAAAGCATCCGTTTCATTAAAATTCAATTACTTAGTGTTTAACTTTAGACAGGGCTGTACCGTATGTTCAATAATGCAGGTAGGTTTGTTCATTAAAAGTGTAAATATCAAATTAAAGCATCTCTTGTATATAATTTATTAGAGAAGAAAAGGAGAATATATTCTCATTTTTCATAATTGATTTTCAGTATTGGTGCACATGAGCCTTAATGCTACTTCTTTATGAGCAAGTATATGCTAATACTTAAACGTTATAAGGAAATATCTCCACTCACCGGTATAACCAAACGATATATACACGCAGTTGTATTGACGTTAAATTTGGCGTTATCGTTATATAAATACACCATTACTATGACTGAGTACGAACTATACGCAATACGGTTTTCGCGGTTTTTTTGTTTTTTTTTAAAAAAGTGGCAACTAAGTCGTTCCCGGCAGTCATGATTACAACATAAATTGGTCGTTATAAAAATTAATTGTCGTTGTGAAAATACATCAGTTTCGTCCAAACGAAAATAAAACATTTATAAAACAACAACACTGAATGCATTTTATTTCCAGCCTATTTGAAAGTAATAGAAGTAAGAACCTTGAGAATTTTCAAAACATTCTTAAGGTTTTTATTAACACAATTCTACTTGAAAAAAATGACAAAAGTCACCAGGTTTATCTCTATGTCAGCCTGACGGTTAACTTAGAACTACGTTTTGTTTTCATAATTTTGTTTCAAGCACTACTGATGGGGAATTGTATTCCGAAACGGCCGTCTAGTGCTGTAAAATTAAGAGTGGTAGAACATGTAATTTAGATGGTTCTCTGTGCCTGTTGTATGATTTGTTCCTGTGTAGTAGTTCTTTCTCTTTCAACTAGTGCAAAACCACTAAATAACAAATATTGCATTTGATGCAAATGCAAATGTGTGAGAAGGGCAGTCTATGTATAGGCGCAAGGTTAAAAAAATCGTCCCTCAGTTGGTGACAGTCAGATCTGCCACAAAATGTTGAGGTGTTCGATCATGACAGACAGATCTACCACAAAGTGTTAAGGTGCTCGACCATGACAGCCAGATCTGCCACAAAGTGTTGAGGTGCTCGATCATGACGGCCAGATCTGCCACAAAGTGTTGAGGTGCTCGATCATGACAGCCAGATCTGCCACAACAACACTGTATAGTGTTTTAGAGGCAAACATCTGCGACAGGGAAAATGATGTCTGGAAGACTGAAGATCTGGATAGTAGTGCCATTTATCGCTGACTATGGTTTCTAGTCTACATGGACGTCTGCTGTACATATCGTTTTGCAGGTATATACCCCCAGGAGCGCATAATTTGATAGAACAACACAACTTGTGATGTTACCATCCTTTGTTATAGCGACTGTTATTGCCGCTGTGCAGCATTTGACATTTCAAATCTATAATCTATTCTTGCATCATCTTTACAAAATTGTAATAAATAAATGTATCATATTTATTTTATATACTGTTTCTGGTTTTGGTAATTCATTTATTTACCGCGTCCTATTCTAGGTCAAAGGGTGAGTAAATCGCTGTTATATGACTTCTCATTAGAGCTGTGCTTATCAAAGTCGGGTTGCCAAAATATGTCCAAATCGCCATTTTGATTGAATTCATTTCTCCATTATGGTACACACTTATCTTAAATGTAAATTATCTGTAAAATTTAATATGTAATTAAAATTAAATATTATGAAAATAATAAAATTATCTTAATCAATTTTAAAGAGGTAGACATTAACATTTATTGACTACAAAATATAAACTTTTAGTAAATATTTTTGACATTGATAGAACATTGATCCCTATATAAGTAATGTATTATGTTGCGTGGCATCTTATCTTATCTTCTTGCTCAGTCTGTTTCATTCGCTTCTACAGTATAGGCCTGTCGAAAGTTTAACACCGAGCTGACGAAAAGGAGCCGAGACTCGGCTGCCGAGGGGCCGAGCTGTAGACAGTTAGTGGCCGAAAAGCTGCCGACTCTCGGCCCCTCGGCAACTAAAACTGTCCACAGCTCGGCAACTCATTCGGCTCCTCGGCACTTTGAATTGTCCACAGCTCGGTAGTTAATTCCATAAAATTACCAGGACTTCCAGTGGAAATTAAAGAGTTTAAATAAATAAATTAATTTATTTATTACTTAATTAATTAAATGGACGATGGAGTTCATGTACCTGATTATTTTCAGAATTTTTCAAATTTTTATATTCCATTAATAAATAAATAAATAAAATGGACGATAGAGTACCTGATTATATTCAGAATTTCCTAATTTTTTTATATTCCATTAATAAATAAATAAATAAATAAATAAATAAATAAAAATGAAGATGGAGTACCTGATTATTTTTAGATTTTCCTATATCTTTTATACGAGGGTCATTCATTTAATTCTGTCACTTATGCCATTCCATATATTCTTCATCGATATGCTTCAATAAATC
Organism: Anadara kagoshimensis; assembly: GCA_021292105.1. Taxonomy (NCBI): domain Eukaryota; kingdom Metazoa; phylum Mollusca; class Bivalvia; order Arcoida; family Arcidae; genus Anadara; species Anadara kagoshimensis. The sequence continues at coordinate 40,838,999 of CM037871.1, forward strand.
CATATGAATAACAATATTAAACAAATACAAATATAACAGTCCAAACCCCAGTGAATTTGATGAAGACTATCACGAGCTATAAACATTTGAAACTGGTACAGTCATATACACTGGTATATTTCACGGGTCAAAATGAAAGGTTTTATTAAGGTTGAAAGTAGAAACTACACAAAAAGCCGCAGAACATTGAAAATACCAGGAAAGGATATATTTTCTGAATTGTGTAATTTTTTTGGATATACTATTTTGACACTGAGAACAGTTTTTAGATGGTTTAAAAGATTTGAAGGGGGTAAATCTGATGTCAAAGATGACTCCCGTCCTGGACAGCCGAAGACATCCTTGACCTAAAAGAACATTCAATCTGTGCAGAATCTAATAAATGAACTTGCAAGATATTAAGCATAGGAGACAGCTGAGTCCTTTCAGATTTCACAAGGAAGTGTTCATCAAATTCTGACAAAACATTAAGGTCTACTAAAGATTTGTGCAAGGTGGGTACCACATTTATTGACTAATGAACAGAGGGGTGCTAGAGTTAAATGCTCTCTAGAAAATTTAAAATGTTTCAACATTGTGATTGAAGGAAATTTTGCACTCTTCTAACGGGCGATGCAACTTGGGTTTACATGTTTAAACGCCTAAGGCGTGCTGACAATAAGCAGTGGCGAACAAAAAATGAAAACGCCCTGTTGTTGCCAAAAGAAACAAAAGCACTGTAAAGGTTCTGTATGTCATATTTTTCATTTCCAATGGACCTGTTGTCCAGATTTCTACTCCAGCTAGCAAATTTGTGACTGGTGAATTTTACAAGCAATGTGTCTTCCCAAATGTTTTTAGCATATATATACGCGTCGTAAAACAATTATTGCAGGGATTCAATTTCTTCATGGAAATGCTGTACATCACAAGAGTAAAATTGTAATGGATTTTCTAAATAAAGAGATAATGATTGTTTTGAATCACCCAGTATTTTCACATGATCTAAGTCCCTGTAATTGTTTTGAATCACCCAGTATTTTCACCTGATCTAAGTCCCTGTGATTGTTTTGAATCACCCAGTATTTTCACATGATCTAAGTCCCTGTAATTGTTTTGAATCACCCAGTATTTTTACCTGATCTAAGTCCCTGTTTTGAATCATCCAGTATTTTTACCTGATCTAAGTCCCTGTAATTGTTTTGAATCACCCAGTATTTTTACCTGATCTAAGTCCCTGTAATTGTTTTGAATCACCCAGTATTTTTACCTGATCTAAGTCCCTGTTTTGAATCACCCAGTATTTTCACATGATCTAAGTCCCTGTGATTGTTTTGAATCACCCAGTATTTTCACATGATCTAAGTCCCTGTAATTGTTTTGAATCACCCAGTATTTTTACCTGATCTAAGTCCCTGTGATTGTTTTGAATCACCCAGTATTTTCACATGATCTAAGTCCCTGTAATTGTTTTGAATCACCCAGTATTTTTACCTGATCTAAGTCCCTGTAATTGTTTTGAATCACCCAGTATTTTTACCCGATCTAAGTCCCTGTAATTGTTTTGAATCACCCAGTATTTTTACCCGATCTAAGTCCCTGTAATTGTTTTGAATCACCCAGTATTTTTACCTGATCTAAGTCCCTGTTTTGAATCACCCAGTATTTTTACCTGATCTAAGTCCCTGTAATTGTTTTGAATCACCCAGTATTTTTACCCGATCTAAGTCCCTGTAATTGTTTTGAATCACCCAGTATTTTTACCCGATCTAAGTCCCTGTAATTGTTTTGAATCACCCAGTATTTTTACCTGATCTAAGTCCCTGTTTTGAATCACCCAGTATTTTTACCCGATCTAAGTCCCTGTAATTGTTTTGAATCACCCAGTATTTTCACCTGATCTAAGTCCCTGTAATTGTTTTGAATCACCCAGTATTTTCACCTGATCTAAGTCCCTGTAATTGTTTTGAATCACCCAGTATTTTTACCCTGATATAAGTCCCTGTAATTGTTTTGAATCACCCAGTATTTTTACCTGATCTAAGTCCCTGTGATTTTTTCTTGTTTCTAAAATTAAAGAAAATGTTGTCTGGTAAGAAATATCAAACGAGAAGTCCATTGGGTTGTGCGATATATCAGTGTTTAAAACAGATACCTATAAGGGAGACTACTTTGCCGCTTTCCAGAGTTGAATACCGAGACTAAAAAGTGTATATCTGTTAAGGGGGATATTTTGACGGGTTTAAATAAAAATTCATTTACAAACTATGTTTTGTTTTGTTTTAGGGGCTTTGTGACAAAACTAAATGAATGATCCTCGTATTCCATTATATAGCGGGATTTTAAAAACAAAAAATTGGTCTACTTTCACCGCAGTAGCTATAGCATGTTTTGGTTTAATCCTGTTTGTCCCAAAACTGAAAAATTATAAGTCCTGTTTGTCCCAAAACCTGTGTGTTGTTATAACGGTAAGGTACTGCAGTGTTGTTTTAACGGGTAAGGAAAGTTGTCCAAAAATTCATTTTTATTATATTTTATGGGCTGAAAATGTATATGCTATTTGATTTAAAACAGAAGAACTATCTTTCAGTGCTTATTGTGACCATTTTAAAGTAACAAATAGTCCAATGGATGTGCAAGTGTTGTGTAATAGTGACAATCTAATTTGTGCTAAAAATTTGATTAATTTTAATATTTAACAGAAATCTCATTGCAATAATTATAGTTATATGTATATATGAAAAATGTTTAAAAGAATGATTCCCAAAACGCCGAGCTATCCGCCTATAGGAATATATACGCAATAAACTAGGTTAAACCCTTTTCAGGCCTCTATACCCGTCACTACTTTGAGGCCAAGTACAAATAAATATCTGTGTAAATATATACCTTGCATATGAAAAACATTTTTCCTTTTTTATAATGATGTGTGTGGCAGCTGACAGTGTGATTTCATAGCAGAATACTTCGATTTAGGTAGTCATACTTGTATTTAGATCAAATCAGTGATAGAAGGCATTTAAGAAACTCTGTTGTTAGAGCCACCCGTGCTTCAGAAAAATGCTTGACACCTGTGGAGCATTTTTCAGACCACATAGTGTTGCTAAGAGTTCATGGTAAAGGCCAGTTTGAAGCTTTGTCAAAAGCAGCCCTAACGCAAAGCTTTTAGACCTTAGTGCTGTAGACTTTACTAATATAACCTTTGTTACAAGATGCTAAGTCCAGTCATCATCAGAAAGGCCATTTGTATAATCGGAATAAATTTTCTACTTTTACAATCAAGGATTCTTATTTGGAGATTGTTTAATAATTCGATGAATTCCGATGTATGTTGACTTGATGAAACTTTTTCCATCTTTGAAGCATCAAAGATTACTGAAGGTTATACATGTATATTTTTCTAGTTAAATGATTACAGCATATGCGAACACCAGATGGTACAAGAATACCTTGTTTGACGAAAATGCCAGTTCTTGTCTGAATTGGTGCAAGTTTCATGGCGGAAACCTTTTCTTTGCAAATAAGGCAAATGGCAATTTTTTGCCGCAACTCAAAATGGGTAGGTCTATACTCTCAGATTTCAAGTCTATTCGACCAACCGCAGGTTCATGATATTCAGTCTTGTGCAGCAAGTGACATTCATCACACATGAAACCTACCCCGACTTTTCGTCTATGGCCTTTCTTCGGGCGACGAATGCACTAATATGTTTTGGCATTTTGTTTATTAGTACGTGTTCAACATACACGAAACACACGGGAAATGACAAGTGGCCTTAAATAGGATTGTAATATCGTTATATATATATTGTATGTATAAAACAACTATGCGTGCATGTCTTTTTTTCTATTATGTTATTTGTGGCAGAAATAAATAATATTGCATTTAAATTCTAACACAAAGTAAGATAAAAAGAAATAAAGCCGTAAAATATACATTTTATTAAAATAAAATAAGTTGAAAAATAAAATTTTAACTTTGGGATTCGAACCAACAACGTATAACTTAGTAGTCCCTACGTATACCCACTACACCACGCAGGTAATTGTTGACAATAAGGGTTTATTAATATCAAGTACGGGTATAGTACGGTATATTAAGAGGTTATATTGGGGTATCTCTCTAAACATTGATTTTTACAAAATTCAGTATCAGCGCATATCTCTCCATTAACCATACTTTACATATCTAACAGTAAAATAATATAGTTTTTATATTCAAAATATTTTTAATGGAGAGGCATGCGCTCTATGTGTATTTATTAAAAAACATGTTGATTTTCAATGACTTGTTCCATGTTTGTATATAGTATTACGGAGACTTGACAAATGGATTGCATTTGTTAAACATATAATGCAATATTTTACTGAGATTTTTACCATATAAACTTTTACATAATGATAGTAGCTTTAATTTTTTTCACTATCAATATGTATTCAACATACTTTTAAATTTTGAATCCTATAGGCGGAGAGCTCGGCGTTTTGGGTATCATCCTTTTAATATTAGTATTGAATATGCTTTTGATGACTTATTCGCCTGGATTTACCTGTATTTCAAATAAAAGGTTTAACAATCAATTACTTGTTGTTTCCTTTGCCATTACTGGCTTATATACACAATTCCTGTTTGTCCCAAAAATAATTTACCCGTTTTACCACTTTTGGGACAAACAGGACTACACCCATGTTTTAGGTCCTTAAATGTCCGTAAACAGGTAAACATCAGGTGTCATAATCCTTATCTGTTATTCCGCTGTCATCATCCGATACCTGGCTTCAATATACGACTTTCAACACCTTTTCGGCGTTCACTGACACATTTGGTATATATATATATATATAATAATGCGAATATTATCCCCTCTGCTGATAAATATTGTCCTACCAATCTCTCTTAGACTAACTCCAGAGTTAGACAATTTCACGATTTTCTCTTAAAAATATGGCGATATACGTGTGACTGCAGTTATCGGGGGAACGAGTGGCCGAAAAGGTGCCGAGGAGCCGAGCGGCCGAAAAGGTGCCGAGTATAGACAACAAGGGGCCGAGATGTAAGTGCCGAGCAGCCGAGATGAGCTGCCGATTCGGCACTAAAATGTAAAACTTTCGACAGGTCAGTACTGTAGTTGTAAGCGTCCTCTGTAGCGGCCACAAGTGACCTACTCTTTTTCGAACTCTACAGAGGTGTCTTTAGCGTGCTTTAGTGTCTTTTGAAACATGGGACCTCGGTTTTGAGTCTCATCTCAAGGACTATTCTGGTAATGAGTTTTTACGGCTCTAGTATGGGCAGGAGATGAAAATCATCTATGAAAATTTCCAAGTCCTGATTGAGGTTTGAACCCACGGTCCTTGATTTCGGAATCCAGTGACAGTACCACTCGGCCATGTACATGGTACTCTGGCATACTCAACAACGTCATTACATTGCTACCAGATAATCAGTATAATAAAAACAGGACATATTACAAAAACATGCCAAGAGCAAGGTTTAAGTGAGAATTGTAATCAAGCCATAAAAAAACCTTAATCTAAACATGTCTCATCTAATCTTTTTTATAAATTAACAAGTGGAGAACACTTTTAGTGAATTTCATACATAATAAGTTTATTTGTAGGGGTGGGACGATACACTAACAAGGCGAAATGATAGGTATAACGATACATACATCATGATGCGATACATATCACGATATTATATATAAAAGTATAATCCTATCAAATCATTCTTCGAGATAAGATTCAACATCAGTAGTAACAGGAATAAATATATCAATATTGTTGATAGGGAAAAGTTAAATCATCATCAAGAACCATTTGTATAAAAAGCAAAATAGACTCAGTCTGAATTGTTGTGACCTTTTGGAGTTATTATCTCCACGTGTTTACATGACGCGTCGTCTGCCATTTTGGTTTCCATTGTGTATCACTAAAATTCAAAGCGATAACGGTAAAATCCGGATTTTTTCCACAATGCTGAAACATCGTTTTTACATCGATATTTTATATATTTTAAAGTATATCGATGCATGTTTCGGGCATATCCAAATCGTGATTCACCGATCTATCGATGAATCGTCTTGTTTGCCACACTTTACCAGCCAACGACTTTGCAAGCAAAAATGTTTCAATAGGCCAAGTACTTTCAAAGAAGATTTTGAAAGATTTTTGGTAAAAATAACTTTATTTGCATATTGAGTAGACATTACGCAAAATGATTTTTTACAGAAAACTGTTACGTAAGTTAAATACCACGAGTTCTATAATTAGAATTTGAACAAAATAGGTCCCCAATCTTCCCCCCCCCCAAAAAAAAAAAAAAAAAAAAAAAAAAAAAAAAAACGAAAAAATTGATATGTTTTTAATACCCGCATCCTGTTTACGTTTAAAATTCAATGAAATAGGTAATACATGAGGCTGTAATTGACATTTATATGCTTTTATTATTTATAGTAAAAGCAGTTATAACGACAGAGCTAGATATTTCGCTAATATTACGTAAACTAAATATTTTATGAAAAAAGCTTAAGTTTAACCTAGATTTGTTTTCTATGTTTTGAATTTCAACGAAATCGTTACATGATAAATAAGGATAGGTTTTTAGTATTTAAAGTAAAGGCGGCAATCTTGAATATGGTATAAGGCTGTCGAACAATCCAGTACCATAACCACCACAATAAATCAATCAAACATCAATTCAATGGGATATACAGTTTTCTTTCAAATACATGGAAACAAAATTATCCTTAACACGCACAAACATGTACACAACCAGCGGTATTACTATATCCCCCATATCACTGGTGGCGGGACATTATAATTTTGGTTTGCTTTGGTCGGCAATAGAAGGTACAATAGTATAAACGTCACTACTAAACAAATTACTGGTTAAATATTCGACGTACTATAACAAAACAACTGCTGTAAGGTTTATTTTACCTTTAGATGACCCTGTTGGCATAGCTGTTATGATGTAAATTCTCTTAACTATAAAACGACATTATATATTAACGTATGAAAATATATTAACTTACTCACAGTTTTAAGATACAATGCTGGTTAAAAACAATAATTAAACTTAATATGAACCATCGAATAAGACTTCTGGGAGAAGCTGTCATATTCAGCTGATGAAAGTTTGGAGCGTTGGCAATCGTCGACCTTTGGTCATGGTCATATATTACCCACCTACGTGTTTTAAGCATGCTTTCATGCTTGGCGATCGAAGAATTAAGAAAAGCGTGAACATCTTTGTGATGAAGAATTTCTAATTGAAACTAGAACTGTCTCTTGAAAGCCAAATACCTTCCCCACCTTACAATAAATGTTTTTTCACGACCTTGGCTTTGACTTTTCCGATATGACCGTGTTTCTAGAATATGACACACCTTTGGACCATGTAAATTTTTCATGTGAAGTTTAATGACAGTCGTCCAAAGCAGATATGAGATATGGCCCGGACACGATTTTACACAGAAAGACAGACATGGTGATTTTTATATATCCCCTCAAATAAGTTTGCGGGATATTAATATCCAAAGATTAACGCGCGCTTGTAAAGTATACTTTTCGACAAAGTTTTCAAGACATGTTTCGATTTTCTAATGACTATGCAAGTTTAAACATAGTATGTATTTGTAAGGCAGGGTTATAGTTGGACCATACAGAAAAACAAAACTCCTTTATACATAAATGACCCTAAATTGCCAATGTGAAAGAAAACAATACATATGGTTCATTTAGTTATTGTTCAATTATGTATCCTCTTTAATTGCGTGCAGGGTACTTAACTATTTTTGCATAACGTTTTCTCTAATTAATTGCGTGTAGGGTCTTTTGTTATTTTGCATGACATTTCGTCATCGATTAATCGGTCTTCGTTGTCAAGACTGCTAATTAATAGCGCATCAACAACATGTTCAGAGAAAAAAATAATGATTTTTACCAAGTTATCAAATTACAAACGTGCACATTATTTTAGTAAAACAGTTATATTTTATAAAGGGCATTAATTGCCCTTATTTTGTTTGTTAATATGTTGTAACAGTATTGAAATGACACATATTAACCCCATTACTTGTGATCTGTATATCCATTTATTGTGTTATGGCAATCAAAGAGTTTACCTTTGTGAGTTGGTAATGATATTGTAACGTTTGACTGATTGTATTCAGAATAAAAAAAGTACTAGAAAAAGATAATTACATTTTACTATATTACTTTATAATATGATGTAGATACGATGTGCCATAAATAAAATGTTCAATAAAAATAAATTGGTTTCAGTTTATTTCATGTCACGGATGTGGTATTTCTAATGTATTTACGAAGTTACATATTATTTCAGAAGTAATAATTGGTAATTTATCTCGCGTACGTTGTCAATGACCTTTCAATAATTGATGTATCCAATATGTCACATTAGTTTTGACGTTTCATGTCATGAATCTGTAAGTAAAATATGCCGTTTTTGGAAGGCATAACTATTTTGTTCATTAACTAAAAAAAAAAGAAAGAAAAACAACAACAGAAAAAAAACCAAATAACCTTTTGAACTCTTGGAAAAGTATATTAATATAAAGGATGATAAATATGGACAAAATATTAAAAATAATAATTCCGCCCACTATATATAATGTAATATCAGACGTTTATTTATAATTATTTCAATTGCAAGCATTCTTATTGTTATTATAAATAAAAAACAAAAACAAATTAATACATGTCCAAGTATTATCCCAAAGCAACGTTAAAATTTTGAAACTGACAAATTTGGTTAAAACATCCATCATAGAAGTGAGGCTGGGTGTTCCGGAAGGGTAAGCACCTCCTGGTATGCTAGCTAAACCGGTCACGTGTGCAACTAAGATGAGAACTCAACTAGCTTCTGAAATAAAAAAGCAATTCGAAAGAAAACTAATATTCGCTAAAAGTAATAACCAAAATACTAAATTAAAACTGGTCAATTTCAACCCTTCAACTTCAACGGAAGTGGTTACTGTATGCTTCCGATCACATGAATTGTTTTTTGTTCAGTTTACTTTCTTGTTTTCTTATACTTTGCATTTCATATATTGTTTTGTTTTTCGTTTGTTTTGTTTTGTTTCTGGTCCACTTTTGTTATCTTTGATCCTTTTAATTGTAAAGTGGAGAAGGCAAATAATGCACCATTTAAAAAAAAAACATTTTGGCTTTTAAATCCGTATACATTTCTTTTGTTAAATCAAAATTATATTAAATCTTTTCTTTCTTTAAATTTACCGAAATCTGGTATATAACTTACGATTACATAATCTACAAGGTACAGAGTGCAGCTTATAGCGCTTCCGGTCAGTTAGGAAAACCTCACACTTTTAACGATTCCTTTCGTTGCTTAAGCCACTGCTCTCGGCTTGGAAGTCAAAAACTGACCGCCTACATAGCAAGGTATTTTACATAGATTATATAATAATAATGTTCCATTGAGATTGTTCAAATCCCTAATTTATCCATTAATAAAAGGGAGACTATCGGTTGATTTTTTTTATCTATGGACATGCATCTATGTTGTCTTCGACTCCTTGCATCAGGGATATTTTCTTTTGCACTCATACTCATACAAGCTGTAGGAACATATCTTTTATCGCCCTTATTTGTAAGTAAACCTTCCTCGTCAATAGGTTTGTTCTTTGCTAATGAAGTGATGTTCCTCTTATTTGTGCCCCTTCATCTACTGCATTTTCCAATGTACATACTGACTTGTTTTTGAGCGAAGTTTCGCATATCTTGGTGCAAATCTAATCAAAGACGGTGGAAGCACCATTGACATAAAAAGAGATAAGGGTTGCGTGTGCAGCCTTAAAGAGACTCTACAACGTCTGTCAGTCGGAAGACAAGATCTCTCTCTTCAAAAGCTTTGTGCTATCGGTTTTCTATGGATGTGACCGTAGAAGCTGACCAGCTGAAATGAGAAACAAAAATTTGACGCCCTCCAAACCAAATGTCTCAGAAAATCTACAAAATTCGACAGCAGCAGCACATCACCAACAAAGCAGTCCTTGAAATGGCGAAAGTCGAGAAGATCAGGGATACAGTGAGGAGGAAGAGATGAAACTAAATCGGCCATGTATTGAAGACAGGGCAGACAGATGACTGCTTTGTTGCTTTTAGGTGGGCTCCTGAGGGAAGAAAGAAAAGAGGTCGGCCTAAAACAACTTGGAAGCAGATGATTGAAGTAGAACGGAACGGTGTAGGCTGGTAAACCTGAAATACGGCACCGACCAAGGAGGGAAGAGGTCCAAGCCTTGTGTGCGTCCTGGCTCAGAGAGAATTAAGGTAAGGGTCTACTGCATTCTCCAATGTACTGATTGACTTGTTCTAGTATTTTTACCTCTTTTGATCAAATATCGCGAACAGTGAAGATACATGTGTAATATGATCGACTATGAAGGTATTTACCATCAACTTCTTGTATAGCTTGTATAGTTTGAAGTGATGTATAACAATGCAATTTCTCATTAGAAAAAACAGCTGTTATTCATCTGCAAGCCAAATAAGTCTTTATAGAAGCCTAGTGTCCTTTTTCTTGAATTCTAGTCATTTTATGTCATGTAAAACATAGTATTCTACTAGTTCACTTCAGGGAGGTCGTTTAAGAATGCAAAAAAACAGATCTTATAAATTCTTACGAGCCGATGTGTCCATCAAAAAGGGTGTTTTATTATCTGTTGGTAGGGAAATCGCTTAACCACACCTAATACCTAAACGATGTAGTTGGTATTTAACTGCTGTGTAGCTGTATCCATCATCGTCCAATAAATGTCATTTGTCTACATGGTCTGTTAAACGATTTCTATGATATATAGGTTATAACTATCTGAAACTGTCTCTTTAAAAGGTGATTTGTAACAACTTGTTTGATTGATAATGCAGTTTGTTAGCTTCTTTTTTATTACGAATTAAGGTATATATATTTACTTGATTGTGTGTTAAATGCGAAACGCAACACTATATCATAATTCACATGTCAAGTTAAGATAACTTTTGGAGACATCAGAAATTATATTCCATGTTACAGTTACGTCTTTTTGAAGAGAGAGAATTAATAGCATGAAATTTCTTGAACATATTGTAACATTATCCGTAAGAATAGTAGACATTTATTGTAAAGATAAAAATGATGAATACAGGGACAAACAATTTGTTCTACAAACTCAAATTTTATGGCATCGGGTGTGGATAACGAGCATTCTTACCAACAGATACTAATGCGACATTGTTATGGTCACAACCTTGTAAGAATTTATTCCTTTTCCTTACTTTTTTCAGTATCCATTATTCATTGCGCCCTATTGGATGGTCAAACCGTCAGAATTTAACATAAAAATCTTTTATATTTCTCAAAGGATCATCCTTCATATAAATTACTCGAAGACCGTGCCTTTTATGAAGACTACTTTAGAGTTTAAGGGCACAGGGAGATTGTAGGATAACCCCAATTACAACAATTTGGCTGGCATATGAATAATAATTAGCTTTCTATTTGAGAATGCTAAAAGAAACTTATTGTTAGTACCTGTATAGGTAATACCTTCAGTTAGAACATAAAGGAAAAATATTAATATATCATTGAGATCACATCGTGGCATAGTTGATTACTTGGATTTCTGAAATAAACTCTTAGAGGAACTTATAACTAGTCAGAGTCATCTGCGGGGTATACAGTAGATAGGGAAGGCGCAAAAAGGAGGAACACGATTTGTGAGCAAAAACTTCACTTGCATAAAACTATGGGAAATCACTCAATAGTAACAATTAGAGCAACATCCATGAAACAATTTATTAGATATCTATAAAAATATTGTCAGCTGTTCAATTCCAGATTTTGTGCAGTGATTCAAGCAATGATTATAAAAGGATGGTTTAACAATATGAGATTTTCGTAAACCTAACCGGGAATATATTAAAATACATTTTATATACGGAATATTCCTGAGCGAACACGAGTTTGACAACTTCCGTTCGAGCTGACGAATCAGGTTTATAATTATGATCTAATCAAAAACAAACATACTAATCCATTTCCGAATCACAATCCAGAAGCAAAGTAAAAACTTTGGAACTGACAAGTTAGGTTAGACACGTGAACTTCCACCAGGGAAGTGAGGCCGGGTGCTCCGGAAGGGTAAGCACCTCCTGTTTAGCTAGCTACACCAGCCACGTGTGTAATCAAAATTGCGTGAAAGGAACATGGAACTTTGAGACGTCAAATATATGCAAGGCAATCCTGGACACAGAGACATCAAACTTATCAACAATACTGTGATGACGGCCATAAAACTTTTTGAGGGCCTTGATAAGCCTAGGCTTGCAATATCCCTGAATTTTAAGATAATGATATAAGAAAAATCCCCCCCCCCCATGGTAAACGTAAATATCTTAAAACCGGGACCTGGTAAAATGAAAACAAGAAATCAAAATGAGCATGAAAAGTGAACTGTTATAAAGCAAAACTATAAACTATAAAACTATAAAAATGAAGAAATAGAGGTTAATGCAGAATTTACGTGAACGTAGCAACCTCCGGTGAAATGCCGATGGAGTTAAAATATAAAAGCTGTTAATTTCAATATAAAAAACAAAAGGAACATATGCATTCTAAGAGTTAAACATTTGTTGTAAAAATATAATAAAGCACAATTTACATGTACATATCTAGAACCAGGCTGTAGCCATATGTAGTTAAAATAGAAGTTATTTCATATCCCAATATAAAAGTAAAGGAAAGTATTAATCTAAAGGGCTAAACATGCGTTTTTATTCAAGATCATACAAGGGTTTGTCTTAATTTGCCCTCTCACTTTATTAAAAGACGCAGGGGGTAATATATAAATTGATACCAGCATTTAGTGTTTAATTGATCAAAATTCGGTTATAATACACATTACTATCAAGTTTAACAAACAACAATCGACGAAATCACATGTCGTAATACATCAGATGTGTTGCAAAAGGGTTTTTAGGTGTCAAAATGTAGGAGTTAGTTAAAAGGGATATAGGGGTGGGAAAATTTGAACACCATTTTTTCCAATAGCTTAACCCTGTCATATACCATTTTTTGAATTTAATCATAAAATACATTCAAAAAATGGTATATGACAATATGTATCTTTTTGGTCTTTTGGTTGTATCTTTTTGGGTTTTGTTTTTAGGTTTCTTTGTGGATCTTTGTTGATCTCCTATATTAATAGCTGTATAGCTGTTGTAATCTATTGGTTGTTGTTGTCGACTTAAAGTACCTTAAAATTATTAATAAATGCGAACAATCACTCATAAGTTTCAGTTCGGAATTTATTCTTTGGCATCGAAAAGTCTTTAGATATATATTTTAATATCAATGACACATAATAATTAATTAAACATTTCAATTACAAAATTAACCATATACTCAATCAAGCAAAACATAAATAACTTGATGAGTAGATTGAATAAAATAAGTTAATTGAAATAAGAAAAATGTGCATTACATTTATTTTAACTTGAATGAATAAGTTATTTTGTTTTGAATATCTGTTTCCATGTACCAAATAATATTAGAGTGTATCTAAAAAGCTTATTATAAAATTATAAAAGGTTATAAAAATAACAAAGTATTATTAAAATAACGAAGAGTTATAAAAATAATAAAATATTATAAAAATAATGAAATATTATTTAAAAAACAACGAAGTATTATAAAAATAATAAAATAATAAAATGTTATAAAAATAATGAAGTATTTCAAAAACAATAAAGCATTGTAAATATTAGAAAATATTATGAAAAACTATTTAATTTTGAATATGTAGTTCCTATTTGAGAAGAATGCCATATTGTAATTAAAACTTTTATTCTATTTATAAGTTTTATTTGCAACTGCGCATGCTATCATTCCGCGGCCCGTATCATGGTGTTTTATTGTCAACACGCATGATTGACCGAATCGTGATGCGTACGCAGGTGCTATAGGGTTTACGTCATAGGACACGCGTGGTGGAATGTTATTTAAAGTACACAAGTGTGCTCGCTTCGGTGCGGTCCGGTGATTTGCTACACTTTTTCATTCAGTGCGGCCCGATCATTAGCTACACTTTTTGGGGCGACATTCCAACTGAGTGTCATATGAAGTAATTAATGCAAGGAGTCCTAAAGACTGGGGTAATTGAAATAAATTTACAATTTTTGATTGGACTTAATCTTCCTGCCTAGGAACTACTAACGAATTAAAATTATGATTTTCTCAATTAAAAATGAATTTAAAAATAATTAAAATTGGCAAAGTTAAATCGGAAAATAAATTATAAAAATACCCTATATTTCTTACCCGTTACCTGACACTACTTACTAACAGTCTAATCCTATCTACTTTAAAACGATAAAATAAAAATAGCAAATATATACACATTTGAGTTATCAATGAACCGCGCCCTGTCTTAAATAATTTATTAATTAATTTTAATTTAGCATTACGTGTTATGTACCGTATACGATGCTTGCGCGTCAGTTAACGACTGTCCCGAGAGCATCGCTATTAGACACTTCTTAACTTGCCAAATACATTACTTTTACCGTGTAAAAACCGAATTATACGAAAACTTAACAAAGCTATAATTTCGAATATTGCAATGCTAAATGTACAACTCCAATATAATCGAACATAACAGGGTGCGTTCATTGTAACATAAAATTACATTAAAGCTTTCGCGCGTTATGCGCTTTAGAACCGATATTCGATATATCGTGTATAAAATAAAATTTTGTGCCTGACGTGCAAAACAAATTATTAGCCAAGCGTCGTGCTTAATATGCACATGAAATATTTACAAAAACTTTCTATATTTATAAAATACTTGAAACTTCGTATTTATCGAAGTGTAAAAACTTGTTTTTTAATAAAGTAAAATTTTCTGCTTAAAGCTTATAAAAATAATTAAAAGTAGTAAAGTTAAGTTAAGTAAAGTGTGCAGCTTACCTTAAAATTATTAATAAATGCGAACAATCACTCATAAGTTTCAGTTCGGAATTTATTCTTTGGCATCGAAAAGTGCCGTTTTAAGGTCGTGCATCACTTTATATAGCAGATTATCACAGAGGTGTAAGGGGACGGATCTCTTGACAACTTGACCAATGGTCAGTTTTTGGGGTTTGACCATTAATTACTGAGCCAATGACCTGTATTCAGGGTACATGGTCACCGCCCTAAAATTATGTAATTAAGGGTAATGAGTGGTGTTTACCGTCGGCGTGATCTGACGCGTTGACACGTTGTTTCGCGTTGACATTAAAACTGAGTTCCTTTGTTTGTAGGGTTTCTCAGTGGCTTAGCCCTCTGTGGTAATCTGCATGTGTGATAATTATTATGTAAGAAAAAGTATTTACTTGTTTTATATAATACAACTTGTGAGTTTCTAAAAATTTCTCTTTTATGAAGTAAAAATAAAGTTATATAACGAACTCATCAAGCTGAGTTAATCTACTTGTTTATGTGATAAACAAGAATTATTCTCGTAAAAACATGTTAAAATAATATCCAAATTTTATCAATTAAGATTAATTTTGGAAATTTTGACAAATTTTTATAATCAAAATAATAAAAAGAAAGTTAAATTTGAAAATAATTAGTAAATGTAATAAAATAAAATTATAAAATAAATCTTATTCACATATTGTATGTGATTACTGATTTTGTTTCTAATTTTAAATGAAATTTCTAAGTTTGGGGTTTTGAATTTAATCATAAAATACATTCAAAAAATGGTATATGACAACCCCATACGAAATAAAAAAAAATAAATCAATTTTAGCACAAAAATCCTACGGGAGCTAATTTTCTTACACGTCTTACCACACTAACTCTTTTATTTCTCTTCCTTTGTACCGCATGACCGAATAGAACCATATTTATCAGGCAAATCCGTGGTTCATGCAATTTAAACAATGTATCCGACATAGTCATAGGCAATCCAAGGTGGCCGTCATTAGCAATAGCTGTTTCTGATTTTTATGAAGCGATTAAGCTGAAATATCATATAAAGACATTAAAACGGATGCATAACCATCTTCTTCCTACACACAATTCAAATTCGATTTAATAATAGTGTTTGTTGACCTTGTTTTTTATGTAATTTAACCTCTTGTACTTCTCAAATTAGTATAGTCATATAATGCTATTTAAAAATGTAAAAGAAGACCATTGAATATTTGTTCAATGTGATATTTATACCTATGATGTAAATGCCATTAGTTTCTGTCAGTC
Organism: Anadara kagoshimensis; assembly: GCA_021292105.1. Taxonomy (NCBI): domain Eukaryota; kingdom Metazoa; phylum Mollusca; class Bivalvia; order Arcoida; family Arcidae; genus Anadara; species Anadara kagoshimensis. Next base: position 40,855,250 of record CM037871.1, read on the forward strand.
TGATAAAACCTACAACTTTCTAATGCAATAGGTCAGCGAGATATTCAATCCCTTGAATTGTGTTTCATTGATAATAATTATTAAAATTTTTAATACCAATTGTCTTTAATAACGCAGACATGCATCGTATTCTTTGAGGCTATTAAATCTCACTTGATACCATATCGTTTATATTCAGGTCAAGGTATGTTCAAAAGTTAAAATATTAATACTATTTGAATTTGACGTTCAATGTTTTTTCTTAGTGAAAACGAGGATGAATGTTTATTAAAATTGTGCTTTTTTTCTTCCAGGCGAATATATCTCACGTGATGTTCAGGTCAATGTATGTTCAAAAGTTTGAAAATAGTAATACTATTTGACGTTCAAGGATTTTCTTGGTGAAAACAATGATAAATGTTTTTTAAAATAAAAAAAATAAACTTTTTCTTAGACAGATGACTGTTGTAATGCATACCAATGATGATTTTTTAAAATGCAAAATAAGTAATAATAACTAGAACTGTCTCTGAAAGAGGCTAATACCCCCCGCTCCCAACTTTTGATCTGGGGACAAATTGTATGTATGGCCAGATTGTAATGTGAAAAATTCTGTGTATGGAAATGTTAATAATTCGGCAAAATACATGTGATGAAACCGATAATATGGTAGGTGCACATGTTCTTATGATGCTCAATATTTATGCATAGTTTAAAAAATTGGATCATATATAATTAAGTAACTATATAATCCAGCCAAAAAAGGAGGTGCACATGTTCAATGTATATAGAAACATCCTGTAAAGTTTCAAACTTTTTGGTTAAAAGCTGTAAGAGGAGTTGATTACACAAAATGGATACCCCTCATATGGAATACTGTTAAAAATTACTAAGTTCAACTACCCGAAAATCTGAAAAAAATAATATAATCCAACCAAAAAAGGAGGTGCACATGTTCAATGTATATAGAAACATCCTGCAAAGTTGCAGACTTCTTGGTTAAAAACTGTAAGAGTGTAAGAGAAGTTGATTACACAAAATGGATACCCCTTATATGGAATATTGTTGAAAAATGACTAAGTTCAACTACCCGTAAAATCTGAAAAAAATATAATCCAACCAAAATAGGAGGTGCACATGTTCAATGTATATAGAAACATCCTGCAAAGTTGCAGACGTCTTGGTTAAAAGCTGTAAGAGGAGTTGATTACACAAAATGAGTACCCCTGATATGGAATATTGTTGAAAAATGACTAAGTTCAACTACCCCTAAAATCTGAAAAAAATAATATAATCCAACCAAAATAGGAGGTGCACATGTTCAATGTATATGGAAACATCCTGCAAAGTTTCACTTCTTGGTTAAAAGCTGTAAAAGGAGTTAATTACATAAAATGGGTACCCCTTATATCATAGAGGTCAAAGGTCATAGTCAAGGTCACAGTGACCTAAATTTGGAACATGACACATCGCCTTCCCATGATGCATCCACATATCAAAATTAATAATCCTAGGTGCTACGGTACAAAAGTTCTGTTCCGGACACGAAGATGCACAAGGTTTTACTATCATAGAGGTCTAAGGTCAAAGTCAAGGTCACAGTGACCTAAATTTGGTACATGACACATCGCCTTCCCATGATGCATCCACGTACTAAGTTTGATAATCCTAGGTTCTACGGTACAAAAGTTCTGTTCCGGACACGAAGCAGACGGACAAGATGATTCCTATATACCCCCCAAACTTCGTTTGCGGGGGGTATAATAAATAATATAAATAATTATCGGTCTTTCAGTCAGAATATTACTCAAAAGCTACTTGTCATAAATACATAATTGAATGGGATCACAATGGTAACATATTTTGGACGTTATTTTAAAATAGGCAAAATCAAAGTGTAATCTAATATGCGAGTTTCATTTTTTTTTACTTTGCTCTGGGATTGTGATTTGCACATGGATTGGAATGTTTGTTTTTGATCATATCATCTATTAAATGCCTTAATGTGATTTAAATGAATTTACAATATCAACGCATATTATAAATGACAATAATTGAATATTGAATATTTTTACTGAAAAAAGCTCAAATTCATTTTGACGGGTTAGGATACATGGTTAAACATCCTACTAAAGCAGATATCAAGTATTGATAACTGCCTTGGTCAACCAGTAAAGTTTGTAAAAGTTAATGACGAGCCTTGAACAGTTTATGACATAACAAAATTGATTGTGATTATGAGCAATGAATTTTGTTAACAAAGGTATATTCAATAAAGTGTATACGAAATCTTAAAATAATTCCGATTTCCGAAATGTATCTTTGTATTATACGTTGAAGCAAAACCATGGGTCCAGATATGGCATCACGCATGTTATTAAATATACAAGAAGATTGTTGTCAAGTGCATGAATACATACAGATAATGATTTTACTACAGTACGGCAGTCCGCCCGGCGAATTCCCTCTACTTCAAAGAAGACAAGATAAGAATCATCTAAAAAGAACTTGTCAAAATAGCTAGACAGAGTATCTAAAGTTTATAAACAACTAAAACCACCAGGAACAATTTCGTGTAGGAAGATATTTTGTGTATGAAATTTCTTTAAATTCAAATTTAGAGCCAATTGTTCCATACATATTTAGAGACCACAGTTTGCGTCTGCATCTGCAGCCTGTAATAACGATATCCTAATGTTTTACATCAATATGTCATTTCACAAAAAATACGTATTAAGCTTGTTAATGTGTTTTAAAAAGGAACAAAAATAATATTACAAAATGACATTGTAAAGGTAAATAGTTGCAATGTATCGGTCAATTTTTATTCCTCTAAAACATCCTATTTTGTATGAAAGATTCAATTTTATATTTATGCACAGATGTTTCACTTTTTTTCCTATTTTATTATTCAGAAACGAAAATCTAATATTAGCACAAACTAATAGATTTGACGTATGACAACTTTTTAAAAAATATTGTTTATATTTCAGTAATAAACTCCTGCCTAAAGGAAAACCACTGTCTTGTGATCAGTGCAGAAAAGAATTTGATCACATTACAAATAACCCTAAAAGGCATGACGTCACATCTTAACAAACTTGTATCCTTCTAGAGCAATGGAAGCTTTTCTTGTAGCGAGCAAAGTTCTTAAAGAACATTTAATTATCTCTGACTTGAACAGATAATTTTGTACAACCATGATGTTTTTTTACTTATTTTAATAAGCATACCATATACTAAAGTCTTTTGAAAAGCGTGAGCCAAGGTTTTTGTGTTTTAATTTCTTCATGTTCTAAATTGAAGTGAAAATATGATTATGAACCTTTAGATTTGTTACGTGATCGTACCGTCGTGTTTGCTACATGCATGCCTCCTTTTTAAGCTTATGCATTTGTTTTATTTTGGTCAAAGCACTACTGAGGAGGAATTGTATTACGTCCAGTGCTGTAATATTAAAACTGGTATAATATGTAATTTTAACCACTGAACCGGTATCTCTGCTGGTGGATATCACAAACTCAGTAGGCAAAAATTGTGTATTATTGTCAGAAATAGACTATTGTCTAAATTTGAAAGTATAGAAAATCTAATGCGTAATTCCTCGTGCAAAGTATTTTCTTACCTAAATTTGGTAAAATATATTTTGGTCTTTTAGGCAATTTTCAACATCTTGAAAAACTTTTTTATATAAAATTTTGGTCAAAGCATTACTGATGAGGAATTGTATTCCGAAACGCCGTCTAGTCCTATAAAATAAAAACTGGTATAATATGAAATGTCATTATATTTTGTTTACCTCAATCAATTTAAGAATGTTTTTGTTATTAATGCATTAGTTATACTTATTATTTAGTGTTATAATATCGATATAAGAAAATGATTTAAGCATGTTGAGAACTTTAAATTGAATGTACTGAAGAAGTAATACGCCCTACTGCTAAGCTGCTCGCTAGTATTTGCACAATCATAAGCCAAATGTCACCCTCTTGCATCTACAAATATCATCAGTTGTGTTCTTGCTTAATTTTTAACATGCAAAATACAATAAATAAATGGTGTCTTCCTGTAAGGCAGGAAAAAGGATTTTATCGCTCGCTATTTTAATTTGTCGTTTCTTTGGAGACTTTATTTTCTTGTTTCCGTTTTTTTAAATGTTTTTATTCCCATTTTGAAATTTAATGACGTATTTGAACTATATTTATCCTATAACTCTTGCTTTTACTGATTAAACACTTTAATATATAACACAATATTATTAGGTTAGTTAGAAATTGTGACTAAACTAATGGCATGTATAATGTGATGTCTGGTGAAGATAATAAAATGATCCAATTTAATCCTGTTTTATAACTTTCTATTTTCAGAATATATGTATTAGTCATCTCGCACGTACAAACTTATAACAAGGTATTAAATAAATCTTTATTGATCCATTCATTAAAACTAAAACTTCAAACCCCTTCACTATTGTTGGATTCACTGTAGTCTACTGCCAGTCCAATACCGGATATATTAAGAGTCAATACCTAGTTTTTCTTGTGTGGTGGTTAAATAAAAGAGTAATGAACTTATCTACCTATTCTCTTCGATGCAAGTGGAACATAAGATCAACACAAGTCTTTGCCATTCAGCTCTATTATTGGCTTTAATCTCTGCCTCTTCCCATGCCAGTTTCAGTTTTTTAATTCTGCTATAATCGTTCAACGGTTGAATGAACTCATCCAGGATGTTAAAAAGTTGTCGCCTTATTGAAAGTGTAACACCATTTTTAAGGTTCGCAAACATACACATTTATCATAAGCAAACATCAAACTCTTCCCTTAACATTCGATTTAAACGAACATGAGATAACGTAGATAACGTCCATCTATGCAGTAATGTTCATCGAAACAGTAATATCTGTAATTAAAAATATCATTTCTTGAAAAATAGCAAATCTTCAAGTAATGACCCTGATTGTTATTTATTGTTCAACCGATGATCAATGAAAGTCGCAGCGTAAGTTTATTCTAAACAACAACATGTATATTTAGCAGAGAAAGATTCTTAAACAAAAATACTTATATATTGATATGTTTTTAGTTTTGATTCAAATCTTGATTTTAAAAGAAAATACGCGAAAATTCCTTCCAGTATTGATCCAAAGACCGATAGAGAAAAAAAGTAATCTCCATAACTGTTGTATAGTCATCAGTGCTCCATCGTGAAACTTAAGTTACTATCATCACAAACACCCTTAGGTGATACTTAACAGTCTCGCACTTTAAGATGATCGTCTTAATGATTAGATATATTGTTCTGATTAATCCCAAAGATTAATCTAACTACAAGTTGATGTGGCGAGTTGTCTTCCAAATATTCTTGCTTTGCACAGTACACCTTGGTGGGTAATAGCGTGCATGTAAGCTTGGCCACAATTTTACATCGAGTTAAATCTTTCATAAATTTTGTTTCATTATACCAGAATGTTGGTGTGAATGGAAATGTTGAAGCTAAGAATCAGCATATTAACAATACATAAGTATATTTAAAATTCCATCGATCACATAACGCTTCATTGCTATGAATACAGTATTTTTCGAAATCGTACAACGTTTGTATTTTCTTGAAATAATTATGTTAATTTGTTTTTAAGGGATAAATAATAACCGATAACCTTTGAGTTTGTTTTCAATATAATAATGTATATATTTTATATCTGTAGCATGTAAAATGGATTTCTTTATGATGCATTTTAGAATTTTTATTACAGTAAACCCTCTCTAAACCGGACAAGCTCCGGACCATACATTTTGACCGGTTTAGGGAGGTGTCTAGTTTCAGGAGGTTAAGAAATAGAAAAAATATATAGATGAAAATATTTAAAATATAACTACGTAAGTAGTTAACTTAAATACCAAATAAAAAATAATTAAAAAAAAACTTTAAGTATCAATAATTGAATATTATTATTAATCTGTTTAAAACTAATATATTTAAAAAAGGAAAAAAAAAAAAACAAGTAATTAAAAAAAATGCTGTCCGGTTTAGAGAGGTTCAATTTTAAGGATATAAGCAACTTGGGACTAAAAATGTGTCCTGTGTCCAGAATAGAGAGTATCCGGTTTAGAGAGGTTCATGTTAGTTGAAATAAAGAAGGATAAATTCGGGACTAAATATTTTGTCCGGATTAGAGAGTTGTCCGGTTTAGGGAGGTTTCACTGTAGTTTATTATTGAGTATAAATTAATGAAAAACATTTAGTTGAAAAGAAAGTGATTAAAATGTGCTAGAAATTCCGATTAGATCTCATATGGCTAAAGTTGCTGCTATGACAAATATTCCAATAAGAACTTTACACAGAATAAAATCTGAAATAAGAGCTACTAACAGGTCCATTTCTGTAGCAAAGAGAACGAGGAAACAAGAGACCAGACAAGATTTATATTGATGATTTCGATGTGTGTGTGTTACATTGAACAATTTTACATCGAGTTAAATCTTTCATAAATTTTGTTTCATTATACCAGAATGTTGGTGTGAATGGAAATGTTGAAGCTAAGAATCAGCATATTAACAATACATAAGTATATTTAAAATTCCATCGATCACATAACGCTTCATTGCTATGAATACAGTATTTTTCGAAATCGTACAACGTTTGTATTTTCTTGAAATAATTATGTTAATTTGTTTTTAAGGGATAAATAATAACCGATAACCTTTGAGTTTGTTTTCAATATAATAATGTATATATTTTATATCTGTAGCATGTAAAATGGATTTCTTTATGATGCATTTTAGAATTTTTATTACAGTAAACCCTCTCTAAACCGGACAAGCTCCGGACCATACATTTTGACCGGTTTAGGGAGGTGTCTAGTTTCAGGAGGTTAAGAAATAGAAAAAATATATAGATGAAAATATTTAAAATATAACTACGTAAGTAGTTAACTTAAATACCAAATAAAAAATAATTAAAAAAAAACTTTAAGTATCAATAATTGAATATTATTATAAATCTGTTTAAAACTAATATATTTAAAAAAGGAAAAAAAAAAAAAAACAAGTAATTAAAAAAATGCTGTCCGGTTTAGAGAGGTTCAATTTTAAGGATATAAGCAACTTGGGACTAAAAAGTTTGTTCTGTGTCCAGAATAGAGAGTATCCGGTTTAGAGAGTTTCATGTTAGTTGAAATAAAGAAGGATAAATTCGGGACTAAATATTTTGTCCGGATTAGAGAGTTGTCCGGTTTAGGGAGGTTTCACTGTAGTTTATTATTGAGTATAAATTAATGAAAAACATTTAGTTGAAAAGAAAGTGATTAAAATGTGCTAGAAATTCCGATTAGATCTCATATGGCTAAAGTTGCTGCTATGACAAATATTCCAATAAGAACTTTACACAGAATAAAATCTGAAATAAGAGCTACTAACAGGTCCATTTCTGTAGCAAAGAGAACGAGGAAACAAGAGACCAGACAAGATTTATATTGATGATTTCGATGTGTGTGTGTTACATTGAACGAAATGCACACCACGAACAGAATTTTGCAAAATCGAAAATCTGTCTTGAAGTAATTGAAATCTAAAAATAATTTTAAAGGTGTAAATTTGTCTTTCAAAAGTTGCTAAAAAATTTGGGTTTCCTGTAAGAAATGTTTTAAATATCGCACAATATTGATCGAAAGATTTGATATTGTCGCAAAAACGATAAATTATTTGCGTCAGATCAAGAAATAAAGGTAAAATTATTCTACTACTGCAGCTCATCTTAAATGTGACTTCCAATTTCTTGAGAAAGAGAAGATAAGAATCATCCAAAAAAGAACTTTTTAAAATTTTAAAAGAAATATGCACTAAAGTCTTTCATGTATGCATTTTCTTCAATTTTTAAATGAATTTTTTTAGCCTATTGTTCCACACATATTTAGAAACCAGTTTGCGTTAAGAACTATTACAATAATCCATCTGGATAAGGTAATTACGATACTTATTAAACATGTAATTAATTAATATTAGCTAATTTAAATTATAATTAAATACGTATGTTTTACATCAAAATGTCATTACACAAAAACCTACGTCTTAAATTTGTAAATTTGTTTTTCATTTTTTTTTTTTTTGGAAAAAAATTAAAAATATGAAATTGTAAAGGCAGTAAGTTAGAATGTATTGGGTAAAGGCAGTAAGTTAGAATGTATTGGTAAATTTTTATGCACTGAAGTTCCACTGTATCCTTATATTTATTTCTTCAGAAACTGAAAATCTAATATTAGGAATTTCATTTAAATTATAAAAAATTAATTATATTTCAGTTATAAAATCCTACCAAAAGAAGAGCCACTGTCTTGTGGTCAGCTCATAAACGAATTTTTTCACATCACAAACAACCTAAAAAGCATGACGTCACATCTTAACAACTTTAATCCAACTGCAGCAGTTACAGCTTTTAGTAATGTTGAAGCAATCAAAGCTTCCAAAGTTAGGAAGACTACTTAAATTACATAGTTGTATATAGTACAGATATGTCGATAATTCTTAAATAATAACCGACATAGGATGGATAGCTTGGCAAATAATCCAGTGCCCTAAGCGTTAAGATAGTCTGTTGTAAATAGCCGCTGATTTATAGATGTATCGAAACGATTACTGTAGAAATAACTTCCTTTCATTTTCTGCTAAACACTTCAAAGGCTTTCCAAGAAATATTCTGAAATGTTCAGCTCTATATCTATTTAAACACCAAATCTGCGTAACCAAAGTCCAGAATGCATCTCTACGCAATAGCACAGCTGTACATAAGCAACTTGCATGCACCAATAAAGTGATAACCACATAATTGGCCCAGATTCTTTTTGTTAAAAATGGATTAGCACAAAGTTAAGAGATTAAATTTTTATATTTGTAGATATCGAGACCTTGGCATGTTCCAGGGATAGTCCCAATCAGAAATGAAAAATAATTTGATGTTAGATCTAAAACACATTAAAAACCGAATCTCCGCTTGTTCTGTGATTCCAATTAACAGCTTCTGTCCCGTAAACTGAATCTCCCACTATACTTTTCCAGACGTGATGACTAGGGAAAACATTATTATCAAGAAAGTCTAGGTTTTAAAAGGTCAGTGAATATTTGTAGCATCTAAATATCCGGAATAAAAACCATATTGTTTCCTGGATGGATCTGCCTAGTACAGTCTATAAATAGATATCTGTGTTTCATTTAATGTTAATTATACTTTTTACCTCAATTGTTTTACAAAAAAAATTTCTACTATTAATGCATTAATCATACTTTTTTTAATATAATGTTTTAATTTCGATATAAGGGTTTGATTTTAGCATTTTCAGAATTTTATATCGAATGTAGAGAAGTATCAGGGTTATATTTTACTTATCATCAAGGACTAACTATGACAGAAAAGTTTTATAATTGTTGTTCCCACTACAGGAACTTTGTACAACGAAGCAAGCTGCTTGCAAATAAATTTTTGACTCAGGGATATTGCAAGCCTATGTTTATCTAGGCCCTCAAAAAGTTTTATGGCCGTCATCACAGTATTGTTAATAAGTTTGATGTCTATGTGTCCAGGATTGCCCTGGATATATTTGACGTCCCATAGGTCCATGTTCCTTTCACATACGTGGCGGGTGTAGCTAGCTAAACAAGAGGTGCACTGCTTACCCTTCCGGGGCACCCGGCCTCACTTTCCTGGTGGAAGTTCACGTGTCTAACCTAACTTGTCAGTTCCAAAGTTTTTACTTTGCTTCTGGATTGTGATTCGGACATGGATTAGTATGTTTTTGATACAATAAATAAATGGTGTCTGCCTGTAAGGCATGAAATGGGATTTTATCGCTCGATTTTTCTTCGTTTTTTGGAGACTTTTTTGTCTGTTTTTTAATACTTTTATTCCCATTTTTTAACTTAATGACGTATTTGAACTATTTTTATCTCATAACTCTTGCTTTAAGAGATCAAATACTTTAACATATAACAATAAAATATTATCAGAAGTATTAAAAATCGGGACTAAACTAATGACATATAAAAGGTGATGTCTGGCGAAGATAATAAAATGATCTAATTAGATCCTGTTTTATAAATTTCTATTTTCAAAATACATGTATGAGTCATTTTGCATGTAAAAAACTGATAACAAGCTATTAAATAAATCTTTATTGGTCCATTCATTGAGAAGTAAAACTTCAGAGTTAAAACCCCTTCACTGCTGTTGGATTCGACGTTGTCGACCGCTCGTCCAACAAGAGTCAATACCTGGCTTTCTGGTGTGGTGGTTTAATACCAATGTAATGAACTCATCTATCTATTATCTTCGTGGTTTGTTTAGCATTAGGTCTACCCAAGACTTAAACATTCAGCTCTGTTCCCACTACAGGGAAATATTGTCCTGTGCTGATTTTGAATGTCTAGTACAAGACGTTACGTACTGGTAATTTTATTAAATTATTTTACAGGTTTCCACCAGATCTTACTGGACATACCAGTTTTGATCCTGATTGGCATTTGGCATTGACTTTGGAAAATGAAATGGTGATGTCCACAAGCAGAAATCATGGGAAAAAACTACTCAAACAGTAAAATCATCTCGCGTAGTTGTCACAATATTGCACAACTAGTCTACAATTTCCGTGATAACCTTAAACAGTTTTCAAACCGTTGAAGATTTCTATGTTTCTAAAAAGAACACTCTTTGTCAGAGCATGTTAAATGTTACCTTTTAAAAAAGTAAATGTGATGCATCTGGGCTTGGAAATGATGGTTGGTTGGTTGAATGTTGCTTAACGTCGCATCAGCAATTTTTCAGCTATTCGCGACGAGAACTATTTAATTAATCTCTATGGATTAATCTATGAACAATTTTTGTGTATGCATGTGAAGTGCGAGTGTGTTGTATGGTCTGCCTTGTACTAGCGCGCACTCAGGGCGACTTTACCGTACTAGCTAACAGAGTCAGTACACCGCAGACAAGCGTGCCACTCTCCCAGTCCATTATACTGATACCAGGTGAATCAGTAAAGGCCAACGGTAAGGAAAATTCACTTTCCCACATGTGGTCCGGTAGATATAACGAGTTAACAATTATTTCGGATTTTGACAGCTTTGCAGAGATATTTACCGAGATTACACAGTTGCTTTACATTATTGACACTAAGTAATTGAATAGTTTATAAACACTAGGTTTGATCCAAAAATATGGCTTGATATATTGCTTTCTAAGAATAGAATAAACAGGACATTCAAGAATAAAGTGGTACTCATCTTCGACAATTTCAGAACAAAAATTACAACATCTATTATTTCTCCTTGTATTACCATAACGACCAGTTTCAATTGACAAACAATGCGAAGAGAGTCTAGATTTTGCTAACATTTTTTGTACATTATAGGAATAGGTTTACATAAATAATAGAGTAAAATTATCTATCAAATACTGATATAAAGAACATTTAGTAGAATTTACAATTGTATTATACGGTGTTTGTTTACATGTATCTTCCAACCGATGTTTAATGATAGACAATGCATGTTTTGGGCAAATGTTGTTTTAGCTAAGCCAAATGTAACCAAGACCAAGAGACTCAAGCTCTTGTTTTATAAAATTAGTCCAAATGAAATTGTTAGATGTATATTTTGCACCTAATGATAACAAAACTTGATATACATTTGATAAAATACAATTATTAGTATGCAATAAGTGGATACAATATTTAAACATACGTATTTTCTAATTACAAAAAGAGGCAATCTTCCTAATTCAAAATATACCATAGCATTTGGAGTTGAACATTTGACACCTAAAATCATTTTACAAAAATCTAAATATACACGCTCTACAGCAGGACCATTATGCACAGCCCATACTTCACACGAATACAATAGACACGTAGGTGTCAAATCATGGTGACAGACACTTAGGTGTCAAATAGAGACAATAGTGTTTCAATATTTAAATACAAATTTTTAGTTTTACTTTGGAGTTTAGTTTGGAGTGAGTACATTGCCTTTCTACCTTGTAGCCCAAACTGTTGTTGTGTAGCGTGAAATTTGCCATTATAATTTAAAACAAAACCCAAATAATTGAACTTGTCGACAATTTCTAGTTCATTATTATAATATAACTTTGACATAGCCACCATTTCGGAAAACCACTACTTTTGTCTTACTTATATTAACTTTTAAATCCCAAGTCAGTGTATACTGATACAAATTATCCAAAATATTTTGTAAATCCTCTTTTGTTTCAGAAAATAACACTAAATCATCTACATACATTCACAGAAATAATGACAGTTCTTACAGTTCATAACAACATTCACATTGAGATAAAAAATTGATTTCTAAATCATTCATATAAAAAGAAAAAAGTATTGGGGAAATTACCTCGTCTTGCATAAGTCCCATTTTGTTACTGAAATAATGGGAATAAAAACCATCAACGGTTACACAACCTCTCACTTTATCATACATTGATTTAACCACTGATAATATTTTACCTTTAATACCCTCTTTAGCTAACTTATAAAATAAAAACTGTCTATTTATAGAGTCAAAAGCACAAGAAAAATCTACAAAACAACAATATAATCTATTTTTACTAAGTAAAGATTTGGTTATAATAGAATGCAATGCAAAAATTGCATCACGTGTCCCTATTCCTGGGCGAAAACCAAACTGGGCATCAGTCAATACATCATAGTTATCTGCCCATTGTAGAAGTCGAGTGTTTACAGAAGTAAACAGTTT